>CM030860.1:2012500-2297500 GCA_018105865.1 Metaphire vulgaris | reverse complement strand
TCTTCCTCATCATAATCATCCCCATCATCTTTATCTTCGTCATCGTCATCATCATCATCACCATCATCATCATAATCTTTGTCATCATCATCATCATCGTACCCGCACGAGACTGCTTTACCTGCCTTAGTAATTTTAAGATCATCATCATCATCACCATCACCACCACCATCATCATCATCACCATCATCGGCGTCGTCGTCGTCGTCGTCATCATCATCATCATCATCATCATCATCACCATCGCTCGTTGATACTCGGTGTTATCTTTAGAGTTTGCGGTCGTTGTTGCGTGTTTTTAACGCAGAGTGGTTTAACCCTTTGAACACCATTCTCTTCCTTGTTTGACCGGTAGATATCTCTGATATCCTATCCAAGATCCGCCTTCTTTGTTGGTTCTGTCGTCAGGTTTCGTCAGCGGCTTGTTTAGTCTTTGAAGTCTACGCCTCGTCCGACAGAGCGAGTTGAATGCTACGGCCCCCTACCCTACCCTACCCCCAGTGGCGTACGAGCTAGGATTTTTAGGCCGTAATGCAAAAATTATTAATGGGCCCCTTCAACTTAAAAAGTCACAACATGACGAACAGTGCACTAAGGCTTAAAAAATTTTAGCACTTAATAATAACGCATCGTCTGTCACCGGATTCCGGAAACTGAAAACTGTAAACCGGCTTTGTTTTTGTAGCGCTGTCATATTTAATACCTACCAAATTTATCTGATTAAGACTGATTTTTAATGTGTTTTAATTATTTACTTTTGTTATCATTACTTTCTTTTTTTACATTGGTGGTCAAAAAGGACCCCAGTTCTTCTGGGCCTAGCTAATGCCTTGCTTATTCTTGCTATATGGTAGCTACGCCTCTGCCTACCCCTACCTCAGCGAGGAAGGCCCTGAGCAGGCCTTGTTTAGAAGGACGCATTGTTCAGACAAATTTCTGATAAGTAAGAAGACTCAAATGGAACAGAACTAGCACATAAATGTCTAACCTGAAAATTTTAGCCTCTTGTGCGAATCGAACCCATGGCCTCAAGATTTCCGTCGTCAGTATCAGCGCTGTTTCCAAAGTTGACACAATCGGGTTACACAGGGTTATTTCTAGGATTATCAATTGGGGAGGGGATGTTGGTATATTCTGGGGGTGCTCTCCCTCCCTCCCCTTATGGCGATCGAACGTATCTTAGCTGCATCATAATTAGGGGTGTTGCTTTTAGATTGGAAGGGGGTGTTTCGGGGTGTTAGGGTAGTGTTTATTCTAGCCACCTTGACATTGGGGGGAGTTTGAAATGTTTGGGAGACAAGATTTGTCTCTCCACGCTTGGGGGGGGGGATTTCCATTCCCCAAGCCAACATATACAAATTTGGGGGGATTTTAAAACTTGGGGGGATTCTTCCCCCAAAACAGGCCTAGAATAAACACTGGTGTTAGGTGGTGTAAAAATATCTCTGGGGTAGCAGGAGAACGTTTGAAAGATATGCAGTTGAAGCTGTGAGGGAAACTGTCTCAACCGATTTCAAATGACGACTCAGCAATTTTCAACTTCAAAGACATGAGTCATAGAGCTCGTGCGAGCGCTGCACAAATGACTCATCAAACATTCATACGTCACATCTGCTCATCCGTACGTCTGCTCAAGAAACTGCCAATTACAGTATAGCTCCGTCTAATGCATTGTATAGTATTGCCGTATACTTTAGATCTGTATAATGGCTTGCATTGGATCTGCGAAACTCTACGCTTTCAATTATGCCGATCCTCGATTCAGACTGACATCTGCTGCGGGATTTGAGCGCAACAGATTAGAAATTTATAGGGGGGGGGAACAGGGAGTGCAATTGTCGCATTGCATATTTTGGTCACTCGGTAATGAATCACAATAATTATTATAGTGTGTCCCGGGTGCTCAGGGTTACTTTAATATTACAGTTCCGTCCCAGAGACCCAGGGTTTAATCTAGGCCGTTTGCGGAGGGAAAAATTGTCCTTTTTCCCTCCAGGAAATTTCAAATTCCTCCCGAAAATTTTGACATACTACATCAACTAACAGCAGCCCTCTAGCAGAATTCCCCCGGGCTTTGTCAGTTCCCCCTCTCTTTTTCAGTTCACCCCCCGGAGTCCAGGAGTCAATATTAAACATTGCAGAGACCCCGCTTGGGGTGGGGCTCAAGACGCTCCCAAAGCTCTCTCCAGCAGTTGGAACTTGAAATGTCTCTCTGTAGGAACCTTGGAACTCTCCAATTCAGGATACATAAATTCTCAATAGTCCACTTCCTGACATGAACTCTACTGTACAAAACATGTTCGCAAAGCGAAAATCGATGCCCTTTACAGACAGACAGACAGACAGACAGACAGACAGACAGACAGACAGACAGACAGACAGACAGACAGACAGACAGACAGACAGACAGACAGACGGACAGACAGACAGACAGACAGAAAGACATATATCCATTGTAGATATAGATAGATCGATATCTGATTATCCGCGGTGTCTCTATTCTAACTTGTATAGCGCTAGTTTTTCGAGTCAGGCTCTCTTTGTTTTGGGGTCTAAGTGTCTCCGAGATTTAATCGCTCATTTTCACCTTCATTCAAACCTGACAGGTGACCTGTACACCTGTATGAGCGAAAATACGAGCTACAACTGACTCCTTTCTTCTTTTTCCGACTGACTCCGAAAGAGACGCCGTTCTTAAACGACACCAGATTTTCTTTCGACGCTTTCTTGGCATGTCTGTCGTCAACTGAGTCGATGATATTACGGAAAGACAAAAGGACAGAAAGACATACAGACAAACGTAAAGACAGGCATAAAGACAGACAGACAGGCGGATTGACGGACATAAAGACAGACAACCAGGTTACGGCGTAAACAGACAGAAAGACAGACAGGCAAACAGACAAACAGTTAGACAGATGGAAAGACAGACAGACGGAAAGAAAAACAAACAAACAGAAAGACAGACAGGTAGACAGACAAACAGGTAAGCAGACAAACATTTAGACAGACAGACAGACACAAAGAGAGATTTCGATATAAACCAGCAGTTCTCAACCTTTATAGTGCCGCGACCCTTTTAATTCAATTCCCCATTATGTGGCGACCTCCCAACGGTAAAATTATTTTAGTTCACACTGTAAACTGCTAAAAATAATAATGCTACGACAATAAAAATGTTCGAAATCGTTATTATTTAATTGTCTCCATGTCTATCCTCAAAAGACAATGATAGTAAGACAACTAGTACGTCGTAACTACCACTGAGGAAATTTTGTACAATAACAGGAAAAGAGACAACCCCATATTTCTGATGGTCTCGGGCGACCCCTGGCAAATCGTCGTTCGACCCCCCTGAAGGTCGCGACCCACAGGTTGAGAACCGCTGATATAAACGGATAGATACCTGGGGGCGGAAGATGGCAGAGTGGTTTACGTGCTGGAGCGTCAGGCTGACGGAGCGGGTTCAAGCCCCGTTAGTGCCCCTAGTGGCTTTCACACAGGCAGTAATGCCTCATAAGCCACTTTAAATCATGCTAAGTATACAGTTAAGTTATACCTGATTATCGACGGTACCTCAATTCTGCAAAATGACAGCATTGGTGGACGAGGCCACTGTCTCAGATGCTTCGATAACAAAAGTATCTGTTGCGTTATAATTAAGAAACGGTCAGTCGCAATGTCTAAGCCCACGGCTGGACGTGAATAGGCCTACAGTAGGCTACTGAATCTAGGAAGAATTCCGGCCAGCCCTGTTAAAGCCGAGGAATTATTACTGGACATCACAGGGCAGTGGGTGGCGTAGCCAGGATTTCCGGAAGGGCGAGGTTTGTTTCTTTCGTTGGTTTTGAATGTGACCAATTTCCGAAAAATCTTGACAAGCAAAAAAGCGGTTGTCACCACTTAAACCATTACAGTCTATAGCCAATGGGGGAGGGGGTTTGACCTCCAAAATCGCGAGCCAAAATTAAAAATGCATGGAAACTCATACAAATATTTTTACGGCAGCCAACAGGGGTTGGACGGGGGGAGGTTAACCGCTAAAACCCCCTTGGCTACGCCACTGTTACAGGGTGGACCAAGAAAACCGACACCGTCCTGTTCATCGTAAACATGCTCGCCAATCCCTGGGTGGTCAAAATGCATGCAATCCGGTTCGCTTAAGCGCTATTACAGATCCCGACTGTAGCAATTAAAGTTGTCATTCATTCATTCATTCATTCATTCATTCATTCATTCATTCATTCATTCGTGGCCAATTTCTGTAGCGCAGTAACAAGGCTGAGGCCCAAAACAAAAGCGCTTTAACATCTCAACTATATGAATCTATCTCAACTTTCTAATCGTTTGCTTGTAGTGGCGCTGTGCTTTGGAGCCCTGTCCGCTGCCCTTGAGGCCAGATCCACCTCCAGTCCTCCAGAGGTCATCGGGGACCAGAGGTCATCACCGGTCGCCGATCACTCCAGGTTCTACGGCGGTCTCTTCTACCCTCACGACGAGCGCCCCTCGGCGGCGGCGGCGGCAAGAGACGGACTCCACGGCCCAGGAGAGGAAGACGATTCCATCTACCTGGACCAGGAGGCTCCTCGAGAAGACGGACTGGCCGTGGACGAGGAGGAGGAGGAGGAGGAGGCTAGAGACGGGCTGGCGGCGGTGGAGCAACCGAAGCGCTCGATGGGGATGCTCCGTCTCGGACGGACGCTCGACAAGAGACCGCGCTCGATGGCGGCGCTGCGACTGGGGCGCCGGACGGCCTTCGAGGAGGAGGCGACGGGGAACAAGCGATCGATGGGAATGCTGAGGCTCGGCAGAAGGGCCCCGACGGCCGGTGACTTCGACGGGGAAGAAGAAGAGGGGAAGCGGTCGATGGGGATGCTCCGTCTCGGACGATCGCAGGAGGGCCTACGGCGCCGTGCCTCCCTCGGTCGGTGAAGAGCAGAGGGCGACGGACGGCGTGACGGACGGTGATCCGGGTCGGGGAATGACGAAGGAGTGTCTCCACGTCTTGCGTCAATCATCAATTCGAAGGAACTCAAAACGATCATATCTTATCATCACACTACGTAACAGCTATCAATCGAATTAGGAACTTGTAGGCCAGTGTCTCTTATGCGCTATATAAATTCGTAATTCTGTTATATGTGAAAACGCACGTTTGCCGTATATAGGACTGTTGAACCGTTAGAAAGGCGTTGTGTTAACGATGTTCTGTGAATCTATTAAACAAATTAGTGCGCTATAGAAGCGATCACGGAGAGTGGAATTTTTCACACGAGTGATTCCCGGCAACTTGCGATCGTGTATAGACTCGCCAGGATTTCGGCTTTCTTTTCGCAATAATTGTTGGAGTCCTATATCGCTGTGTGACAATAACACCCGCACACATTTTATTTCGGCTATAACTCTGTCAAATTTTGACTACCAATCTCGGCAAAAATGTGGCGTTGGCTATACAGCACGTCGCCATATTGGAAAAGAAAACTTTGCAAGCAACTTACGGGCGTTCAAAGTGTCAGAATTCTCCCGCGCTTTCGAGGCATCTCGTCTGTCTGACATATAATCTCAAGACCGGACGACTCGCTCCATAATTTTCAAGCTCACAGTCTGCCCTTACGGATCGAGAAGGTGTACAAATGTACATGCTTATCTCAGTTGTGTGCATTTAGAGGGGTGGAAACAGCCTCTCTGGTGGCGAACGACCATGTTGGGACAACATGAGCTCTCATAATTATACCGCTTGAATACCGTATAGAGCTGGTCGATCGAGTGATTTTCTCAACCAAGGCAGTAGTTAGACAGAAAGTGTGATCTTCGCAGGTTTCTGCTTCATTTTCTATAATTAGCCATTCAGAATACAGGTTTTAAAACACAAGATGGCGGCCGACAGGAAGTCACGTGTGGCTCAATTTAACGAGAGATGAAAGCAAAGGTCAGAAGGTGACAGTTAACACAAAGCGGAACATCAGATAAAAAAATGATAGATAGATAGATAGATAGATAGATAGATAGATAGAAAGAAGATAGATAGATAGATAGATAGATAGATAGATAGATAGATAGATAGATAGATAGATAGATAGATAGATAGATAGATAGATAGATAGATAGATAGATAGATAGATAGATAGATGATAGATAGATAGAGAGATAGATAGATAGATAGATAGATAGATAGATAGATAGATAGATAGATAGATAGATAGATAGATAGATAGATAGATAGATAGATAGATAGATAGATAGATAGATAGATAGATAGATAGATAGATAGATAGATAGATAGATAGATAGATAGATAGATAGATAGATAGATAGATAGATAGATAGATAGATAGATAGATAGATAGATAGATAGATAGATAGATAGATAGATAGATAGATAGATAAATAGATAGATAAATAGATAGATAGACTGCAGAGAGTGCACGGAAAGCGTCGATGCGCCCCCCATCCCTCCCACCCCCACCCCAATCCGAAATCCTGGCTGCACCACTGAAAGTGTTTCACTGCACCTCCACAGACCAGAACTAAACAACGGGACGTGGATCAGAGAACGGAAAAACCATCTGGTTCTACGGCCGGGGAGAGACCATGCAGACGCATAGACGATTAACTAACTGTCTGAATTATTGAAGCGCGCACGTCGAGACGGACGGCTTTAACGTCTTCTCGGCGTACGTTGGAAATCCCTTCAGAAGATAATACGAGATACTGTCGTCCGTCGATGCATTATTGATGGGCGGAAGTCCGTGTACGGAAAGGGGGATCCGGAGAAAAACCGTCTCTTGTGTGTTTGCCTTCTGATTGTCCATCGGCGACGACCCCTTTTATCGCATAATTCTGTTATCTCTGTTATATAGTCGACAATCTTGCGATGGTAATCGTGCATCATGGATGATCTTGCCTTTGGTTTTAGCGTTTTACAAATCTTCCTACTTTTGACGGTGATCATCTCGCCGACAGTGGAAGGGGTAGCATCTTCTTATCCGGTTCATTCGATTTTCCTAAATGCCAGAATAATATAGAGAAACACCAGAAACAAGCAAGCGATTTTTATATAATGGCTTTCTGTCTCGTTCTCACCCAAGTGGAAGCAGGTGGATATTAGCTCATCCTTTTTCCTTTCAGTTTCAGATTATTTGTCGGTGATGCCCTTTTCATTATCCAAGACTTGTGCTGGTTCGGTGTTGACTAATTACTTTCAAATCCCCAAAATGTTTAAAAGAACAGAAACGAATTTTAAAGATTGAACTTGTAGAATGTTGCGTCGCATTGATTATGTAGCCTACTAGGGAGGCCATGTTGTGTCTGAAAGTCAGCTTAGGCCTGTCACTATTCGCTGCGCTTGCGACGGTGGCGTAGCCAGGATTTTCGGAAAGGAAGGGGGGCGTTGGTCATGACCAACTTCCAAATATCTTGACGAGCAAAAAAGGTCACTCTCATCTTTCCTCTCTATTTGGGTTGGCAGCCAAGAGAGGTTTTAAGTTTTTAACCCCCAAAACCGCGTCCGAAAATAAAAACCGCATGCGAACAAATAAAATTTCTTCTGTGGCATCCAAGGGGTTTTAACTCCCAAACCCCTCTTGGCTACGCCACTGGCTTGCGAATTCAATTTAATAGCGTGAAGATGGAAGAGAAAGAGCTTGATATAATAAATTGACAAAAATTGATATTCACATAAACGTTTTCTGAAACAATATGTAGGCCTATTCAGTGCACAGACTTTCGAATCTATTTATTGTTTTCAATTGTTACTGCCTTTAGGTCCAAACTGTTCCTTAAATTCATTACTCTAGCACAAGAAAGTACATTTGCTTCTAAGGATTTTCGCTTTTACCACATGCAGTGGCGGTTCCACGTGGTGGATGAGTGGGGATGCACCCCACCCCGGACTATTTTTGCTTGTGAAACCATTTTTGGGGGGTAAAAGTCTAGTAAAACTACGGGGAAGAACGGCGGATGACATTATTTGCTTGGCATTTCAACCTTTTTTCCGGTAAAAGTGTATTAAAATTAGGGGTAAAATTCCCTTTTGTCAGCCTTTTTCGGCAAAGTTTATTGATTTTTTTCTTTCTGTTTTGATCCGCCCGCCAACTTCCTATGAATTCATTTCATCCCCCACCAAGAAATCCTAGAACCGCCACCAGTGACGTAAACCTGACGTCAACATTAGGGAGGGGGATAGAATCGTCGATAAAGTCAGGTCAGACACTTTTTGTCATCCTTATATTTTTCGCTGACCAAATACCCATGATGATCAAAAACAGGTCACCCGTAATGAGTGATTTTACCATAAGGCACAAAACATTGGGGGGATAATTGATACTCTGTCTCCGTCTTACTAATTATTGGAGGGGGGCGTCCCCCGTGTTTTACGTCCTTGACCGCCACTGACTAAATGCATCTTTCCGTTTTCCTTGGCACTCAAAATGCTCCGACATCTTCTGCCGTGTATTTTACGGATCGTAAATCTTCGCGGGCGGTGTTTTCCGATCATCATCTTCGCCTCGCCTTCTGTCAGCCGACACCTTGCGCTTATCTCCCTCCGACCAGCTTCGGGCTGACGGAGCCCGGCGCCTCCGTGCCCTACCCTCCCGTCGTCTGTCCATCTTCCCCGCGGCTCTTAGCAGCCCGTCTTTCCCATAACGCGGGACACGTCGTCCGAGACGGCCCAGCGTATCCATCAGAGCCCCTCGGGTCATCGGATCGCCGGCGCCCAAACGCGTTCCGAAGTCGGAGAAATGAAAACAATTACGCCGACTTAATAGGCACGGAAACCGCCGGAGTCCTAACACTTCGGATGACACGGTCGTAAAGAGAAGAATACATGTCTCGAATACGGTTCCTGGCAGTGGCGGCTCCACCGGGGGGCAGGGGGCCCGTGCCCCCCCTATTGAGAGCCTGGCCCCTCCAGTGGCCCCCCAGTTGGGACCCTATACTTAATGCTACATACATTAAACAACAAATGGTTGGCCCCCATGATTAGAAGTTGCCACCCCAACGGCCCCCCCCACTTGCCAAATCCTAGAGCCGCCACTGGTTCCTGGTAGACACGCCGTGGCCCCCGTTTGTCCTTCCTGTTCGCTGGTGGAGGGCGGGCAGTGTTTATTCTAGCGACCTTGACATTGGAGGGGAGGAGTTTGAAATGTTTGGGAGTGCGGGGGGGGGAGAAGGTTTGTCTCTCCAAAAAACCTTGACAAGCAAAAAAGGTCGCCCTTATATTTTTTCCCTCTCCGCATGTGGTGACAAGCAAAAAAGGTCATCTTCTTTATATTTTTTATCCTTCTCCAATGCTCTCACGGGCAAAAAATGATCAATGTTGATCATCCTTCTCTGGGGGGGGGGATTACTCCCTTCCCAAAGAAGGTATAGAATAAACACTGGAGGGCGGAGAAATTCTAGGGGTAATAATATCTGCGTTGATGAACGAGCAACAGAATTAGTGCGAATGACCAGCGCCACAGTGCAGCACATTCCGCAGCGGCAGCACACGGAATTCTGAGGCGAGAGGCAATGAATCAGACTGATCTTAATCTTGTAGCGCCACTCGACGATCTTCTTCCGCTGAGTAGTTAAGTACGCAGAACAACGAAGCTGGTAGGGACTTCCCAGAGAAATCAAACTCAGGTCAACGTACCCGATAAAGAACTGCTTAAACAAAAACACTTTAATTTTTGAAAAATAGTAAGAAACACTCAGAGAAACTACGAAAATCTTTCTCTAGGGGCTGTCCATTAATTACGTCAACAATTTGTTGGCAATTTTTTTACCCCATCCCGTTGTCAACAACTGTCAAACCTTCAGTGACCCTCTATAATTATGTCAAAAACTTTTGACCCCTAAGATCAATTGCGGGTCCCTCTGAAAAGTTTAGGTTATTATTTTTTGGCGGTGATGATCGTTTTTTTTCTATTTTTTTCTCATCGAGTGCCAAATGTGGTGGCGAAGACATTTCCTTTTTTGCTTGTCAGGCTTTGTTCCGTTGCAACAATTAGTATTATATAAAATTTCCTGTTTTGAGTATTGACAAAAATGAAATTGTTGACGACAACTTCTCTTGAACCACCCTACCCCTTTTCAACAACTGTCAAACTTTCTCAAACCCAACCTCCTATTTTGTTGACGTAATTAATGGACGGCCCCTAGTTGTTACTGTCTGAATTTTTGGGGAAGTTTTAGCGCACGATCTCGATAGGTATCAAAGAGATGATGAGCTTGCTATGACATTCCATTTTGATATTTCCTCGTGAAATCGTTCTTCATCGTTACGATCATTCCGCATTACGATTCACGAGGTTAGATCTCTTATTGAGGTTGAACGAGAATAATGGAGCGGCGCAGGAATCGTTTTAGAATGTGATAGATGTCTTCTCGGGTTTCCTCATTTGATTTCAGCTCAGCCGCGTTCGTGTCGTCGGCCATTATCGTCAGTTTTGGCCGTTTATTTTATTACGGGTTGAAAAGATGAATATTAAAAGTGCATATTTAAGCAGGTCGACCTACGGAAGCCGGATGAGGACAATATTCGTTTTGACGCGCTAAAAAGCTAGACAACGACTGGTCTATATAAGAACTTCTTTTGCGCATAAATCAAGTTGCAATTCTCTTTCTCAAACATGGCGACGACTGTCTACCTCTCCGAATATCTTCTTCCGGTAGTTATGTAACGCCCAAACCATGTAGCTTAAGTTTTAAATTTCAAAGAATAAGTCACTTAGAAAAACAACCTGGCAGTTCCTATCTAAGCAAAAAGTTCGCATATTCAGCGTGAAAATTTATGTATACAGTACATGGCGTCAAAATGAAATGTCCTCATTTGAATTCCGTACCCAACCAGGGCTTCAGCCAGTGTTTATTCGAGCCACCTTGACATTGGGGTATTTTGCAATGTTAGGGAGGGGGACAAGGTCTGAGTCTTCAAACGAAAACCTTGACAAGCAAAAAAAGGTTATCGTCCTTCTGAAATGTGGTGGTGACAAGTAAAAAAGGGTCATCTTCCTTATATTTTTACCCTTCTCAAATTCCCTGGCAAAAAAGTCATCCTTACATTTTCCCCTCTCCAACCCCCCCGTCGTCACACTTTACACTTTTAGGGGGAAATTTCTATCCCCCAGCCAAAATATAAAAATGGGGGATTTTAAAACTTTAGGGGGAAGGGAATCCCCCCCCCCCCCAAAGAAGGCATAGAATAAACACTGGCTTCAGCACCGGCACCGATACAGCTGGGCGTATTTTTATTGGAAAAAAGAAACGTGGATGATTAATTAACTGAAGAGGAAACTGGTTTCGCTTCTTCTTCTTAAATTGAATTCGCGGAGACGACTGCGGCTGATGAGGGAAGCAGAATGAGTAATATTCTCATGGCAATGACCCCATTAGCAGCCCTGGTTGGTTCAAGGTCATCTGCATGCACAATTTGAATCTGAGCAGCAGCTGAGGTGATGATTGGAGGCGAGGTTTAGTATCTGAAGTTGTTGGATTAAGGCAAAGACTTAGAGACTCATCGACTACTTACTTTGTCAACGGTATTATCAGTCGCTTTGCAACGATTCAATGCTATTTCTTTTTCGCTTAATTTAGGAGGAAATTTTCCAGACCTCGGATCGGACGAGAGTTAGCTACTGTGCAATTTCTTAAAGTATAAAATATTTTAAACCGATCCTTACTCGTCTTCATTGCCTACCGATAGGGTACCGCATTCAATACAAGATCGCGCTAATCACCTTCAAGACAATAACAACACAACATCCCAGTTACCTGCTAGACGTCCAGCAGCGGTTCCACGTTGGGGATGACTGGGGATGCATCACCAACCGAGCTTTCTTTGTTTGTGGTCGGCGGTTGACGCTGGGTATCCGTATACAAACAGAGCTTATGACCTTTTTTGCTTGTCAACCTTTTTCGGGATTTCATTTCTTCCCCCATACCAACTTCCTATAAATTCCTTGTATCCCCCGTCAACTTCATAAAATTTCCTTGCATCCCCCACCAAGAATTCTTGGAACCGACACTGTAAACGTCATGCAATTGCAGGGACAGCCTCGACTATTGAGATCACGTGGTGTTAATAGACTGATAAAGCGGCGCACTTGCCTTTCTCTCGCTGACCGTTCCTTTGCAAACGCTGCTCCGTCTCTTTGGAACAATCTACCTAAATCTGTCACTTCAGACTTAACTGTTTCGTTGATTGTTTTTAAACGCCGACTGAAAACTGCACTCTGCAGTTTGGCCTACACTGTTTAGGTCATGTGACTCACCCCCGCGCTTATGAATCTACACTCGGTGAATGACAGATCATCATCATCGTCATCATCATCGTCATCATCATCATCATCATCATCATCATCATCATCATCATCATCATCACAGTCCTCATCGTCGTCAACATCATCATCAAATCATCGTCATCATCATCATCATCATCATCATTATCATCAAATCAAAGCATCAACATCATCGTCAACATGATCGTTATCATCATCAAATAATCATCATCATTATCATCATCATCATTATCGTCTCATCGTCGTTATCATCATCATCGTCATCGTATTCGTCATCGTTGTCGTTGTCACATTGTCATCAGTGTCATCAGAATCGTTCTCTTCGATTGACTTACAGTGTAGGTTGATTGAATAATCGATTAAAAGCAATTAAAGAAAGAATATTATAGGCAGTATCGACTTGGATTTGAATTTTGTTTTGTAGAGTTTTTCTGTGAAAGCATGACGTAGAACTTGATCCACTTAAGCAAACGCAAGCATTTGTGAACAATGAAACATATTATCTTAGTGTGCGTGAGTGTGTGTGTGTGCGTGACAGGAGAGAGAGAGAGAGAGAGAGAGAGAGAGAGAGAGAGAGAAAAGGAGAGAAAGTGAGAAGGAGCGAGAGAGAGAAAGATAAAGAGAAAGCATAAAATAAATGAACGTATAGAAGACAGATATCCTTGTTCGAGTCTTTAGCAGTCATACGGTAACCAGGAAACCTTGGAAGAAGAATAAGCTTCTGTTGTGCGAGCTGCGATCGTTAACGCCGAGGGAGATTGGCAAAATACCAAAATACATTACTCTTCGTTCGCGTCTTGCTTATACTGAACGCTCTGAAATATATGCACACTTTGAAATTGTAAAAAAACTTAGGAAAGAAACATTTGCAGGAGAATTTTAAAAGAGTTTATTTTGAATATAGCCAGAGCCGTAGCTAGGGACGGTGGAGGCAAGTTGCCCCGGGCGCCGTAATGGGGGGGGGGGGCGCATTTCGCACACTGATGTTTTAATTTATGTATACCATGTATCATGTATTCCTCCGGCGTGAAATAATTCGAATGAGTAAAAAAGGTCGTCACCCGTATTTAGGCCTGTTAGAGGCTATGCATGTTCTTGATGAAACTCCGCGGATAAGCGAAAAAGGGCCGTCACCCGAATTTAGGGGCACAAGGTTCAAACCTTGTCTCTGGCGCCAAATACTCAAGCTACGGCTCTGAGCATAACACAGGTTTATCAATGCCGTGAGAAGTTTTAGACACTCGAAAGTATCAACGGTTGACTTTTGTAATGAGGCCTTCTTCTGAAACAAGAAAAGTGTTTTGGAAATTTAAAATATGCCTCCCATTCTAAAGTATGCTATTATTAGAACATCGTTGGCTGAAATGGATTCGATCGAAATGAGCGCCGTATGAGTACTTGTATCTCGCCAGGACAGTAAGAAGATTAATATACTGATAGTACTGAATTTCCATCTTTATTCTAGCTGTTTATTAATACATGAACGTCGCAGCTGTCAACACCATAATTGATTGACCTCAGTATAGAGTATGCTGTAGTCATAACCAATGCTTACGTAAGTGAAATTTTAAGCGCGATTGCTGCAAGCCATTATCATGTGACGCACTCTTGGCTGTCGTCATACTTCGAAATTATAGACTGTCAAAACAAGTCTAGTTTTCTGAAATGCCCGCAGCATTTATGATAAAATTTAGATAATTATTAGCAACAAACACAAGGACTGTTCTCGTCCACTTTTGATCAAACAATCGGCATTTGTTGTTCAGGGGCTTTATGTACTCGAAGATGGTTGGCGCTGATGACGCAAAACCTCCATTGTAAGCTTTATAATACAGACGCTCTCTAATTTCACTGACATCTGCTTCAATTCCTCTAAGTGATTGACGAAATTATATTTAAACAGATAAAGAAAGCTCTGTAGAGAGGACTTCTCTATAAGTGAATTGCTATTTCCATTGTAGGCCCGAAAATATTATATTTCAGATGCTCTGAATGATCAATTCGAAAAACAGTGTTAATTTGATGCCTAATAATTAGGGCCAGCCTCACTTCCTATAAATCTGTCTCTCATATAAATAAGCGAAGTGGTCATTGTATTGGAACAGTTATACAAAGACTAAGCCATAGACTTAGGGTCTATTGAGTAGAAGCCAAGGCTGTCGACTGCGTTACTATTTTAGTCGGCGTCTGAAATAGATTTGATTTAGTTGTGCGTCGAACGAGCGACGTTCAACTGCTTCGATTTATAAGAAAGGCTTTTGAGAAATCCATTTCAGCGTTTGTGCAATGCTGCTGAGTGCGTCATTCGTTGCGTTTCTTTCGATCATCAGCATCGGATCAACAGAAGAAGAAGAAGAGACATTCGACTACGGTGAGTGTCCTTTTATTTGAGATATGATATCTCTGAGTTTCCATGTCATGCATCAAACGCTGTTTTCAGAGCAACCGAAGATGATTAGACATTTGACTATAGTCAGTGTCTTACAGTAAACAATTGATATGATATACATACATTTTTGGAAATGATTTAAAACGCATCTCCTTTTTATTATGCAGTAATCACAGCGTGTTCGCTTCTGAGTGATTCTTCAGAAGAGGCGTAATAGAAATATGCTGTTACATTACATATACAGTATTACAAGTTTCCATGTTACAAATTAAACGCTGTTCTCAATATTTTTCATGATTTCTTTTTTCATTTTTGATTAACATATTTAATCGGAGATTGCTTTGGGTCAGATGGGTCATCGATATTCGAAGGGTCACATGGGTCATGAGTCAAGGGGTCTTAACCCATGTGTCATCAGATTTTTAAGACTGCTGATGCAGTCATGCAGCGTAGAAATCATAAGTTCATGCCCAATTGCAAATAAAGTTTAGCAATGCAATCCTTCATCTGCGACGTTACTGTTGATTACTTGTCGCGTATGCAAAATTCTGATATTCAACATCACTTTTGATATGGCTTAGGGGCTATAAAAGATACCATAGATATTTAATTTTCAGTGACTCAAAGGTCACAAGTCACATGGGGCGTGGGTCAAAAAGTTTCAATGGGTCACCTGGTCATAGGTGTATAGTATACCCCATAGCAGGGTGAGCAAACTACGGTACGAGGGTCGCATGCGGCCCGCCACGGGATCCCATGCGGCCTATTCCAAAAAGTATATTAAAATGCTTCTTTTATTACCACTCAGTAGCGTAGCGTGCCAATGGCTACTATCTATGGCTCGAGCCATGGGCGGCACACAGGAGGGGGGGGGGTAAATTGAACGGCGATGACCTTTTTTTGCTTGTCAGCTATAAAAAGACAGACAGGGGCGGTAATTTTTTCAGAAGCCATGAGCGGCACGAGACCACGCTACGCCACTGCTACTACTTGAAATTTTAAACAGTTTTGCTTTTTCTATGTGCGGTCGGCCTAATGTGATATTAGGATTCAAGCGACCCTTTAAAGAAACGGTTTGCCCAGCTCCGGCTTAGGCTATTGGGGATTAACAGTTATAATTAGTACACTATTAACAACTTGATTTCAAAATAAGCTGAAATCATTTGACTGACAACGCTTTGTAATAAAGACCTTTTATGACATTACAAATTTGTGAACTTGTAGATTCTTTAAAAGCAGTTGGTTCAGTAGAACCAATCGGTTGCGGCATCAGGGCTATGCACATGAACTCTGACTACATTTACGTTTTTTGGGAATTTGAAATATTTCATTTCCATCAATATGGATACAACATATACGAGAAACAGAAACCATTCGACTTGCTCTATTTAATTCTTCTATTTGATATTAAAGATCACTATTATAGAGTTGATAGCCAACTTAGCGAAGTGTCAAATTGCTTCTATATTCACTACTTTTGGAAAGAAGTTTGGAGAATAGGAATAGACGATCATGTAGTCACAACATTTCTCTCCACTAACTTTATGATTTACAGCCTTGCAATCTCTTCCAATGGGCAACTGTTTATTCTGGATCAAAGCAGCACTTTCCGTATACATATATACGCAGCAGATGGTTCACCTGCCGGAGTAATTGAGCTTCCTTTTCTGAATGGGCAACCTTCTATAGTTCAAGTTCACGGTAATAATATTTTTATGGCCAATTCTAAGTGTGATAATCTTGTGCGTGAATCACGGATTGGATTCTGGAGCATCAATAAACTAAAAGATGAAATGGAAGAGGGACGCGTCATTTGGAAGGAGGAGAAGCTCCGCCAGAAAAAATTAGTTGTACGCCTACCAATGAGTTATTTCGAAGAGCCGGCATTATACTCTTCAAAATGGAAATGGGCAGAAGTGACAAAGAAAGACGAAGGAATGCTTACGTACTTCGATCTTTATAGCAGCATGACTAAAAACGTGTCAAATGGTGATTGTTTGGGAGAGATAGAAGTGTTTGATGAACTGTCTTTTTCGTATTTTGACATTGATCGAAATATGGGTTTTGTTTGCAAAGATAGGGTTGAGACGTTTAAATATTGCGTAGATAGAATAAGTCAAGAATGCGATAATTATTCCGGAGGTCGTATTAGTAAAATACAACAATCGGAAATGATTCTGATATACAAGTGTCTAAATCAAACATCTTGGTGCGAAAAGACAGTAGAAAATGCTGAAAAGATCCGGAGAGGTGCTTGCCCCATGTATCTAACGCTGTTCAGAAGTAAAGGCGATTTGTTTATTAAGCCTTGGCCAGCTGACATTTACCCTTATTCCAAAGCACTGATGATTTACACCATGATGTGAAGCACACCCAACGAATATCCGTATCGACAGAATTAAAGTTTCGTCAATTTATAAAAATTCTGGACTTGTAGTATAATATTATGTGTTACTATAAACGGTTCCATTTCTTCTTCAGTTCATCTGACCACTGGAGTTCCGCAGGGTTCTGTTTTAGGTCCTTTGGTTTTACTTTTTATACCACTCCACTTGCACATGTCTTCAAAAACAGGTCTGTAAATTTTCACTTTTATGCTGACGATACCCAGCTATATGTGTCCTTTTCCCGGACTCTGTTTCACCTGAGCTCGCTAATTTACTAAACATCCTTACTACAGCTCGCGACTGGTTTATTTCTAATCGTCTCTTGATCAATCCTTCAAAAACTGAATTCATGATTCTAGGTAATCAACCCCCAATGACGAAATTACCTAAAACTCCTTAGATTTATCATTTGGAGATGCAGTCTTGTTTCCACCTAAATCAGTTCGTAATTTGGGTATATCATTTGATACTGATTTATCGTTCAAGTCACATTTCTCTAAATTGTCACAGTCTTGTTTCGCATTCATGCGTCACTTTAGAGTTTAGACGGATTCGTAAGACATTGGATACAAGGTCTTCAATAATCTTAGCTAATGCATTTATTTCGTCTAAAATCGACTATTGTAATTCGCTTTTTTTCGGGTTGCCGAAGTGTTCTCTTCAACGTCTCCAGACTATTCAGAATGCTGTTGCGAGAATTGTAATTCCAACGGGGAAATTTGATCACATTACCCCTGTCCTTCGTAGGTTGCATTGGCTTCCCATTCAACAACGTATTAAATTCAAAATTGCCACCCTCACTTTTAAGATACTGAGAAATCAGCATCCCACTTATCTTCGAGAAATGCTTTTATATCATCAACCATATATATCCACGAGGTCTGCAAATAAATGCCTTCTTGAAATTCTCTTGCGTCGCACTAAATCTGGGTGTAGGGCTTTTAGTTATGCATTTCCGTATGTTTGGAACTCCCTTACCCTTGACATTTGGATGGCCTCTTCTCTAGATAATTTTAGGCGTCATCTTAAAACATATATGCTTCCTCCTTAAGTCTTGGTATTCCCTTGACTGATTTCTGGTTTTTGACCTGGACCGAATCGACCCTCCTCAGCTATAGTCTGCTCTGCCGATGAGCACTGCGGTTTGTGGTCTGAGGCGTTCCCGACGAACACCTATGTGTTTGAAACGGACGATAAAATTAATTTGAATTGAATATTCTCAAGTTTAGTAAGATCGTGTTGAGTTTACCAACGATTCTGTTTCACTGAGAATGCAATAGACTGTCATTTTTCGCTTGTTTCCAGTTAAATGATACAGTATGTGTAGTGACTGCTGAATTTGATTTCCATTGCCATTACGTTGGTTCCTTATATTTAATGAGAACAACATGATTTTTAAAATCGAAATTTGACGATTATATAAATCATTATTTGCCCTGTATTTGAGAGTGTCAATAAAAAGTATAGCAATCAGTATTTTTGTTGAATACGTGCTTTGTTGGATAAAAATAAAATCAAATGTTACAATTTTCGACTTTTCTTTTAAATAAGAGAGAATGGCTACAGTTTAATAATTGATTCAACATAAATCTGATATTTCTCATGCATACGGTTGTCTATATATATATCGCTAACATGGGTGACTATCAGATAAGCAATGCGTTGGTGGCTAGTGAACTCATCTTCCAGACCTCGGCGTTTCATGGTTTGAGAACGATTGTGAAGCATCTAGTTATTTGTTTGGTCGTACTGTATATAAAGTAACGAAAAAGGCACGCAACTATATATCCGGAGTTTCTTTAAAGACTTTCCCTCTCACAAATAGCACCAAATGAACTAACTCTAGAAATGAAATCCATTATAGTATAATAGTTAACTTTATGATATGAATCCGAGTAAAAAGGAATGTGCAACCTAACGAACTGGTTGTGGAAGATTGCCACCAGAATTTTCCAAACACAAAAACCCTATCAGGCTTTCGTTAAACGACCTAGACCAAGTGGTTAAGATCCCAAGAATCGACTTTCAGCCAAGAGACGTGAATTTGACACTCATTCATTCTTAGACACGGCCAAATCCAGTGGCCACTGCATTTGCAATGATCATCAATAAATCGCAAGGGAAAGCATTTGAAAATGCAGGAATATACTTATGAGAACCATAATTTCCCATGACCATCTATATTTGGCTTGACAGAGAGCAAGAAAACTGGTGAACATCGACAAGTTCATCAAGCCATGTTCCGGTCACTGATAAGTCATTAGACAAAATGCTAAAATATTTCCAAAAATGCAATATTTGAGAAGGAATTTGGCTAAATAAATCAGGAAGGAAAAACAGCAAAGATCTTCCTTCATGTTTGACATGTAAACAGATAATTAGTGTTTAAAATGAAACCAAGCATCAACTTTTATAGCGATACTTCGTAATACATTGATGAGTTCATGGAAATTAATACGCCGAAATCACCATTAAGGAAGTCAATAGAGAGATGATGTTAGCAAATAGTTTGGCCTGAAGGAGTACGGACCAGACCTGTGCGACGACGCTCTGAGGGTCGGCGGCGGCGTTTGACCGCTCTATCACCGGCGGCGGCGGCGCGCCGAATCAATTTTATGGGTGGCTGCGGCGTGGACTTCATTGGCGGCGGCGGCGATGGCGGCGGCGGCGTACAAACGGCGCCTACAGTACAATACGTGTGACTACAAAGGATAACATATACTATCGTCGTTCTTGTTCAATCCTCGTGGTTTTTGCCACCCGTTCATTTGAAAACAATGTTACAAACTTATAATTATATAAACTTATAATAGAGGATATAGATTGCTATGTCGTGAAAACTCAGATAAACAAAAAAGGTCATCTGAGTTTTCACGACATAGCAATCTATATCCTCTAGCAGCCCCAAAACCAGTGATAACCTTTTTTACTTATCTGTATTTTCTGTACTTTATGCTGGAGAGAAAAGTGCATAGTGGTGGTAAAAATGGTATAAAATATAGTGCGTAAAATACGCTTCCCACAAAGACGGCGCCCAGGACAGCTTGCCCACCTTCACCCCTAGCTATACGGCTCTGCATATCAAATTATATATAATACTAGGTGTTTACCCGTCAAAAATGACGGGGGAGATTGGCTGTTTTACCACCCGATTTTGCGCAAATGCAAGAGGATTTTGCGCAATTAATTTCCATAACTCGCCGCCTTTTCCTTCAACAGAGTTAACGCCCATTCGCATGAATTTTCTGAAACTTGAGAGTCAACGTAAGTGTAATGATTTGGCAGAGTCGAACGACATGCAGTGCTTGATTCTCTTGTTTGCTGTGCTGCTGTTGCACGCCGAGCAACAGCCTGCTCTTCATTCTCACTTGATTGTCGCAAAGCTCGTGAACGCTAGACTTTTTTGTTTTGCACAGAGGGTTAGAAAGAGGGATAAAATAGCTAAACAATGGTGCAAACCTCATCTTCTTAGCTCTTATATAGCCCGAGATGTAGCAAATTCAAAAAAATTTGGAAACTTTCTCAGAATTCAAAACTTTCGCGAAATTCGCCATTATACTTAGGTTCAAACATTGGGGTCATCGGGTTAGAATTGATAGGTCTTTGCCAAATGTCAACCGATTTTCAAACTTTTTGGTTTATTTTGTTCCTCTGACATCCCTTTACAACTTTTCCGCTGACCAAAGTGGGGTTGCCGCTGAAAATATTTTGCTAGGGGGTTATAAAAATATTTTGGGGGACAGGGTGATATTTTAGGCCGTAAAGTAGACTCTACCCTCAACTTTTTTGTTTTGCACGGACGGTTAGAAAGAGGAATAAACGATCTAAACAGTGGTGCAAACCTCATCTTTTTAGCTCCTACATAGCCTGAGATATAGCAAATTTAAAACGTTACAGCAATCATTTCTGAAGAACGCTTTTCCAAAAATTAAATCCCCAGCACGGTGACAGCGTCTGAAAATTTAATCCCCAATTGAGGGGTTAAATTTTAAGAAATAGGGTTTGAGGTTAGGAAGGAGTAAATATATATAATAACGGGAGGCAGGGCATTGGGAGAGGGAAGAAAGATTTGGGAGGAGGAAAGTGGGTTGTACGGGTTTTCGGAGCAGCGTTGTATAGGTTTTGGAACGGGGTTTGTGGCCGTAGGTTTGGGAACGGGATTTGGGGCCGGTGGGGTAGGGCGGAGCGATGATGGTTTGGGACCGGGGCGATTGGGAAAGGGATGTTGAGAGGGAATGGGGAGAGGGAAAGGGATGGGGAGAGGGAAGGGAACAGGGGTTTGGGGCCGGGGCCGGGGCCGGAATGGGTTGGGGTCAGGGCAATTGGGAGAGGGATGGGGAGAGGTAAGGGGATGGGGAAAGGGAAGGGAATTTGGGGCCTGGGTGGGAATGGGTTGGGGCCTGGGCGATTGTGAGAGGGATGGGGTGAGGGAAGGGGGACGGGGGTTTAACCTGCAATTAAGACGCTTCGTTAAACGCCCCGTTGATTTTAATACAGTTTTGATTAAACAATATTTGGTTGTCAATGACAACAGCGTCTTGCAATACCCGCCGTGTTGCCGTCGGACGGACAGACGCGACAGACATCGAGAATTATATAATAAGATAATATAATATAACAAGGTTTAAAGTGGTTCAGTAGGGACTGCCCTGTGTGAGAACCACTGTTGTTCCCTTCCAATCTAATATCCTAAACTACTGAGGTTTATTTTGAACTCGTTTACAGTTGTAGCCGTTACTATCCCCTCATCTAGTTCATTCCATCTGTCCACCACTCTTGCACTAAAAAAATGCTGTTTATGTCTCCTAACCCGTTTCTTGAACAGTTTCATGTTGTGTCCTCTGGTTCTATCATACTGCTTCATTGTAAAAAATCTTTCCTTTGGCATTTCCACTTTGTTTGTTAGTATTTTGTATGTCTCGATCAAATCCCCTCTCTCTCTTCTTTTTTCCAGGGTTGTCAATCCGCAGTGATTTAGCCTTTCCTCATAGGCTAGTTTATGATATCCCTTGATCATCTTTGTTGCTCTGTGTTGCACTCTTTCTAAGGTCTCTATGTCTTTCTTCAGGAATGGACACCATGCTTGAACACAATACTCTAAATGTGGACGTACCAATGTCTTGTAAAGTCTTATTATTACATCCTTCTCTCTGCTCACTATCGTTCTTTTGATCATACCTAGAATTTTGTTGGCCTTCTTAGCTGCATCTGCACATTGCCTAGATGGCTTTAAGCTGTTATGCATGATGACCCCTAGATCTTTCTTCTCGTTTGTAACGTTTAGTCCCTTCCAACATAACTTAAATTCATGATCTGTTCCCTTCTTCCCAATGTGCATCACCGAGCATTTATCTGTATTAAAAAGCATTTGCCAATCTGCCGACCACTGGGATAGTCTATTAAGGTCTTGTTGTAAAATTTTTGCTTCTGCTTCACTATCACTCTGTCCACACAGTTTTGTGTCATCAGCGAATTTTGAAATTTTTGACATTATATCATCATCGATGTCGTTGATGTATATTAAAAACAATAGAGGTCCCAACACTGAACCTTGTGGCACCCCACTTATGACCTCAGCCCAATCTGAATACTTGCCTCTTATACCTACCTTCTGTCTTCTGCTCTGAAGCCAATTTTTTATCCATCCAAGAACTGTACCTCTAATTCCACTGGCCTGAAGCTTGACTGCCAGTCTTGAATGAGGTACTTTATCGAATGCTTTTGCAAAGTCCAGGTATATTACATCAACTGCTTTTCCCTCGTCTAGCTTGTCATGAATCTCCTCTAAAAAGTCTAGTATGTTTGTTAAGCAAGATCTTCCTTTAATAAACCCATGCTAGCTATCCTTTAAAATCTTGTGTCTCATACGATGGTCCAATATATTTGCTTTTATTATTTTTTCCAGAACTTTGCATATTATACAGGTCAGGTTCACTGGTCTATAATTTCCAGGCTCCCCACGGTTACCCTTTTTGAATATAGGAGTGACTACTGCATCCCTCCAGTCCCTAGGGACTATTCCCGATTTAAGTGACATATTGAATATTGTGGCTATTACCTCACTAACCTCATGTCTTACCTCATACAGAAATTTTGGATGTATATTGTCTATTCCAGGGCTTTTGTCAGTTTTCGTTTGACTCAGAATTTCCAGGACACACTCTTTATTGCAATTTATATCTGATAATACTTCCTCCTCTTTTCCACAAAATAAATTAATGGGCTTTGGTATGTTGGTTGTATTTTTTTTAGTGAACACAGATCCAAAGTAATCGTTCAGAATTGTTGCTGTTTCCATGTCATCCGTCACTGTTTCTCCAGAATCAGCTACTAATGGTCCCACTTTGTCTTTTCGCTTCATCTTACTTCTTGCATATCCATAAAAACTCTTGCTGTTCCGTTTGATGTCTTTTGCTAATTTGTTCTCATACTCTGCAATAGCCGCTTTATTTGTAGCTGTTGATTTGTTCCTCTTTTGCACGTAACTGGACTGTAACTGTTTTAATCTCACCTGTTCCAAACCTTCATTGCTTTGCATTTTTAGTCGGTGCTTTCTCAATTTCTTCCACGCTTTGTTTTTGGCCCTTCTCTTCTTCTGTACCTCTCTAGTAACCCATGGAAGTTTTTTGTTAAGTGTCCACTGTTTTGGTATTGTTGAGTCCATAACCATTGACATGCAATATTGCTTCATTATATATCCCAAATTGACCATAAATGAAAACTTTTAAAAGGTTTATGTGCCAACTTAGGAAACAAAGCACTGCCGACATCAGACTAAGAAGATTTAAACTAAACTAAGAAGATTTAAACAACAAACGCTCTAAGTTACGATGCTCGTGTAATTAACTGTGCACAGTTAATTTTAGCATCTTTTTTGGTCTTCGCGTAATTTTCATCGAAAATGCTTTTCTTTGTCGTAGCCATTTTGCAGACTGTAAACAATACATGACGTCATTCGATAGACGAATGAAGCGAGGTAAATAAGTAACGTGTGCCTTGAATTAGTTACTGTTGCCTATATGGTGAAGACATTTTTGTCCATGTATTACAACAGTGTTGGTCTACTCTGGTTACATGAGAGAAATAGAGCACCATAGGGATGCCGGCGTCACGCCGATGTTATCTCTCTCGGAGGCGGCGGCGCCATGCAAAACGTCGGCGGCGCGGCGGCGGTGTGGTATAAATAAAGTTCCGCTATAAAATAAGTACCGGAACAAATTATAATTGGTTCATTTGAATTTGTCAATTACTTATAAGCTCCGCCTACCCATAGTAACCATTGCCGTAAAATACGTACCGACCTAGTCCCTATGTATGTAAACTTATAACTTATCGGTTATAAATTTCTTCTAACTAGCCGCCCCTGTTCCTCTTATTTTTATCAGAGAAACTCAAATTGTGCGTATAGTCATAATATTTTGTTCCCATAGCAACAGTTCCGCCCCGGAACCGCATTTATAGGGGAACAAAATTTGTACGACAGCGGCTCGCACAGGTCTAGTTTAGGCCTATATTGTACAGACAACGCACAGAGTATCTCTTTAGAGCTGATAAGGGTTACTTATCCTACTATAGCAGACAGATATCCTACTTTGGCATAACCAGAGGCGGATGATCTCAATTGGCTGCAAGTACTTAGTCCTCTATTGTATGATTTGTACTCCTAAATAACAGGTTGAGCATTGGTTTTGCCGTTCACAATAGATGGCCAGTTGATTGATTCTTCTATGGTTATTTCATGAGAATTGTATTTAGAAGTCAAGCAGATATGCCGTTTTGTCGCCATCGATAAATGAAAAGCGAAATATCGGGGTTAATACGCTTTAGGAAAGTAACTCATTCTGGAAATATTGAAATTTTGGCTAAATAGGCAGACACGCTCTGCCTAACACATCTTATATCCAGTCGATACACAAATGCACTTGTTCTGGCGGTTATTTTGCAACAGTCTGGATTATTTTTTTACCACAAACATTGCAATTGGAGCAATATTTGTTGAAGAATCGACTTTTGAAATGCCTCAATACACTGCACAGAGCCAGTTGATGAAGCGTCTATAAATAAACGAATTAATCAGCAGATGTCACAGAAGTCGTGATTCTTCAAGCATATGTGTTTATGTATCGACTGGATTATTAACAGACATGAAGCACCGATACGTTTATAGTGAACCCTCAGTTACGGATCTTTAGCATACAGTCATACGGTAACCCGGTAACCTTGAAAGGAGAATAAGCTTCTGTTGTGCGAGCTGCTATCGTTAACGCCGAGGGGGTTAGCAAAATATCAAATTGCATTACTCCTCGTTCGCTTCTTGCTTATACGGAACGCTCTGAAAGGTCTGCACAATTTGATATTGTAAACATCTTAGACGAAACGTTTGCAGAAGAATTTGAGAGAGTTTGAACATAACACAGTTTTGTCACTGCCGTGAGAACTTTAGGGCACTCGAAGGTATCAACAGTTGACTTTTGACATGCAGCCCTCTGAAACAAAGAAAAGTATTTTGGAAATTTAAAATTGACCCCTATGTCTCCCATTCTAAAGTAGGCGCTGTACCAAAAAGTCTTTAATTCAATTTTAAAAAGTCAACATTTTCTGGGCAAGCTCATCTAGACGCAAACAAATCCGTTATGACGACATTAAGTATTTTTTATTCAGCTGTAACCTTAGTGTTTAGTTGACAGTTCATATATGACTTCTTGATATCCCATTAGGTTCATCCACTGATAATTTAATAGCTGCTATTACTAGGACATCGTTTCCTTAAATCTTTTATTGATCCAATGCTTTGGTGATAGTCGCCCTTTAGATCTTTGATTTTCTTAAGCTGATGCTTACGTGAGTATTATTTTAAGCGCGATAGCTGCAAGCCATAATCCTTTAATGCAATCATGGCTTTCGTCAAACTTCGAAATTATAGACTCTAAAAGCTATTTTAGTTTTCTGAAACTCCCGCAGCATTTCTGCTACAGTTTAGACAAATCAGCAATATACTCAGGGATCGTTTTCATCCACTTCAGATCAAACAATAAGCATTTGTTGTTTAGGGTTTTTATATATTAGAATATGGTTGGCGCTGATGACGCAAATCCGCCATTGTCTCGGAAGCTTTATAATAAAGGGACTGTCCACGAATGACGTCACGCACTTAGGGGAGGGGTTCAAACATTTGTGACGATGTGTGACGATGGGGAGGGGCCTCCAGAAATGTGACGTCGCATACTACTAAATGTTGTTTTAATACCGCAACGTTATAAAAACCGCCAGTAATTAGTAATTAGCTGGAAGCATTCAAAATGTGGATATGGAAAAAATGGAAATCATCAAGTGGACGGACAAGAAAACAAACCATGAAGTACTACAGACGGTGGACGAACAAAGATCGATAATCAGCACCATCAAAAAATGACAGAGGAACTGGATTGGACACATACTAAGAGGAGACTCATTACTCAGAACAGTAATTCAGATTGGCCATGGGTTGGGTTAACACATGGGTTGGGTTGGGTTGGGTTTGGGTCGAGATTTTTTTTAAAATGATGGGTTGGGTTGGGTTAGGTTTCGTAAATCTGCACCAGTTATTCTGCTAACCACGTTAAATATAGGTTTTCTGTTTTCTGCGTTGACAAAGTATTAGATTCTTGTATTATGTCATTAAAATGGCGCCATATACGTTAGTCTACATTCCATCGTAGGCAGTGCATTCAAAAGTCTGTAAACAGTGGACAGTAGCTATTCAGATAGATCAAATCATGTGAACGGCTGTTGTTGACTTGTTTTAACGCATTCCTTTTATAAACCGACCACGGCCAGTTGACAATAGCAGGGCTGGATTAACCATTAAGAATACTAAGCACGTGCTTAGGGCTCCATGAGAGAAGGGGCACAACGGTTTTACCTGTTACGTTTCTCAGTCAAATATTTTGCGATCTAGTTTAATTAATTTATTAATCAGTCGCTTTGTTCTGATCGAAATTCCATCAGAACAACTATGCAAAAGACAGGTTGGATGCCTTATCTCTACTATATAATTATAGATTTTCTTCATGATATTTGTCCTTGCTTTCTTCCTTTTAGAGCTCTGTGTGTGTCTGTCTGTGTGTGTCTGTGTGTGTTCTCAATAACTGTAATTGTGTTCCATCCAGTCTTATAACAGTGAACTATTCTTCTTGTCTGTAAAAACTGATCAAGCGAATCGATGTCCAGCAGCGTAGCCAAGAGGGAGGGGGTTACTTCTGGCTACCGACAAAATTTTTTTTAATGTGCTTACATATATTTTTTACTTTCTGACGCGGTTTGGGGGGTCAAACCCCCATGGCTGCCGACGCAACGTGCTTCTTTGACCAGTCTATGTTACGGCACTATGGAAATTGTTTCGAATACATGCACGATGCATACATACATTGAATTAAATGCATCACATCACGGCAACGCTGGCATTAATACAATCATTGTTTCTCAATTATGAGAATGATGAATTTCCGGTTTGTTGCAATAACAACTCGAAATAAGCAAATAACTATTTATGTGCTTGAATGTATGTATGTTTTTAAAACTGCGATTGTACTTTCACGTTTTTGTATGGATGGGTTGGGTTGGGTTTGGGTCAGAAAACATGAACTTTGTTTGGGTTGGGTTGGGTTGAAAATTTTGTGGGTTGGGTTGGGTTTGGGTTGACAAAACCGACCCATGGACAACTCTGCAGTAATTGAGGGAAGAATATCAGGAAGAAAGACAAAAGGGAGACCCAGGAAGATGCTATTGGACTGGATGATGAAAACAGATTCACAGCGTCACAAGACCTATGCAGAAATCAAAGAAGAGGCAAGACGCAGAGAGGAATGGAAACAATGGAGCCCTGAACCTGTCCCAGGACAGAGAACATGATGATGAATTAGTAATTATTGTTATACTCAGTAGTCTCTAATATAATTAGACGAACTCCTGGTCGTACAGTATGTAAAATATTTCGGCTCACAACATCTTTGGTTTGGGAGACAGAGACCCAAGCTCTTCCTATTTATTCCATGAATGACCATTTTAATTCGCCATGGGAGAATGGAGAATAAATATCAATGTTTTATAATATCAAGATTGGGGAGCTAGCGCCTTGTGGCGTCATTTTTTAAGAGTCTGACATTTTTTGATGACTTGTGACGAGAGGAGAGGGGCAATAAGACTGCCAAAATTGCGTGATGTCATTTATGGACGGCGCCAAAGACTCTATTTTAATTAACTGACATCTGCTTCAATTCCTCTAAGCGATTGACGAAATTACATTTAAACAGATAAAGACAGCTTTATAGTGAGGACTTGAACTGAACTGAACTGAGGTTTATTTCAACTCAACTTAACATAGGCATGTCTGACATCAATTACAATAAATGACATCAATTGAATTTAAAATAAAACCAAGAAAATTCACAGAATATTCACAAGACTAATTTTAGTCTAAGTATACAATAGAATAGAAAACAAAACGAAACCTGAGAAGTAGTCAAATTAAAAGTTAATATTTTACTAGAATATTCAGATTAATATAACATCATATAGCAGACAAGAGTTAGGCCTAAAGTGGAATGTTGAGAAGAAAAGGGTTGCCTAAAGGGAAACATATCTCGCTAGGGAGGCAACCTGATACATTGAATTGTTAAATGATTAGCAGAGCATTAGACATCATCAGCTTTAATTAAGAATATTAATTAAAAATTAACATTCCCAATTAAAGTAATAGTATACGAATTATAGAATTATTATAAGAATTATAGAATTTTATTTTAAAGTACCAAAAGGGAACAGTGTTCCCGCAGGGAGGTACCCTAAGAATGTGGTAGTAACTATAGTAAATCATAAATATGAAATAACTATAACTAGCAGACAATCAACCTAAGTCCTTCTCTATAAAGGAATTGCTATTTTCATAGTACTGTAGGTCCGAAGATAAGCCTACTATATTTCTGATGGTTGATATGTTCGAATTCTAAAAATACAGTGTTAATTTGATACCTAATTAAGTCGAGCCTCACTCCTCTAAAGCTGTCGCTCATATGATAGAAGACGTCATTGTAGTGGAATTGTTATATTAAGACCAAGCTTAGGGTCTATAGAAGTAGTAGAAGCCGAAGACTGTCGGTCGCGTTAAGATATTAATCGGAGTTTCAAATAGATTTAATTTAGTTGTGCGTCGAACGAGCGACGTTCAACTGCTTCGATTAAAAGAAAGGCTTTTGAGAAATCCATTTCAGCGTTTGTGCAATGCTGCTGAGTGCGTCTTTCGTTGCGTTTCTTTCGATCATCAGCATCGGATCAACCGAAGAAGAAAAGATATTTGACTACGGTGAGTAGGCCCTATCTTTTCATTTGAGATATGATATCTATGTTTTCAGAACAACCGAAGATGATTAGACATTTGACTATAGTCAGTGTCTTACAGTAAACAATTGATATGATATACATCCATTTTTGGAAATGATTTAAAACGCATCTCCTTTTTTCATTATGCAGTAATCACAGCGTGTTCGCTTCTGAGTGATTCTTCAGAAGAGGCGTAATAGAAATATGCTGTTACATTACATATACAGTATTACAAGTTTCCATGTTACGAATTAAACGCTGGTCTCAATATTTTTCATGATTTCTTTTTTCATTTTTGATTAACATATTTAATCAGAGATTTCTTTGGGTCAAATGGGTCATCGATATTCGAAGTGTCACATGGGACATGAGTCAAGGAGTCTTGACCCATGTGTCATCAGATTTTTAAGACTGCTGATGCAGTCATGCAGCGTAGAAATCATAAGTTCATGCCCAATTGCAAATAAAGTTTAGCAATGCAATCCTTCATCTGCGACGTTACTGTTGATAATTACTTGTCGCGTATGCAAAATTTTGATATTCAACATCACTGTTGATATGGCTTAGGGGCTATAAAAGATACCATAGATATTTAATTCTCAGTGACTCAAAGGTCACAAGTCACATGGGGCGTGGGTCAAAAAGTTTCAATGGGTCACCTGGTCATAGGTGTATAGTATAGCCCATAGCAGGGTGAGCAAACTACGGTACGAGGGTCGCATGCGGCCCGCCACGGGATCCCATGCGGCCTATTCCAAAAAGTATATTAAAATGCTTCTTTTATTACCACTCAGTAGCGTAGCGTGCCAATGGCTACTATCTATGGCTCGAGCCATGGGCGGCACACAGGAGGGGGTAAATTGAACGGCGATGACCTTTTTTTGCTTGTCAGCTATAAAAAGACAGACAGGGGCGGTAATTTTTTTTCAGGAGCCATGAGCGGCACGAGACCACGCTACGCCATTGCTACTACTTGAAATTTTAAACAGTTTTGCTTTTTCTATGTGCGGTCGGCCTAATGTGATATTAGGATTCAAGCGACCCTTTAAAGAAACGGTTTGCCCAGCTCAGGCTTAGGCTATTGGGGATTAACAGTTATAATTAGTACACTATTAACAGCTTGATTTCAAAATAAACTGAAATCATTTGACTGACAATGCTTTATAATAAAGACCTTTTATGACATTACAAATTTGTGAACTTGTAGAATCTTTAAAAGCAGTTGGTTCAGTAGAACCAATCGGTTGCGGCATCAGGGCTGTGCACATGGACTCTGACTACATTTACGTTTTTTGGGAATTTGAAATATTTGAATTCCATCAATATGGATACAGCATATACGAGAAACAGAAACCATTCGACTTGCTCTATTTAATTCTTCTATTTGATATTAAAGGTCACTATATGAACGTCGATAGCCAACTTAGCGAAGTGTCAAATTGCTTCTATATTCACTATTTTTGGAAAGTTGTTTGGAGAATAGGAATAGACGATCATGTAGTCACAACATTTCTCTCCACTAGCTTTACGATTCACAGCCTTGCAATCTCTCCCAATGGGCAACTGTTTATTCTAAATGAGGGCAGCCCATTCAGTATACATATATACGCAGCAGATGGTTCACCTGCCGGAGTAATTGAGCTTCCTATTCTAAATGGGCGACCTTCTATAGTTCAAGTTCACGGTAATAACATTTTTATGGCCAATTCTAAGTGTGATAATTCTGTGCGTGAATCATGGATTGGATTCTGGAGCATCAATAAACTAAAAGATGAAATGGAAGAGAGACGTTTCATTTGGAAGGAGGAGAAGCTCCGCCAGAAAAAATTAGTTGTACGCCTACCAATGAGTTATTTCGAAGAGCCGGCATTATACTCTTCAAAATGGAAATGGGCAGAAGTGACAAAGAAAGACGAAGGAATGCTTACGTACTTCGATCTTTATAGCAGCATGACTAAAAACGTGTCAAATGGTGATTGTTTGGGAGAGATAGAAGTGTTTGATGAACTGTCTTTTTCGTATTTTGACATTGATCGAAATATGGGTTTTGTTTGCAAAGATAGGGTTGAGACGTTTAAATATTGCGTAGATAGAAGGAGTCAAGAATGCGATAATGATTCCGAAGGTCGTATTAGTGAAAGCCAACAATCGGAAATGATTCTGATATACAAGTGTCTAAATCAAACATCTTGGTGCGAAAAGACAGTAGAAAATGCTGAAAAGATCCAGAGAGGTGCTTGCCCCATGTATGTAACGTTGTTCAGAAGTAAAGGCGATTTGTTTATTAAGCCTTGGCCAGCTGACATTTACCCTTATTCCAAAGCACTGATGATTTACACCATGATGTGAAGCACACCCAACGAATATCCGTATCGACAGAATTAAAGTTTCGTCAATTTATAAAAATTCAGGACTTGTAGTATAATATTATGTGTTACTATAAACGGTTCCATTTCTTCTTCAGTTCATCTGACCACTGGAGTTCCGCAGGGTTCTGTTTTAGGTCCTTTGGTTTTACTTTTTATACCACTCCACTTGCACATGTCTTCAAAAACAGGTCTGTAAATTTTCACTTTTATGCTGACGATACCCAGCTATATGTGTCCTTTTCCCCGGACTCTGTTTCACCTGAGCTCGCTAATTTACTAAACATCCTTACTACAGCTCGCGACTGGTTTATTTCTAATCGTCTCTTGATCAATCCTTCAAAAACTGAATTCATGATTCTAGGTAATCAACCCCCAATGACGAAATTACCTAAAACTCCTTAGATTTATCATTTGGAGATGCAGTCTTGTTTCCACCTAAATCAGTTCGTAATTTGGGTATATCATTTGATACTGATTTATCGTTCAAGTCACATTTCTCTAAATTGTCACAGTCTTGTTTCGCATTCATGCGTCACTTTAGAGTTTAGACGGATTCGTAAGACATTGGACACAAGGTCTTCAATAATCTTAGCTAATGCATTTATTTCGTCTAAAATCGACTATTGTAATTCGCTTTTTTCGGGTTGCCGAAGTGTTCTCTTCAACGTCTCCAGACTATTCAGAATGCTGTTGCGAGAATTGTAATTCCAACGGGGAAATTTGATCACATTACCCCTGTCCTTCGTAGGTTGCATTGGCTTCCCATTCAACAACGTATTAAATTCAAAATTGCCACCCTCACTTTTAAGATACTGAGAAATCAGCATCCCACTTATCTTCGAGAAATGCTATTATATCATCAGCCATATATATATCCACGAGGTTTGCAAATAAATGCCTTCTTGAAATTCCCTTGCGTCGCACTAAATCTGGGTGTAGGGCTTTTAGTTATGCATTTCCGTATGTTTGGAACTCTCTTCCTTTTGATATTCGGATGGCCTTTTCTCTAGATAATTTTAGGCGTCATCTTAAAACATATTTGTTTCCTCCTTAAGTCTTGGTATTCCCTTGACTGATTTCTGCTTTTGACCTGGACCGAATCGACCCTCCTCAGCTATAGTCTGCTCTGCCGATGAGCACTGCGGTTTGTGGTCTGAGGCGTTCCCGACGAACACCTATGTTTTGAAACGGACTATAAAATTAATTTGAATTGAATATTCTTAAGTTTAGTAAGATCGTGTTGAGTTTACCAACGATTCTGTTTCACTGAGAATGCAATAGACTGTCATTTTCGCTTGTTTCCAGTTAAATGATACAGTATGTGTAGTGACTGCTGAATTTGATTTCCATTGCCATTACGTTGGTTCCTTGCATTTAATGAGAACAACATGATTTTTAAAATCGAAATTTGACGATTATATAAATCATTATTTGCCCTGTATTTGAGGGTGTCAATAAAAAGCTTAGCAATCAGTATTTTTATTGAATACGTGCTTTGTTGGATAAAAATAAACTCAAATGTTAAAATTTTCGACTTTTCTTTTAAATAAGAGAGAATGGCTGCAGTTTAATATAATGGGTGTCTACGAAAAAAACCCCAGCAGGAAAACTTTGATTTCTTAAAAGTTCCTAAATATATTTGTATCAAAACTTCCATTCGTGTACAGCACAAATCTTTCTGCCTTTCTTCCAATTTTCATCTCATTTGCATGTAAGATGGCTATTTTGTGAGATATCAAAGTCAAACATCGATTTTTACGAATTAGCAGACAAAATTTTATTGATTGTCTAGAAATTTCAACTTAAACCACAATTGGTCAAGATGGTTATCGGACATAATTGCAAACTCTAACCCTAACCCTAACCTTAATTGCAAAAATTGTTCGGTATCCAGAGCCAAGCTCCCACAATGTTTGAATTCGCATCTTATCTTCATTCGATATTTTACCCATTTTGAAAGTTTAAATCAAACTTTTATTGTTATGTCGAATTCTGTGAGTTTAAAAACATGTTTACAAAATTGCATTCGATTTAAACTTTACTACTACTACTGGAACAATAACAACAACTGCTACTAATACCACCAAAATTGACATGAAGCCAAATTTATGTGAAGCTATAGATATTTAGGCCTGTCATGCTGCGACTGAGTAGTAAAAATCGAAGTTTGACTTTGATATCTCACAAAATGGCCGCCTTACATGAAAATGAGATGCAAATTGGCAGAAAGGTGGGGAAATATGTGCTGCATAAGTAAGGCAATTTTGATAAATATATATTTAGGAACTTTTAAGAAATCAAAGTTTTCCTGCTGGGTTTTTTTTTCGTTGACACCCTGTATAATTGATTCAACATAACTCTGATATTTCTCATGCATACGGTTGTCCATATATATCGCTAACATGGGTAACTATCAGATATGCAATGCGTTGGTGGCTAGTGAACGCATCTTCCAGACCTCGGCGTTTCATAGTTTGAGAACGATTCTGAAGCATCTAGTTATTTCTTTGGTCATGCTGTGTATAAAGTAACGAAAAAAGCACGCAACTATATCTCCGGAGTTTCTTTAAAGACTTTCCCTCTCACGAATAGCACCACATGAACTAACTCTAGAAATGAAATCCATTAGTTAACTTTATGATATGAATCCGAGTAAAAAGGAATGTGCAACCTAACGAACTGGTTGTGGAAGATTGCCACCAGAATTTTCCAACCATAAAAATCCTCTCAGACTATCGCTAAACGACCTAGACCAAGTGGTTAAGATCCCAAGAATCGACTTCCAGCCAAGAGACGTGAATTTGACACTCATTAATTCTTAGACACGGCCAAATCCAGTGGCCACTGCATTTGCAATGACAATCAATAAATCGCAAGGGAACGCATTTGAAAATGCAGGAATATACTTATGTGAACCATCATTTCCCATGACCATCTATATTTGGCTTGACAGAGAGCAAGAAAACTAGTGAACATCAACAAGTTCATCAAGCCATGTTCCGGTCACTGACAAGTCTTTAGACAAAACGCTAAAATATTTACAAAATTGCAATATTTGAGAAGGAATTTGGCTGAATAAATCAGGAATGAAAAACAGCAAAGATCTTCCTTCATGTTTGACATGTAAACAGCTAATTAGTGTTAAAAATGAAATCAAGCATCAACTTTTATAGCGATACTTCGTAATACATTGATGAGTTCATGGAAATTAATACGCCGAAATCACCATTAAGGAAGTCAATAGAGAGATGATGTTAGCAAATAGTTTGGCCTGAAGGAGTACGGACCAGACCTGTGCGACGACGCTCTGAGGGTCGGTGGCGGCGTTTGACCGCTCTATCACCGGCGGCGGCGGCGCGCCGAATCAATTTTATGGGTGGCTGCGGCGTGGACTGCATTGGCGGCGGCGGCGGCGTACAAACGGCGCCTACAGTACAATACGTGTGACTACAAAGGATAACATATACTATCGTCGTTCTTGTTCAATCCTCGTGGTTTTTGCCACCCGTTCATTTGAAAACAATGTTACAAACTTATAATTATATAAACTTATAATAGAGGATATAGATTGCTATGTCGTGAAAACTCAGATAAACAAAAAAGGTCATCTGAGTTTTCACGACATAGCAATCTATATCCTCTAGCAGCCCCAAAACCAGTGATAATCTTTTTTACTTATCTGTATTTTCTGTACTTTATGCCGGAGAGAAAAGTGCATAGTGGTGGTAAAATGGTATAAAATATAGTGCGTAAAATACGCTTCCCACAAAGACGGCGCCCAGGACAGCTTGCCCATCTTCACCCCTAGCTACGGCTCTGCTTATCAAATTATATCGCTTCATTATATATCCCAAATTGACCATAAATGAAAACTTTTAAAAGGTTTATATGCCAACTTAGGAAACAAAGCACTGCCGACATCAGACTAAGAAGATTTAAACTAAACTAAGAGGATTTAAACAACAAACGCTCTAAGTTACGATGCTCGTGTAATTAACTGTGCACAGTTAATTTTAGCATCTTTTTTGGTCTTCGCGTAATTTTCATCGAAATTTAATCCTTTTCTTTGTCGTAGCCATTTTGCAGACTGTAAACAATACATGACGTCATTCGATAGACGAATGAAGCGAAGTAAATAAGTAACGTGTGCCTTGAATTAGTTACTGTGGCCTATATGGTGAAGACATTTTTGTCCATGTATTACAACAGTGTTGGTCTACTCTGGTTACATGAGAGAAATAGAGCACCATAGGGATGCCGGCGTCACGCCGAAGTTCTCTCTGCAGCGGCGGCGCCATGCAAAACGTCGGCGGCGCGGCGGCGGTGTGGTATAACTAAAGTTCCGCTATAAAATAAGTACCGGAACAATTTATGATTGGTTCATTTGAATTTGTCAATTACTTATAAGCTCCGCCTACTCATAGTGGCCATTGCCGTAAAATACGTACCGACCTAGTCCCTATGTATGCAGGTTGTAAACTTATGACTTATCGCTTATAAATTTACGACCGATAGGATATCGTATCGGTCGTAAATTTATATCCTTTTATAGGCTAAATATATAGTCCCTATGTATGCAGGTCGTAAATTTATAACCGATCGGTTAAAAATGTATGACCTATCGGTTCTATTCTATTCTATCCCGGACATTTTATGCAGCGCAGTAGCATGGCTAACAGTCAAAAACAAGTGCGCTTTACATCAACATGCATACGAAAAACTAAATAAGTGCGTCTTGAGGTTCTTAGAGAAGACTTCGTAGGATCTGGCCTTGGTGACATATTCAGGGAGAGAGTTCCAGAGATGCGGGTTCCCTCGACTGATGGATCTTTCCCCTAGCTTTGCAGTCTTGAGCGGAAGAAGGACATGCAACAGTAATCGAGTACTGGAACGAAGTTGTCGGCGCTCATCCGTCATCTGCGGGGTCCGTAGTAGATCGGAAATATATTCCGGACATGTGGGATCATGGAGAGCCCGGAAGGTCACGCAACATCGCTTAAAAACAATGCGTTCCGGCATCCTGAGCCAATGGAGTTTGTCCCGGAGATATGGCGTCACGTGATCATGTCATTTACATCCGAAGATCGTCCTCGCTGTAGTGTTGAGGACGGCCTGCATCCTTTTGAGTTGGCTGTCCGGTAGACCCAACAGGAGACCATTACAATAGTCCAGTCTGGTGACAATGAGTGCATGTGCGAGGAGAATCGCCGTTGCCTTTGGGATGTAGCATCGAATTTCTCGGATTTTCCGTAGCTCCGAGTAGCACGCCCGTGTCACGTTACTCAGGTTGCCCAGGAACGAAAGTGATTCGTCCAGGAGAACTCCAACAGACGCACCTCCTTGGAAAGGACGATTTCGACGTCCCCTATCACGAGCGGTTTCCGATCAATGAGATGATTCCTCCTCGGAGAGCTAACCCATAGGATCTCAGTCTTGCCCGGATTGAGTGCAAGTCGGTTCACGGCAGTCCATTTCATGATCTCCTTTATACAGTCGATACAGCAACACGACTAAAAACGTGTCAAGTGATGATTGTTTAGGAGAGATAGAAATGCATGATGATCTTTCTTTTTCGTATTTTGGCATCGGTCGAAATATGGGTTTTGTTTGCAAGAATAGGTTTCAGGCACTTACATATTGAGTAGATGCTAAAATTGGTCATGAATTCGATACGTTTTCCAAACGTCTTGTCCTAAAAAGACAACAATCGGAAAGGATTCTGATATACAAGTGTCTAAATCAAACGTCTTGGTGCCAAAAGACAGTAGAAAATGCTGAAACGATGCAGGGACGTGATTGTCCCATGTATGTAACGCTGCTCAGAAGTAAAGGCAATTTGTTTATAAAGCCTTCGCCACTTAGAAAGTACTCTTATTTCAACGCACTCATGATTTTCACTATGAAGTGAAGCGTGTCCATCGAATATCCTTCTCGACAGAACTGAAAGTTCGTCGATTGTTAGAAGCTACATAGTAATATTCGCTTTTGAAAAATGCACGGCTTTTAGTATAATGTTCGCAAATTTTGTACAATAGTATTTTTTTGCCAACAGTTTTGCTGCACTGTGAATGCAATAGACTTTCATTTGTCGCATTTTCCGGTTAAATTAAATATGTAGGCCCTACTGACTGCTGAATTTGATCTTCATTGCCATTACTTTGGTGCATTTCATTTAATAAGAACTATTGAGCATGATATTTAAAATCGAAATTTGACGTTAATAAAAATTATATTGTTATTATTGTTTGCGCTGTATTTGACAGAGACAAGAAAATGTTTAGCAATCAGTATTTCTAATGAATGTGTGTTTTGTTTGCTACAAATAAAAGCAAACGTTAAAATTATTGACTTTTCTTCTTCATAAGAGAGAACAACGCAGTTAAATAGTTGTTTCAACGTGACTCTGATAAATCTGATAATTCTCATGCATACTGTTGCCTCTATATATCGCTGACATGGGTAACTATCAGATATGCAAAAAAGGTCATCATTATCAAAATTTTCGCTTTTCACCGACTAACTCCTGCTAAAAAAGCCTGACAAGCAAAACAAGGGAATTGACAGAGTTTTCCCGCTTTACCGACTAAGTCCCGCTCAAAAAGTTTGACAAGCGATAAAAGGCTGGTTGGAAAATGCAAGTCTATTTAATTTCTATCGTATGTAAAAAATGAGTTTCAAATATGTATTTTCCGAGTACTTTTTTAACACGCCTTAAATAAAGTAACATTGCTTAAACATAAAGTTTTTTCTTGTATTCATCCATATACACGCGGGCCGGATGAAAAGCTTTCGCGGGCCGTATCTGGCCCACGGACCGTATGTTTGACACCCTGCTCTAAGCCATACTCTACTCACTCTTTTTATGTGTTACGCTTATGCCATTGTTATTTCCAGATGCATGTGAGTCCTCGCCAGGTATATTCAGAGATGTCCATGGGTTGGGTTAACCTATGGGTTGGGTTGGATTGGGTTGAGTTGGGTCAGACGTTTCCATATTAATGGTGGGTTGGGTTGGGTTTGGTCAGAAAATAAGTCATGGTTTAAGAAAATGTAATGTATTACAGTGGGTTGGGTTGGGTCAAGTAAACCTATTATCAGCATGGGTTGGGTTGGGTTGGGTTGGGTTGGAGCTTTGATGGGATGGGTTGGATTGGGTTCTAAAAATGAACCCATGGACATCTCTGGGTATATTATATATATATATATATAATTTATATATTATCTATACATATATATCTTTCCGTTCTTTCCGGAGACACAAGGAGAGAAGTTTTTTGCTCCAAGGCATTTCCATGACTTTACCACGATTCAAAGCAATTGCTTTCCATGGGACTTTCTCTGCTTCTGATCCAGATCAAGACGAGAGCTGGAAAGTATATAGGACTATTTATCTGTCTCCGGACACTTTTTGTAGTAACTCCCTCGGGAGGACTTACTACCGAGGCATAAAATAATAATATATATTATATATGCATATATATATATATATATATATATATACAGACGATCATCGCCTTTAAAACGGGCGTGTCTTGAAACAAGCACAATTAACACATACAAAGGTTTTTTCGATTATACGAATTTTGTCGTTTTGACCATCATTAGCATCATCATCATCATCATCATCATCATCATCATCATCATCATCATCATCATTATCATCATCATCATCATTATCGTCTCATCTTCGTTATCATCACCACCGTCATTAAGAATCGTCCTCTTCTATTGACTTACAGTGTAGGTTGATTGAATGACCAATTAAAAGAAATTAAGAAAATAATATTGTATACAGTATGGACTTGGATTTGAATTTGGTTTGTAGAGTTTTTATGTGAAAGCATGACGTAGAACTTGATCTAATTAAGCAAACGAAAGAATTTGTGAACAATCAGAAAACAATTATCTTAGTGTGCGTGAGAGAGAGAGAGAGAAAGAGAACGAAAGAAAGAGAGAGAGAGAAAAAGAGAAGGAGATAAAGGGAGAAAGAGCGAGAGAGACAGAGAGAAATAAAGGGAAAGATAAAGAGCATAATAAATGAACGTAGGCCTATCTAAGACAGATATTCTTGTTCGAGTCCTTAGCAGTAACCCGGAAACCTTGGAAGAAGAATAGGCTTCTATTGTTCGAGCTGCGATCGTTAACGCCGAGGGAGGTTAGCAAAATACCAAATTATACATTACTCCTCCCCTAGTTCGCTTCCTGCTTGCATACGCAGCGCTCTGAAAGGCCTGCACAATTTGAAATTGTAAACATGTAGGGAAGAAACATTTGCAGGAGAATTTTAAGAGAGTTTGAGAATAACCAGAGCCGCAGCTAGGGGCGGTGGAGGCAAGTTGCCCCGGGCGCCGTCATGGGGGCAGTGGCGGCTCTAGGATTTGGCAAGTGGGGGGGCCGTTGGGGTGGCAACTTCTAATCATGGGGGGCCAACCATTTGTTGTTTAATGTATGTAGCATTAAGTATAGGGTCCCAACTGGGGGGGGGCCACTGGGGGGCCGGGCTCTCATTAGGGGGGGCACGGGCCCCCCCTGGCCCCCCCCGGTGGAGCCGCCACTGCATGGGGGGGCGCATTTTGCACACTGATGTTTTAATTTTTATATGCCATGTATTCCTCCGGCGTGAAATAATTCAAATGGGTAAAAAGGGCAGTCACCCGTTTTTAGAGGCACACGTTTCAAACCTTGCCCCTGGCGCCGAATACTCAAGCTACGGCTCTGAGCATAACACAGGTTTGTCAATGCCGTGAGAAGTTTTAGACACTCGAAAGTATCAACGGCTGACTTTTGTAATGAGGCCTTCCTCTGAAACAAGAAAAGTGTTTTGGAAATTTAAAATATGCCTCCCATTCTAAAGTATGCTATTATTAGTATATCGTTGGCTGAAATGGATTCGATCGAAATGAGAGCCGTATGAGTACTTGTATCTCGCCAGGACAGTAAGGAGATTAATATACTGATAGTACTCCATTCCCATCTTTATTCTAGCTGTTTATTAATACATGAACACACGAACGTCACAGCTGTCAACACCATACTGGTTGACCTCAATATACACTATACAGTATAGTTATAACTATTGCTTACGTAAGTGAAATTTTATGCGCGATTGCTGCAAGCCATTATCTTGTGACGCATCCTTGGCTGTCGTCATACTTCGAAATTATAGACTGTCAAAACAAGCTTAGTTTCTGAAACGCCCGCAGCATTTCTGCTGAAATTTAGACAATTATTAGCAACAAACGCGAGGACTGTTCTCGTCCACTTTTGATCAAATAATCGGCATTCGTTGTTCAGGGGCTTTATGTACTCGAATGTGGTTGGCGCTGATGACGCAAATCCGCCATTGCATCGGAAGCTTTATAATACAGACGCTCTTTAATTTCACTGACATCTGCTTCAATTCCTCTAAGCGATTGACGAAATTATATTTAAACAGATAAAGAAGGCTCTGTAGAGAGGACTTTTCTATACGTGAATTGCTATTTCCATTGTATGCTCGAAAATGCTATTTTCTGATGCTCGAAATGTTCTAAATCTGAAGATAAGTGTTAATTTGATGCCTAGTAATTAGATCCAGTCTCACTTCCTATAAATCTGTCACTCATGTAAACGAAGTCTTCATTGTACTCGAACTGTTATATTAAGACTAAGCGACAGACGTAGGGCCTATTGAATTAGAAGCCAGGGCCCAAGGCTGTCGGCTGCGTTAAGATATTAATTGGCGTTTCGAATAGATTTAATTTAGTTGTGCGTCGAACGAGTGACGTTCAACTGCTTCGATTAAAAGAAAGGCTTTTGAGAAATCCATTTCAGCGTTTGTGCAATGCTGCTGAGTGCGTCTTTCGTTGCGTTTCTTTCGATCATCAGCATCGGATCAACAGAAGAAGAAGACGAGATATTCGACTACGGTGAGTGTCTTACATTAAGCAATAGATATGATATACTGTATATGCCCGCTTGTTTGAAATGACTCAAAACTCATTTCTCTTTTTGTCAATAAGCAGTAATCACAGCGGAAGCATTTCTGAGCGATTCTTCTTATTACAGTCCGTTACAAGTTTTCATGTTACATAATAACAGGGCTTTTTGTAAAAAATATTTTCCGGAGCGCAATAGAATATTTTCCGGAACGCAATAGTCAGAAGTCAATTGTCAACATGACATAGCGGCCGAACAGTTACTATAATGATTATAATCAATACAACATTAAATTCAAACATAGAAAATTTAGAACTATATCAGTTCTAAATTTTCTATGTTTGAATTTAATGATGCAAAAAATACCACTCTTCAGATTTCCGGAACGCCGTTCTGCCTCGTTCCGGCACAAAAGCCCTGCATATTAAACAGAAAGTGAGATAATATGAAATTATTTTATGAAAACATGGCACTTTATTGAAAAATCTTAGAAACAATTGACAGGGCTCAGAAAAAAGAAGGATCGCTTGTCGAGTATGCAAAAGTTTTATATTCGACATCACTTTTGACATCGGTGGCGGTTCCACGTGGTGGATGAGTGGGGATGCATCCCCCACCGGAGGTTTTTTTGTTTTTTGCTTGTTAACCCCATTTTGGGGAGAAAGTCTAGTAAACTTACGGGGGAAAACTACAGATGACCTTTTTTCTTTGTCAATTTATTTTTTCCGAGAAAGTCTAGTAAAATTAGAGGACAAAATTGTAAAATTAGGGAGATTGCCTTTTTGTCAACCGTTTTCGGCAAAGTTTCTTGATTTTTTCCTTCTCTTTCATCCCCCACCAACTTCCTATGATTTATTTCATCCCCACCAAGAAATCTTGGAACCGCCACTGTTTGACATGGTTTAAATTAAAGGCTGTAAAAAGATATCTTAGATATTTAGTTGCCAGTAACTTGTAGGTATCATACTGTAGGTCATGAGTGACATGGGTCATGATTCAATGGGTCACCTGGTCATGGCCAATTTTTGTGATTCATTACCAACTTGGTATTTGATAATAGTAAAGCAACATTTATAGACACATTTACAGTACAGTATAGCGTATAACAGCGGTAGGCAAACTGCGGTCTGCGCCACCGGATCCCATGCAGTCCGTGAGTCCGTTTAGAAATATTCAAACGTCGGCAGACAGTGAGATAATTTGACATTTTTATGGACACATTGCACTTTATTTTTAAAATCTTCGAAAGGTTTGACGGTGCCCAGACAAAAAGAAGGATCGCACCTCCAATGTCCTAACAAGTATAAAGTCCATCACCGTTATTGCATCGTTATTGCATCGTATTATGACATTGCAATGAAGAATTACTTTTCCAAAAAGCACATTCTTCTTTTATTCCCACTTGAAATTATAAACATGCTTGCTGCCCGCCTATTGTAGTATTAGCTTTCCAGAAAAAGTTTGCCCAGATTTGGACTATAGGGGCCTAGCAGTTGCAGTAAGTTCCCTATTAGCAACTTAATTTTAAAATAAACTGATTTGGTTTAAATGACAATGCTTTGTATTAAAGAACTTTTATGACATTATAAAATTGTCAACTTGTAGATTCTTTAAAAGAAATTGGTTCAATAGAATCAATCGATTGCTCGATCAACGCTGTATACATAGACTCTGGCTACATTTACGTTTTTTTGGAATTTGAAATAATTGATATCCATGAATATCGATACAGCATATACGAGAAACAGAAACCGTTCGACTTGCTGTATTTAATTCTGCTACTTGATATTGAAAGTATCGTTTGGACATTTGAAAGCCAACTTAGCGAAGTGTCAAATTGCTTCTATATTCACCGCTTTTGGAACGAAGTTTGGAGAATAGGAATAGACGATCATGTAATCACAACATTTCTCTCCACTAACTTCTTGATTCAGAGCCTGGCAATCTCTTCCGATGGACAACTGTTTATTCTAGATTGGAGCAGCACTTTCAATATACACATATACGCACCAGATGGTTCACCTGCCGGTGTAATTGACCTTTCTTTTTTGAATAGGCGACCTTGTGTAGTATATAGGAGTCCTTTTTTGTTAAATAGGGCGCCTATTTTTCATGTTGGCGGTAATAAAATTTTTATGGCCAATTCTGAGTGTGATAATCTTATGCGTGAATCATGGATTGGATTCTGGAGAATCAATAAACTAAAAGATGGAATGGAAGAAGGACGTTTCATTTGGAAGGAGGAAGAGCTTCGCCAGAAAAGACCAGTTGTACGCCTTCCAATGAGTTATATCGAAGAACCATTATACTATTCAGAATGGAAATTTGTAGAAGTGACAGAGAACGATGAAGGAATGCTTACGTACTTCGATACTTATAGCAATACGACCAAAAACGTGTCAAATGATGATTGTTTGGGAGAGAAAGAGGAGTACGATAAACTATATTTTTCGTACTTTAACATCGATCGAAATATGGGTTTTGTTTGCAAGGAGGGGCTTCAGTCATTGACATATTGCGCAGATAACATGAGTCATGAATGCGATGAGTTTTGCCGAGTTAGGAGAAGTAGTAAACAATCGGAAATGATTCTGATATACAAGTGTCTAAATCAAACATATTGGTGCCAAAAGACAGTAGAAACGGCTGAAAGGTTCCACATAGATAGTTGCCCCAGGTATGGAGGGCTGGTCAGAAGTAAAGGCAATTTGTTTATTAAGCCTCCGCCAATTGACGTTTACTTTTATCTTGAAACAGCTAACATTTACTCTTATTTCAACACACTCATGATTTACACTATGAAGTGAAGCGCAGCCATCGAATATCCGCTTCGACTGAACTGAAAGTTCGTCGATTGTTAGAAGTTAGATAGCAACATTCGCTTTTAAAAAATGCACGGCTTGTAGTAAATGTTCGTAAATTTGGTACAATCGTGTTGAGTTTGTCGACGATTTTGTTTAAACTGTAAATGCAATAGACTGTCATTGCTCGCCTGTTTCCGGTTAAATTAAATATGTAATGACTGATGAATTTGATTTCCATTGCCATTACTTTGGTTCATTGCATTTAATAAGAATTCTGGAGCATGATATTTAAATTCGAAATTTGACGATTATATAAAGTATTGTTTGCCCTGTATTTGACTTTGGCAATGAAAAGTTTAGCAATCAGTATTTTTTACTGAATACGTGTTATGTTGGATTAATAAATAAAAGCAAACGTTAAAATTATTGATTTTTCTTTTAAATAAGAAAGAATGACACAGATTAATAGTTGATCAAGCTTGACTCTGATATTTCTCATGCATACTCTTGTCCCTATTAGAGAGTGACACGCACGGGGGCAACTTGTTATCCCATCCCCACCCCGCACCCAAACATTTCTTGCGTTCCCACCCAATCCCCGCCTTGCTTCTCCCCGTCCTCGCCCCATCCGCGCAGCATCTGCTTCGAAACTATAACGTCATGTGTTTGAATGCTAAATGGTAATATAAATTATAGTTTAAGTCCATGACTGAAAAAAGATTGACAACAGCATCAACACTCAGCAGAGTGCGGCGGTCTTACATTGTTAAACCTTCTGGCAGTGTTTAATCTAGACTCCTGTACTCCAGGGGGAAACTGAAAAAGCCGGGGCAATTCTGTTAGGGGCTGCTGTTAGTTGATGTTGTATGTCACAATTTCCGGAGGGAATTTGAAATTTCCGGGGAGAAGAGCAAGTTTCTCTTCCGGAAACGGCCTAGATTAAACCCTGCCTTCTGGTAGCCACACATCACTCACTCCGTTATACGTTTGGAAAGATATGCACTAACTTTTACGTTTAATCAATTTATCGATGTGGCATTTTTTCACTTATAACTACGAGTGATGAAAAATAACAAGCAATGTGTCCAAGACAATACAAGTCAAAAGGGACACAGGAAAAGGAAATACTAGGCAGTACTTCCGGCACATTGCTACGGAAGTCGGCTGCTCTAGCGTCGTGTATTATTTCCACCCATATCTACTTAACAAATAACCTACTGAGTCGCTAAATTGATTGGTTCAGAGAATTCATGACTGAAATTCAACCCAAATATGCACTGCAATAAAGGTCAAATCTCAAAAAGAAGTTGCTTTCAAAACTAAGGAAAAGCATTGAAGAACGAGTGTCAGCTCTCGTTGCAAAGGCAAACAGCATGCCACTCACCAAGAAAATATATGGACTGACAGGCGCATGCTCTCATACCTGGCAATAGCTGGTCACACATGAAGAAAACCAAGAACGCCGTCACATCATCATCATTATTATTATCGCATTGATAATGCCGATACCGTTACCGCGGTATTACCGTAGTAAATGTCCCAGTCCCCGCGGTATTACCGCATGACAAGAACCCGTTACCTCAGTAATGCCGCACATTGTGGCCAAATTGTATCTATTACCGCGGTAATTGTTGACATAATTAATGGACAGCCCCTTAGTGAACGCATCTTCAAGACTTCTATGTTTCATGGTCTGATAACGATTCTGAAGCATTTCGTTATTTCTTTGGTCGTAGTTGTTCGGTTTTTGTTACAATATCATCTCATCTCATATTGGCATTTAACAAGATTCAATTACTAACACGATAACATGCGATACAGATGGAATGATCACAATGAGTCAATTCCTTGTTACTTAAACTTAACTAATGAAACATATAACATGAGTTGACATCATACCTATTGTAAAATTGACTATTTGAAATTGAACACAAAATGATTGCTATTTGTATCAACATATTTGTATACTGGTTAGTTAGTTAGTTAAATAGTGAAGAGAGAGAAAAGTTGCCCTAAGCCTGTATGGTGTTGACTGATGACCGTAGTATATAGTTATAACCAATGCTTACGTAAGTGAAATTTTAAGCGCGATTGCTGCAAGCCATAATCATGTGACGCATCCTTGGCTGTAGTCATACTTCGAAATTATAGACTCTCAAAACAAGTCTAGTTTTCTGAAACGCCCACAGCATTTCTGCTAAAATTTAGACAAATTAGCAACACATTATCGGACTATTTTCATCCACTTTTGATCAAACAATAAACATGTGTTGTGTAGGAACTTTATATATTAGAATAATATTGACGCTGATGACGCAAATCCGCCAATGTGTCGGAAGCTGCATAATACATACGTTCTTTTAATTCACTGACATCTGCTTCAATTCCTCTAAGCGATTGACGAAATTACATTTAGGCAGATAAGGAAAGCTTTGTAGAGAGGACTTCTCCATAAGTGACTTATTATTTTATCGTAGGTCGAAAGATACTATATTTCGGATGCTCGAAATGTTCCAATTCTGAAAATACAGTGTGAATTTTATGTCTAATTAAGTCCAGCCTCACCCCTTATAATTCTGTCTCTCATATCAAAGAAGTCGTCATTGTATTGGAACTGATATATTAAGACTAAAGAGATAGTCTTAGGCCTATTGAAGTAGAAGCCAAAGCCGTTGATTGCGTTGGAGTTTCAAATAGATATAATTTAGAATGACGTCAATGACACAAAATCCGTTACTGTACAGGAAGCCATATAAGACATGCACTCTTTTCATTCTTTGCCATCTGCCTGACCTCTTTTCTAATCGATTGTCTTAATTAGGCAGAAGCTAAGACTGTCGATTGCGTTAGGATATTAATCGGCGTTTCGAATAGATTAAATTTAGTTGTGCGTCGAATGAGTGACGTTCGACTGCTTCGTTTGAAAGAAAGGCTTTTGAGAAATCCATTTCAGCGTTTGTGCAATGCTGCTGAGTGCGTCTTTCGTGGCGTTTCTTTCGATCATCAGCATCGGATCAACCGAAGAAGAAAAGATATTTGACTATGGTGAGTACCGGTATCTTTTTATTTGAAATATGATATCGACGAGTTTCCATGTTATAACTTAAACGATGTTCTCAGATCAACCGAAGAAGAAGAGACATTCGACTACAGTCAGTGTCTTACAATAATTTTAAACAATAGATATGATATACACTGTGTCCAGAAATAACTTCCCTCTAAGCATTTTGTAATAACAGGCGTAAACCTACATGGAATTACATAAAATTTTATCCGCATGTACTCACATCTGCTATTGTTAAGGATGCTAAATTTTACTTGAATCAACAAACCCGTTTTAGAATTTTTTTCGCTTTCGTAAAACGGTCAAAGCTTTCTTTTTCCGTTACGACATGTGAGGCGGGAAATGACGTCGTTATTGATGCCCACGTCTTCTGCGTAGCACGTAACACGTCCGACTTTGTCCAAATCCCTCATGGCATCTGTCGGTGCTTCGGAACATGGGTGCACAAATTTGATTTTCATAGACCCTGGTATAAAGATCAATGGCGAGTATTTTCGAAACACGCTGCTCAAATAGCATCTCCTGCCGACCATTCGTTCTGTGTCCGGACAATTCTTCACCATCCAGCAGGTCAACGCGCCAACCCACCGTGCTCGTGATATGGTTGCACTGCTATAGCAGCTGAGACGCCAGACTTCATTGGTCCAGCTCATTGGCCGCCGAATAGTCCAGCAGAGGCGTAGCGAAGGGGGGCAGGTGGGGATATATGCCCCTGGGCGCCGAGGGGAGGGGCGCCAAAATCGGGTTTTTGTGGTAAGTTAAAGTCAAATACATAATAAATAAGAAGAAAGAAATACTGCGACCTTTTTGTGCTCGCCAGGAGTATAGGGAGAGGGGCGCCGTAGAGAGTTGAGGGGCGCCGAGAAAACGATGTGACGACCTTTTTTGCTCGTCAGCAGTGTTGGGGCGCCACCGGTACACTTTGCCCTCGGGGCCCCGGATACCCTCGCTACGCCTCTGTAGTCCAGATCTCAATCATGTGGATTACGAAATTTGGAGGATTTTGCAGGAACGCGACTACCGCGGCTGTCAGATCCAGAACTTTGATCATCTGAAGAAGCGTCTCATTTGAAGAGCGGCGCCATTTTGAGCAACGAATAATAGACAGCGCTGTAAATCAGTGACGGAGTCGACTGCCTAAATGCATCCGAGAGAAAGGAAGACACTCTGAATAGCTCATTTGAACGCCTCTATTGCCCGATTTGCGCAAACGAAAAGACAACTGGAATATTTGGGTGATGTCATTTAGAACTTCATTTCTTAGACATCTTGCAACAAATTCACACGAAACTGCTCAATTCTGCCAGTTATAGGTACCTGTTTTAGCAAGTAAAATGCTAAATAATTTCATACAGGTTTACACCTGCTATTACAAGAAGTTTAGGGGCCAGTTATTTCTGGACACAGTTTGGTTTGGTTTAGTTTATACGACAATTTATATAGCACAGTAACAAGTAACAAAGTCAGAGACTTAAGGCAAAAGCGCTTTACACATTGCGCTGTTTGGGGCGTTCATAAATGACGTCACGAACTAAGGAGGGAGGGGTTCAGACATTTGTGACGATGCGTGACGACGGGGAAGGGGTGAGGATTTTCAGAAATGCGACGTCACATAATACTATATTTTTTTAACAATACCGCAATGCTATGTTACCGCAAAATTGTACGTATTTTACACTTATAATTATTATACTTCATTTTAAAAGAAGAACTTGAAGAAATTTATCACTATTGTTTCAACTATAATAATTAAAATGAATATTTTCAAACGAGACATTAATTTTGACATTGGAAAGACGATGAGATGACAGGGGGGTTAACGCGTTGTGACTTCATATTTGAGGGGTATGACTTTTGTGACGACGAGTGACAAATGGAGGGGGGTCAAAAACGGGGGTCAAAAACTGCCAAAATCGTGTGACGTCATTTATGGATGGCCTTTTCCAATATTATTCATAATTTCTTTTTATATTTGTGATTAATATATTTTATCAGAGATGGCTATGGGTCATATGGGCCATCGAAATTTGGAGGGTCACATGGGTCATATGGGTCAAGGGGTCTTGATCCAAATGTGTCATGAAATTTTTAAGGCTGCGGGAGAAATCATGCAGCGTTTGAAATTATAAGTTCACCCTCAAAATTGCAATGCGATCTTTTTATCTGCGACGTTGCTGTTGATCACTCATCGCTTATGCAATATTTTGACTTTAACGCCGCTTTTGACAAGGTTTAAAAACTATAAAAAGATATCATAGATATTTAACTGCCAGTGAATCATAGGTCATGAGTGACATGGGGCATGGGTCAAGTCTCAATGGGTCACCTAGTCATGGGTGATTTTGAGTGACCAGTTGCCATCTCTGTATTTGATAATAGTAAAAACTGCATTTATATACACATTTACAGTACAGTATAGCTTATAACACAGCGGTAGGCAAACTACGGTCCGCGGACCGCATACGGCCAGCCACCGGATCCCATGCGGCCCGAGTGTCCATTTTGAAATATGCATACAGCCGGCAGAAAGTGAGATACTGTAATTTGAAATTATTTTATGGAAACATGACACTTTATTTAAACATCTTAGAAAGGATTGACAGCGCCCAGACAAAATGAAGGATCGTGCCTCCAATGTCTTGACAAGCTAATAAAAGGTTATCGAAGTCAATGCATCGTATTATGCAGGTTTGTACATGGGACAGATTTTTCTGTCCCATTCCCGTCCCATTCCAGGGCAATTTATGCCTCTCCCATCACATCACATCGTCCCATGGGATTCCCATTACAATATTAATATGAAATATTAATCATGTGTAATGCAGTCTAAATGAAATTATGAAATATGAAATATACAGCTGTATGAAAGGGCAGATATGAGGGAAACAGGGCCAGAGGAAGACCTAGAAGAGACTGGCTGGACGACGTTAAGGAACACATACAGGAAAAGAACTACGGAAGACTAAAAAGGATTGCTGAAGACAGAACAATGTGGAAACAACTCATGACCGTCAACCTTCAGATATGAAGATGACACATGATGATGATGATGATGATTATGATGATGATGATGATGATGATGATGATGATGATGATGATGATGAAAGTTTAGGTTTGATGTCTACTAAATAGGACTACGTTTAGTCGTTTACAAATATACATGTAAAGCGACAGAATTTATTAACTCTACTAACTTTTATGTCTCACCACAAAATGTAGATGCAAATATTATAAGTGGCGGTTCTAGGATTTGGCAAGTGGGGGGGGGGCGTTGGGATGGCATAATTAGATCATCTATGCTTACGGAAAATGTAAACTGAATGTCAAATACCTTTTCTGCAATAAATTCATATGGAAAATGATATCATATTTTGACAAATTAAAATATTAAGCAACTTTTATTCAGAATTGAGTATAGAACAAGTACTAACAATCGGTAAGTAGGCCGACATGTGTCTGCAAAGAATTTATAAGACTTCAACTTATACAATACCCATTGTCAAGCTGCTGAAAATGAATGCGCCACCGGCAATTAGGCTACGTCCGCAGAGACGTCGTCATTGTCCTTATTTGGCAATTTGACCTCTCTCTCTCTCTCTCTCTCTCTCTCTCTCTCTCTCTCTCTCTCTCTCCGCCATGTATCATTTCAATTTCCAGAACACATAAACTGATGCAGTTAACAGAGACATGAACACAACTGCCGATTCTAATTGCTTGACTACAGATAAACATCTAAACTTCCTCACTAGCTAATTAAAGTTTGGCACTTTTAAAGTTGCCTGCCGTGGCCGTTTGTTAGATGCTTCGACTGTGAAACTAATGTTCTTTCGCGAGCTATCTAACCAAGTTATTAACAGTATGGGGTCATTGCGGGTGGGGAGGCAGGCATTCAATAGGGGGAACGGGTCCCATGTGGAGCAGCCACTGAATTATATTATAAATATACGGAGAAAAAGAAAAGTAAAAAGCCTCAAAAAGGTTTAAAAACATTAAAAAATTAAGAGAAGCTCTGTCCCATGAGTCCCATTGGATGGGACGGAGCAGTACTGTCCCATCCCATCCCATCCCATGGGACGAATCCCATGAGATTCCATGGACAAGCCTGGTTTTATGTCATTGCAATAATGGATTCATGATCTGTAAATTACGTTAAAATTCTTCGTTCCTATAGCACAGAGGTGGGCAAACTTTTTCACTAACGGGCCGCATGAAACCTAATACTACATTAGGCGGGCCGCACAAACAAAAAGCAAAATATTTTAGAATGAAGATGCTTACATACAGCATAAATTTTTTAAAATGAAGTACACTATTAATGAAGTCATTTACGACTAAACAATCTAGTCATTCTAATCTAGTCAAATAAGTAAATCTAGTGTTATGGCAGTTATGCAATCATCAGTGTTAGCGATGCCATATTATTAATGAGATGAATGCAACTGTGCACAGTTAGTCACTAGTTCGTTGTAGTCAGGCATACGTTTGCTTGTCGTGACACGTGATATGGATTCTAGATTTGTATCTGTTAGCTGAGATCTGAATTTTGACTTATTATTAAAATGACATGTTTTTCAAACTTTCTCTAAAATAATTTCAAATCATCTCTCACTTTCTGCATATTTCTAAATGGTAGTTTGCCCACCGCTGCTATAGCAGTTACAGTCTTCTTCTTCAAGTGCCATGTATTGCTACGTCGGCGACCATGGATTTCCACTCTTCTCTGTTTCTGGTTTTTCATATCAGTTCAATGTTGTCTTTAGCTCTTATTGCTTCTCTTAGGCTGTCTGTATACTTTATTCGTTGTCTTCCTCTTGCTCTCTTACCCTCTATTTTCCCTGTTATGACTAGATTTTCCAATCGGTCCTTTCTAATTAGATGTCCAAAAATTCTAACTGTTGCTTTCTTATTGTTTGTAGCAGTTTTCTTTTTACACCAAATACTTTTAGTACTTCCTCGTTTGTTATTTTTTCTGTCCATGAAATTTTTTGCATACATCTGAGAAGCCACACCTCCGAAGCCTCCAGTTTCCTTTCTGCTGTTTTGTCAATGTTCATGTTTCTGACCCGTACACCAGAACTGCCCAAACATAACTTTGAAGAATTCTGAGCCGTGTTGTTGTTGTAAAGTGTCTATTTGCGAGGATCCTGTTAAGTTGTTTGAAGGTTGTCTTCACCATCCTTATTATGGGTTCAGTGTCCTTTTCACTTCTTCCATCGCTTGTGAAGATGCTTCCTAGATATTTGAACTGTGTTACCTGTTTTATTTCTATCCCCCTATATTGTACGTAGGGCTGCGCTAACCGAGTAGTTTAGGAGTCGAGTAGGAGTCGAGTAGCTTAGCGAGTACTCGAGTACTCGCGTAAAACCGGAAATACATGATTTGCAAACGTTACACGTCACATAATGCTTATTATTTGCACCATGGCCCTCATTTAACCAAAGCAGAACATTAGATACAGTTACATATAACTTTTTCGGATATTCAAGCGTTTTCAAATTTAGTATAACAGAAGTTACAGAACAGAAACTATTTTACCGGTACTGGCATAAAATGTGAGGTCCACACTCTCTCTGCTTGGCCCACTGACAACCATAGGCGGATTTAGAGTTTAATATTTGGGTAGGCTAGTATGGGGGGTCTGGAGGACCTGGTGTTGATGGAAAATTTTTTTCTCTTTTGGTGGGATTAGTTGGGTAGGCTTAAGCCTACATAGCCTTTAATAGAATCCGCCTATGCTGACAACTGTGGGCAGCATCTTAACTAACTGAGGCATAACGATTAAGAATAACCTAAATGAGACTGATTAATAATTTGTAACAAATAACGGTAGGCCAGATTTTAATGAAATTCTTTGGTTATTCTTTATTTATCTATTTTATTCTTTATTTAGTTATTCTATGCGAGTACTCGACTCCCAAAAAATTACTCGACTCCAATTTGGAGTCGAGTACTCGCGTTACTCGAGTTACTCGACGCAGCCCTAATTGTACGGGCGGGAAGTTAGCAACGGGCGGGAAGTTAGCAGATTAGTAACAACACTGGATGATGGATCGGGTTCGATTCCCGCAGGAGCCCTATGGTCGACTCAGCCTTCATTCGCTAGAGGGCGGTGGTAACTGAGTAGCAGCTGTGGCTGCGAAGGTAAAACGTGGGGCTAGAGAAAGCAATGACAAACTACTCTAGATTAATGGCTTTAGCCATCTGCGTCGCTGCTTGCCTGACACCGGAGATCAGCGCCGTTGTCGTATGCTCGAAATCGAGTATGGGCGAACCTTTACCTTTACCTATATTGTAGTCTACACCTAAGAATTTCTTTTTTGTTATTACAATACAGTACGTCTTTTTGTATTTGTTCTTAATCCTTTCTTTTCACTCTCTTCTGTCCCGCTGTCTAATAACCTTTGTACTTTTTATTCTGTGTCTGCCATTAGTGTGGCGTCATCTGGTATCAAGAAGCAGCGATAAGAGCTAAGGAAAATGAACACAAATTTTAAAAGGGACAAGGCAGGGATGTGGGTTATCACCAGACTTTTAAAACGAATATGAGGAAGAGATAACGCAGACAATATAGAAGGATTAGAAGGGATAAGGATAGGAGGAAAGAATATAAATAACCAGGGCCATATTAAGGCGAGGGCTGAGGGGGTTGAAGCCCCAGGCCCACCATAAAAATAGGCCCGCCGTTTTTCAAGCGACGACCCTTTTTGTTTGTCAGAGATTTTCAGTGAAGGCGGCGGGAAATTTTACAAGGGACAATTTTAAAATTATGGAAGCGACGACCTTTTTTTACTTCTCAGCCCCAGGCCCACTCGGACCTTAATCCGGCCCTGTAAATAACCTACGATAAGCAGTTACAGCAGACATGGACATGGGTTGGGTCCACCCTTGGGTTGGGTTGGGTTGGGTCCGGAATTTTTATGTTTTGGTGGGTTGGGTTGGGTTGCCAGGTTGTTGTATTACATTGTACAAATGTGTACATATTAATACAAATGTGTACATATTAATGATTTTTTAAAAATTACTACATATTTCCCTTTATCTGTTTCGATGCCTTTTCACAGAAGCAACCGCAAAATACAAGTTAAAGGCATCCAGAAATATGAAATTTTCCAAATGGAATACATTCCCTTTAGTCCATGATATGAAGGAGGATTTAAGAAAATTTTATGCGTGGGTTGGGTTGGGTTGGGTCAAGTAACCCAGCTGTTTCCGTGGGTTGGGTTGGGTTTGAAAAGTGGTGGGTTGGGTTGGGTTGTAAAAAATGGACCCATGTCCATGTCTGAGTTACAGTAAGTACACTATTGACAGCTTAGTTTCAAAATACGCTGAATTCATTTGTATACGCTGAATTCATTTGTATGACAGTGCTTTGTAATAAAGACCTTTTATGGCATAAAATTGTCGACTTGCAGGATCGTTAAAAGAAGTTGGTTCAATAGAACCAGTCGGGTGCCGACTCGTGGATGTACACATAGTCGATGACTACATTTACTCTTTCTGTCTATATCACATGAATACAGATAATAGAGTTGGGCATTATCACCAATACGAGAAACAGAAGCCGTTCGACTTGCTCAGTTTGATTCTGACATTTGACATTGGACGTGGGTATCTTGATTTCGGCAGCCAATATAGCGAGGTATCAAAGTGCCTCTATATTCACAACCGTGGATCCAAATTTTGGAAAATAGGATTAGACGATCACACAGTCACAACATTTGGCTACGATAGGCCTGATTATTCGATTCGCAGCCTTGCAGTCTCTTCCAACGGGAATATCTACGTTCTAGGTCTGGATAGGTCATCACGTGCTTTCAATTTACTTATATACGCATCAGATGCTACACTTATTGGTAGATTTGAACTTCCTTATTTGAAAGGGCCAACTTCAATAATTCATGTTGACAGTGAAAACATTTTAGCAGGCTATTATAGCCGTGTTTATCGTGAACAAGAATCGTGGATTGGATTCTGGAACATCGATAAACTGAACGATGGAATAGAATGGGTAGATTTCATTTGGAAGGACGAGAAGCAACGCCTGAACAGAACAGTTGTACTCGTGATCAGGAATGGCACACCAGAATACCTAGAAGTAACAGAGAACAACGGTGTGCATTCGTACTTAGATCCTTATAGCAACATGACTAAACACGTGACAAAAGATAAATTTTGGGGAGAGTCTGAAATGTTTCATTATTCGTCGTCGTATTTTGACATCGAACGAAATATGCTTTTTGTTTGCAAGGTAAGCAGGATTGAGAACGTGATAGATTGCGACTATAATATGATGCATAGCGTTGATGAGTGTTTCACTTATAATAGAGTAAGATTGGAAGTTATTCTGATGTACAAGTGTCTCAGTCAAACATATTGGTGCCAGAAGACACTAGAAAAGGTTAAGGATGTGGTCGAAGATACATGCTCCACGTATGTAACGCTGCAAACAAGTAAAGGCAGTATGTTTATTAAGCCTCCGTCACCTGATACCTTCCATCCGAAAACACTCGTGATAGGGGTGGACTGGAGTGTCCAAAGCGGCCCGGGACAAAAATCAAAAACGGCCCTAGCATTGCCTCTACGATCTTATTCGACTATTCACAAAAAACACAATTATCACAAATATTAGTTTTATTTTCCTTGGGATATTTGTTTACGGCCAATGTCTCAGCCTTGCAGGTCACTCTACAATGACTCAATGAGACAGTCATAAGACTCATAACAGAAACGATTAATTGAAAATATAAGACTTAAAATGTTAAGAAATAAGATTTCGTTAAAGACTAAAAGTTATAAAGTTATCTATTTATCAAATTATCAGGCTTAAAAAAATTATGGTTATTGTCAACTTATTGACTTATTGTGTAAGCAACTTCTTTAGGCTGGGCGACATTTCAGCCAAATGATCTAAGATTGTGTCATTATTTAACTCACTTAAGACATCGGTTTCTGTCGACATAAGCATAAATGCTTCAAGGTGTGTAGATGATAATGAGCTTCGCAGGCGAGATTTAATGTATTTCAGCTTAGAGAAAGATCTTTCACACGCTACTTGGGTAGATGACAGAGTCAATAAGAGTTTATAAGCACAAAATAAGTGCTTGTATGCTTGACCAAAGAAACTATATTTGTGCAATACTGAAAAGCAACAAACAGGACATTTCTTGCAAGATTTGCATTTCATAAGTTCTTCACTCTTATTCCCAACTTGGTCGTCACAGAGTTCATGTGGAAAATCTTCGTTGAAGTTGTCCTCTACCGAGTCGCCGAACATTTCGAGTTGGTATTCATCGGGGACGGAATTTTTAAACTTGTCCCATTTATGAGCAAAGTCAGTTAGCTCTTCTCTGAGATTAGAGGCCGTGGCGGTTTCATCGAATTTCGTAAGAATACTGCTAAGGCGCTGCATCGCAGTTAACGCTAAACCTTGCTGTTTAATATCCTGAAAGTTAACATTGTGACTAACTTACTAAGTTCCTCCTCTGGCGGCCCACCGGGATTTTTCCCGGGGTCCCGGCGGCCCAGTCCACCCCTGACTCGTGATTTACACTGTGAGGTGAACCATACACAAAATTTCCATCTCGATATAAGCGAAGGTCCGTAAATTGCTAGACGCTAAACAGTAACATTTGCAAAAAAATTATCGGCTAGTAGTATACTATTCACAAGTTGGGTACAATCGTGTTGAGTTTTCCAACGATTTTGTTTACAGTTTACAGTTTACACTGTAAATGCAATCGACTGTCATTTGTCGCTTGTTTCCGTTTAAATTAAACATACAAAAAGAGTGTTGAATTTGATTTTCATACCGCCCGCGGTCCGGATACGACCCACTGACAATTTAATAACTGCTATCATCAGGACATCGTTGGCTGAAATGGATTTAATGGAGATGAGAGTCGTCCGAGCAGGGTTTAATCTAGGCCGTTTCCGGGAAAAAATTGCCCTTTCCCCTCGGAAATTTGAAATTCCCTCCGGAAATTTTGGCATACTACGTCAACTAACAGTAGCCCCCTAGCAGAATTCCCAGCAGCTTTGTCAGTTTTTTCCACGGCTTTGTCAGTTCCACCCCCTCCGGAGTCCAGGAGTCTAGATTAAACACTGCATCCGAGTATTATGCCAGGACTGATAGAGGTCAATTCCCAATTCTATTCTAGTTGTTTATGAATACATGAACGTCACAGCTGTCAAAACCATACATGGTGCATGGTGTTGACAGATGACCGCAGTTAGGGCTGTCAATTTTTTCCAAAAATCGGCCCGGGTACCCGTCAAGATTTCTAACGGGTACCCGGGTACCCGTTTGGAAATTAGCATAATGGCATTGCCGCAAATCGTGCACAAGCTGTCTATTTCTACAGTAATTTAAAGTAAGCTTCCAGTTCGTCCTACTTAATATTAATAGGCCTAAGGACCTGTATACGTGCAGCATAAACTTATTTAACTTTTAATATGATTAATCAAAAGTCATTACATAAACTAAACTAAAATGAAGCCAAATGTCAACAACAATAAAAACGTATTTAAAACAGGTCAAGTTCAATCCAAAGCAGTCAGTCGGCAAAATGTTTTTCCGGCAGATTGTACACCAGACTGCGCTTTCACGGGTAATCCTTCCCACTTTTATTACCCGGGTACCCGGAGACTGTCTTCGGGTACCCGGGTGTTCCCGGGTACCTGATGACAGCCCTAACCGCAGTATGCTGTATGCTGTGTATTTCTACGTTAGCGACCATGGATTTCCACTTTTTTCGGTCTTGACGTCCTCTTATTAATTCGATGTTGTTCTTTACTCCATTTTCTTTACTCTCTATTCTACACTGTAGCTGTTCACAAATACATGAACGCAGGGGCGTAAATCCTATGTGTTTTTCTGGGTCCGGACCCACCCACTTTTTTAGGAGCTGGGTCCGGCCAGGCAATGGACCCACCCACTTTTTGAGATGAATTGTTTATTATTATTCGCGAGACAATTATGTAAAGCAGTGAGAACAGCTAGATTTATTTTGCCCCCAATTATGTAACTTAGAAAGACCTGCGATGTTTCCTATCCTCGCGTCTGACTGGCTATCTAGGTATTATTTAGCTCTATGGATAAACGTGACGTCACATTTTCGCATCCGTACGACTCCATTTTGTCATTTTTAGGTCTTTAGTTCGGTCAACGTGGTTTAAGTATGATAATTATAATAATGTATTGAATTGTTACCACTGAGCACTGGCAAGGCTTGTTTCAATAAACATTGTTTTGTGACAGCACAATTTAAAATTTTCATTTGGACCCACCCACCTTTTTACACAGATCTACGCCCCTGCATGAACGTCAGAACTGTAAACACCGTATTTGATTGACCTCAATATATAGTTGTACGGACGCTGTTTTGGATCAAAAAATAATTTCAAGTACTTATCCTAGAATGTAAATAAAAAGGAGCTATATGAATGAAATCTTGGATATAATAAGGGGAGGGGTCATGTTGTGTGCAGATGTCGAGTTGTGTTGAATTAAAGCAGTGGCGGCTCTAGGATTTGATAAGTCGAGGGGGGCGTTGGGGTGCCAACTTCTAATCATAGGGGGCCAACCATTTGTTGTTTAATGTATGTAGCATTAATTATAGGGTCCCAAATGGGAGCACTGGTGGGCCAGGCACTCAATAGGGGGCACGGGCCCCCTGGTCCCTCTGGTTACCCCGGTGGAGCCGCCACTGAATTAAAGATATAGGCAACCGAGGCTGAACTTTAGATTGAAGTTGCAATAAAATTTTTATAACGTCTAGTCGTTGTTGATTTGGGGCATAGAGTAGAATACCGTGGTAGGTGCGGGAAGGCGCCTACAATAGTCAAATACCTAAGGGATTGTCCATCTAATGACGTCACGCGTTTAGGGGAGGGAGTTAAAACATTCGTGACGATTGTGACGACGGGGAGGGAGTTCCAGAAATGTGACGTCACATAATGCTAAATATTGTTTTAATATCGCAACGCTATAAAAACCGCGAGTAATTATTAATTGTTGTTATATACTCAGTAGTCTTTAATATTATTAGGCGAACTCCTAGTCCTATGTAAAATATTTCTGCTCACGGGGTCTTTGGTTTGAGATGCAGAGACCCAAGCTCTCACTATTTATGTATTCCATGAAGGACCATTTTAATTCACCATGAGAATTAAAAATAAATATCCATGTTTTATAAAAACAGCATTGTTGTTGAAACATTTGACAATTTTAATGGTTCTGCCATATTTTTACAACTTGTTGAATGCATATTTGGATTAATTATTCCAAATATGCATTCAACAAGTTGGAAAAATGCGGCAGAGTCAATAAAATTGTCAAATGTTTCAACAACGACATTTTAAACAATTATAGTTGTTTAATAATACTGCACTTTTCGCCTTTCTTTGTTATATTATAAAAAAACTAAATTCAGCGTATTTTGCACCTATAATTATTGTATTATATTTTTATAGTAGAATTTGTATAAGTTTCTAAATAGCGTTTTAACTATAATAATTATAATGAATATTTTCAAACGAATCCATTGTAATACCTGCTTATTTAAGAAAATAAGTGATTTGAAACATTAATTTTGACATTGGAAAGAAGGGGGAGGGGAAAACGCGTTGTGACGTCATTTTTAGAAGTCTTACTTTCTGTGATGACTTGTGACGAGAGGAAGGGGGTAAAAAACTGCCAAATAGCGTGACGTCATTTATGGACGGGCTCCTGACTGATGCTTACTAGCAATTGAAATTTTAAGCGCCATTGCTGCCAGCCATAGTCCTTTGATGCAATATCGGCTTTCGTCAAACTTCGAAATTATAGATTTTCAAAGCAATTTTAGTTTTATGAAACGCCCACAGCATTTCTGCGAAAATTTAGACAAATCAGCAACAAACTCAGGGACTGTTTTCATCAACTTTTGATCAAACAATGCGCATTTTTGTTTAGGGTTTTTATATATGGTTTATATATATATATATACATATATATATGTATATATGTATATATATATATTTCAATATGTTTGACGCATATGACGCAAAGCCGCCATTGTATCTGGAGCCTTATAGTTAGTTAATAAGTCACTTTATATAGCACTATAGTCACAGCAGGCCAAGATCAAGAGCGCTTTACACATCGCACTTAAATGAGATGTTAAACAAGTGCGTCTTTAGTCTGATAGCGAACATTTCAAGACTAGTCGCGTTGGTCACAAAGTAATACAGACGCTATTTTAATTCACCGACCTCAATTCTTCTAAGCCATGGTTGTCCAACTGGCTACCCGCGGGCCGGATCCGACCCGCAGGCCAGATTCATCCGGCCCGCCACCGAGTTCAGGAAAATAAACAATTCCAGCTATAGGACCGGTTATAACCGTTATTTTATAGGACTATACCAGGACTAGAAGGTCACCAGATTGTTTACTTATCCACACTCCACAGGTGACGGCGATTATTGTTTGTTTGTTTTACTTGGCTGTACTGTGTAAAGTGTGTGTTTTATTAGTTTACTATTAGTTTATTATTGTGTTTTGTTCTATTTGATGCTGTGCTTGTCACGAAATAAAGATTATTATTATTATTAAACTTACTTATTTACTACTTATTACTAATTTACTTACATTTTGTCATCTCGCTGCAAGTCTCGTTCTCGCTCAGTTAAAATTTGACGCCGTTTTGAGCAGTTTGCTAATGTAAATAAAATAAATTCGTGCAAAAGTATTAGAAGTCGTGTGGAACCTTGGATCGTACCAGCTAATAATGAGTTCGAAAAGGCAGAAAGTTATTGGCGAAAATCGGTGTTTTAATAGTAAATGGGAAAATAGTTATTTTTGTACGGATAATTCTGGTTTACCAGTGTTTAATTTGTCTGCAAGTGCATGGCGCCTGTGTCGAAAGAGTTTAACTTAAAACGACATTACGAAACTCTGCATAAGAAGAAATACGATAAATATACTGACGAAGCTCGCACAGCTGCGTGCAATCATTTAAATTAAAAATTAACACTTAGTCTTATACTAGTCGCGTATAATCTTATTCTATAACAGTTTTATATGGCATGTCATACCTATATAATAATTATGCCATATTAAGTGCTACAACTTGCATGGCCCGCCAAGGGTTAAACATTTTTTTGTGCGGCCCGCAATGGCATGACGGTTGGACGATGCTGCTCTAAGAGATTGACGAAATATATTTAAACAGATAAAGAAAGCTTTGTAGAAAAAGCTCTCTATATGTGAATTATTATTTGCATCGTTGGCCCGAAAATACTATATTTCTGAAGCTCGAAATGTTCAAATGCTGGAAATACAGTGTTAATTTGATACCTATTTAAGTCCAGCTTCACTCCTTACAAATCTGTTGCTCACATGAAAGAAGACGTTATTGTATTGGAACTGTTATATTAAGACTAAGCGATAGACTTAGGACCTATTTCGGTAGAAGCCAAGCTGTCGATTGCGTTAAGATATTAATCGGCGTTTCGAATAGATTTAATTTAGTTGTGCGTCGAACGAGCGACGTTCAACTGCTTCGATTAAAAGAAAGGCTTTTGAGAAATCCATTTCAGCGTTTGTGCAATGCTGCTGAGTGCGTCTTTCGTTGCGTTTCTTTCGATCATCAGCATCGGATCAACCGAAGAAGAAGAGACATTCGACTACGGTGAGTGTGTTATATAAGGCAGGAGATATGATAAACATCCACTTGTCTGAAATCACTTAAAATTCATCTCTTTTTGTCAATAAGCAGTGATCACAGCGGAAGCGCTTCTGAGTGATTCTTCAGAAAAGGCGCTATAGAAATATTTTACTATAGGGCATAACAAGTTTCCATGCTACAAATTAAACGCTGCTCTTAATATTATTCATAATTTATTTTTCTATTTTTGATTAATAGGCCTATATTTAATGAGAGTTGGCTATGGGTCAAATGGGTTATCGATATTCGAAGGGTCACATGGGTTATGGGTCAAGGGGTCTTGACCAGTGTGTCATCGAATTTGTGGACTGCGGGTGCAGTCATGCAGTGCATGAAATTATAAGTTCACGCCCAATTAAAGACGTCGACAGGATCCTCCGATCTTCCGGACTGACCGCAGATGCGTATGCAGACGACGTGCAAATTCTTTCCTCGTGCCCGCCATCGGACAAGGAGCACCTGCGCTCACGGATCAACGCCTGCACAACTGCGATAAACCAGTGGGTGGCGACAAATAGGGGAATTGGGGAATACTTCTGACTGGCTGGGGCGTCCGTCTTCGGGTCCGCCCATCGCCGTCGGTCTCCTTGCGGGAAATTCTTCTACCAATCTCGCGGACCAACAACATCTTCTTCCGTTCTGCGCTGACAACGTCGTGGTGGTTGCAGTTCTCCAGTGAAAGACCGCTTCTTACGACTGCACCGGATTTCTCGATCGCGAGTTTGTTTTTCTTCATCCGAGCGGACTTCAACATCGCCATCTTCTGTCCACCATTGACATGTCAGCGTTGTCAAAGCGCTTTTGATTTTGGTACTTAACCACGTTACAGCGCTATAAAAATTGTCTTAATAATAATAATAATAATAATAATAATAATAATAATAATAATAATAATAATAATAATAAATAGACTGGCGCTGAACCCGGGAAAGTCAGAGCTACTCTGGGTCTGTTCACCGAGAGCGAGGCACCTACTTAGCTACTCCCCGCTCTCTATCGCGGGAGTGGACGTGGCGCCGTCCTCTCAGATAGGACTTCTAGGCGTTCTTCTGGACGAGACGCTCTTGCTGACGAGCCACTTAAGCAACATGACGCGAACCTGCTATCGTCACCTACGGAAGATTAGACAGGCTCGTCGCTATCTGCCGACGGAGGTCGTGATCCTCCTCCTCCTGCGCGCACTTATTCTGTCGCGGTTGGATTACTGCAATAGTATCCTGCTTGGTCTTCCGGCATGTCAGCTACGTCGCCTTCAGGCAGTACAGAATGTCTTCGCCCGATTGATCTACGGTGCCAGATGGAGCGACCATGTTACCCCGCTGCTCAAGGACAGATTGCACTGGCTCCGTATCTCTGAGCGCACAGTCTATAAGCGCTGTTGGATTACGTACAGAGTACTGAACGACCCCTCTTGCCCTGACTATCCGACGTCTCTCGTACAACGTCGCCTCATGCCTGCAGACAGTCGGCTGCTTCGGTCGAGCAACCGGTGTTCTACTGGTTGTCCCGCCTCCGTCAAGGACGCCTAAGCTTGGCGAAAGATCAGTTACGCGAGGGAATCCAACCCTCTGGAATGGTCTCCCGGACTACGTTACTAACTCGAACACTAGCGCCCAGTTTACAATGAACCTTAAGACGCATTTGTTTAGAACATCGTACGGTTGTTAGGCGTGAAGCGCTCTCGACTTAGGCATCGCCTTGGGCATAGCGCTATATAAATTGTCAAAGATACTACTACTACTACTACTACTACTACTACTACTACTACTACTACTACTACTAGTAGTAGTAGTAGTAATAATAGTAGCAGTAGTAATAGTAGTAATAGTAATAATAATAATAATAATAATAATAATAATAATAATAATAATAATAATAATAATAATAATAATAATAATAATAATAATAATAAGCTTTTCTGACTTCCGCCGCCGGGCACAGCGTCACTACAGTCCGCCATCCTCCAAAACATACCACTGTCGGGAGACGAACGTCTGTCATCGGCAACCGCAGAATGGTGCAGTATCACCAGCCTGCAGACGCCGAACATAGAGAAGCAACATCATCAATCACAATGGGACAATCCACTGATCGCAAAAAAAACTCTCCAGCTTGTTGTCAAATCACACAAGTGACATCGACAGAACTAGATTGAAGGCAGTAACATCACAGCACTCGGGCGACTGGCTTTTCGTTCTGCCCATCAACAGCTGTGGCCTAAGACTTGACAATGAATCTGTGCTCATAGCGGCTGGTCTACGACTTGGGACCACACTGTGCATGTCACATAGCTGTCCTTGCGGATCTCTAGTTGAACGTATTGGCCACCATGGTCTCTCCTGTCGACTAGCACCGGGACGAATCGCCCGACACGCCGCCCTTAACGATATTTTATGTCGTTCGATGATAAAGGCCGGTTTTCCATCGTCAAAGGAACCATCTGGCCTATCGAGATCCGATGAAAAACGACCGGGTGGCTGCGCTCTCGTCCCATGGAGGACAGGCAGATGCGTCATTTGGGACGTTACAGTCGCAGACACATTCGCTGCTTCCTACTGTCATCAGACAGCATCATCCGCAGGTGCTGCAGCCGAACGTGCAGCCGAGAGGAAAAGGGACAAATATCATCAACTGTCTTCCTCAATCCTCATATCACTTTGTTCCTATGGCTTGGGAGACAATGGGTCCAATCAACATAGAAGGCCTTTACTTCTTATAGGAAATCGGCAGGATCCCAACACGACAATCTGGAGATGAAAGAGAGACGTCTTTTCTCCTACAACGAATGTCCGTGACACTCCAGAGATTTAACGCTCTCGCCTTCCGTGGAACTTTCACATAATAATAATAATAATAATAATAATAATAATAATAATAATAATAATAATTATTATTATTATTATTATTATTATTATTATTATTATTATTATTATTATGAGTCATGATTCAATTGGTCACCTGGTCATGGCTGATTTTTTTAGTGATTCATTGCTATCTCTGTATTTGATATTAGATAAGCAACATTTATAGACACATTTACAGTACATAATATAACAGCCTATAGCAGCGGTGGGCAAACAAAGGTCGGCGGGCCGCCTGCGGATCCCATGCGGCCTGTGAGTCCATTTAGAAATATGCAAACATACGGCAAAATGAAATAATTTGATTTTTTATGGAAACGCGGCACTTTATTTTTAAAATCATAGAAAGGGTTGACGGTGCCGAGACAAAAAAGATAGCGCCTCCAATGCATTACATTATGACATTGCAATACGGGATTACATTAATTAACTAATTACTCCTTTATAAATCGCTCTTGATTTTAGCTCCAGTTATGTTACTGTGCTATATAAATTGTCATAGATAATAATAATAATAATAATAATAATAATAATAATAATAATAATAATAATAATAATAATAATTAACATTCTTCTTTTTCTCACTTGAAATCATAAATATTTTTGCCTTTTCTATGTGCGGCCCACCTATTGTAGTATTTATTAGGTTTCATGCGACCTTTTAAAGAAAATGTTTGCCCACCTCTGGCCTGTAGCAATTATAATATTTATTATTATTTTGACGATTTGTGAAGCGCCGTAACATAGCCATGAACCAAAACAAAAAAGTGCTGTGCTAAATTGATACATTATTAGCTGCTTAATTTCAAATTACACTGAATTTATTAAAATGACAGTGCTTTGTTATAAAGACTTTTTATGACATTATAAATCTGTCAACTTGTAGACTCCTTGAAAGAAGTTGGTTCCCTAGAACCAATCGGTTGCGCCATCCAGGCTGTACACATATACTCTGACTACATTTGCGTATTTTGCGCATTTGGACCTGAATTACGTGAACACAGATACAACATATACGAGAAACAGAACCCATTCGGCTTGGTCTCATTAATTCTGCTATTTGAAATTACGCCCGAAGATCACTACGGGCAAATTGAAAGCCAACTTAGCGAAGTGTCAAATTGCTTTTATATTCACTGCTCCAGGTCAGAAGTTTTGAGAATGGGATTGTACGATCACGTGGTCATGACATTTCTCTCCGCTAACTTTAAGATTCACAGCCTTGCAATCTCTCCCAATGGGCAACTGTTTATTCTAAATTACGGCAGCCCATTCAGTATACATATATACGCAGCAGATGGTTCACCTGCCGGAGTAATTGAACTTCCTTTTCTGAATGGGCGACCTTCTATAGTTCATGTTGGCGGTAATAAAATTGTTATGGCCAATTCCGAGTGTGATAATCTTGCGCGTGAAACATGGATTGGATCCTGGAGCATCAATAAACTAAAAGATGGAATGGAAGAGCGGCGTTTCATTTGGAAGGAGGAGAAGCCCCGCCAGAAAAAACTACTCGTAAAGCTATATAGGCCTAAGAGCCATTTATACGATTATAAATGGGTTGAAGTGACAAAGAACGATGAAGGAATGCCTACGTACTTCGATACTTATAGCAACACGACTAAAAACGTGTCAAGTGGTGATTGTTTGGGAGAGATAGAAGTGTATGATGAACTGTCTTTTTCGTATTTTGACATCGATCGAAATATGGGGGTTGTTTGCAAGGATAAGATTGAGAAAACTAAATATTGCGTAGGTGATAAAATGAGTCATGCATGCGATAAGGTTTTCCGAGGTTTTATTGTAGGAAGACTACAAACGGAAATGATCCTGATATACAAGTGTCTAAATCAAACATCTTGGTGCCAGAAGACAATACAGAATGCTGAAAAGATGCAGGGACGTGGTTGCCCCGTGTATGCAACGCTGCAAAGAAGTAAAGGCAATTTGTATATTAAGCCAACTGGATTTTACGCTTTTTACGAAAAACTAATTATTTTCACTATGAAGTGAAGCGCAACCATCGAATATCCGTCTCGACAGAACTGAAGTTTCGTCAATAATGATAGAAGCTAAACAGTAACATTTGCTTTAATAAAATGCATTTGCTAAATATTTACAACTTGCTGTATTGTATAATATTCGCAAGCTTAGTAAGATCGTGCTGTGTTTGCCAGCGATTTTGCTTACTGTACACTGTAAATGCCACAGACTGTCATTTTTCGTTTGTTTCCGATTAAATGATATATGAAATGACTGCTGGATTTGATTTCCATTGCCATTACTATGGTTCATTGCATTTAATAGGAACTCCGGAGCATGATATTCTAAATCGAAATTTGACGATTATATAAGTTTTATTGTTTGTCCTGTATTTGACACTGACAGTAAAATGTTTAGCAATCAGTATTTTTATCGAATACGTGTTCTGTTGGCTAAAATTGAAAGCAAACGTTAAAATTATTAATTATCCTTTTAATTAAGAAAGAATGACGCAAATTGATATAGTTGATTATTCTCGACCCTATGATATTTCTCATGCATACCGTTGTCCCTATAGGGGTGTACCGCTGACGGGGTAACTATATGCAATGCGTTGGTGGTTAGTGAAGGCAACGTCAAGACCTCTGCGTTTCATAGATTGAGAACGATTCTGGAGCATTTTCTTATTTATTTGGTCGTACTGTGTATAAAGTAACGAAAAAAGCACGCAACTATATCTCCGGAGCTTCTTTAAAGACTTTCCCTCTCACGAATAGCACCATAATGAACTAACTCTAGAAATGAAATCCATTAGTTAACTTATTTATAATATGAATCCAGATAAGAAGGACTGTGCTACGGAATGAACTGATTGCGGAAGATTGCCACCAGAAGTTTCCAACCACGGCACAGTCCATGAAGGCGGCGGCGTTTAACGTAGATCATTTCTCTGAAGATAGTGGTTTCTCACTTGGATATTATATTTATCTATATTGAACAACTGACATCAGTAACATCTGAAAAATCCTGACAAGTAAAATAGGCAAAGGCGTCGGAATGATCGTTAGTCATCGCTTCATTGTGCGCCAATTTCGAATAAAAAGAAAAGAAACATACAGTCGACCAGCACTGTTCATAGTTTCATGCCTCAGTGGAGACCAACATAAAAGGTCTTAGAAGAAATTTCGGGGGGGGGGGTATTCCGCCCCACTCCTGGCAAAGGGGTTTCGAGGTGATCTAGGGAAGGGCGTGTTCGTTTGGTGACAACTTCTTTCGTGGCGTCAAGCAATGACTGCATCCGGTACAACTCTCCCATTTCCTGTTATCAGATATTGAATAAATCTCACCGGACACAGGTCGGAGCGATCGAAGAATAATCCCGATCTAAGCATGGCGTTATATAAATCAGCCAGCCAAACGGGGAAGAGGGATTAGCGCAGGAGTTACACATTTCTGGAGAGAAGAACAGAACCGCATCTCTTACCAGACTTCGAGTGGTCTTCAAAGACCATAAGCTGTGGCTTATATATCTGCAAATAGATGGTCTCTCATTTCCGCAAATACCTGGCCTCCTATTTTATTTCACGCAAATAATCGCATTCATGGGCGCCCGTGGGAGTGCAAGGGGGCGCAATTGCACCTTCTGGAAAAATTGTGGAGTTATGAAAAAAGTAAAATTACTTGTTTCTTGTTTTGCACCCCCATGGAAAATTTTTTTTATTTCTTTCGTCACAAGACCCAGTTTTGCACCCCCTGGTAAAATTTCTGAGGACGCCCATGATCGCATTTCCTTTGAACAGCAGTATTCATAATCATAAACACTAACAATGTATCAGAAAACATCCGAAAAATCCTGACAAGTATTGTCTTATAGATTGATTATAGATTGTATTGTATCTTTCTTTCTGCCCGATATGATCATGTCACCCGCTTCTTATGGATCTATTCTATTCTATTCTATTCTATTCTATTCTATTCTATTCTATTCTATTCTATTCTATTCTATTCTATTCTATTCTATTCTATTCTATTCTATTCTATTCTATTCTATTCTATTCTATTCTATTCTATTCTATTCTATTCTATTCTATTCTATTCTATTCTATTCTATTCTATTCTATTCTATTCTATTCTATTCTATTCTATTCTATTCTATTCTATTCTATTCTATTCTATTCTATTCTATTCTATTCTATTCTATTCTATCTATTCTATTCTATTCTATTCTATTCTATTCTATTCTATTCTATTCTATTTCTATTCTATTCTATTCTATTCTATTCTATTCTATTCTATTCTATTCTATTCTATTCTATTCTATTCTATTCTATTCTATTCTATTCTATTCTATTCTATTCTATTCTATTCTATTCTATTCTATTCTATTCTATTCTATTCTATTCTATTCTATTCTATTCTTCATGACAATTTGTATAGCGCAGTAACATAGCTAGGGTCAAAGTCAAGAGCGTTTGACCTACATTGGCTGTCGGCGCCTGAGCGCATTACGTTCAAGCTATCAACCCTTTTATATTGCTGCCTTCACGGATTGGGTCCGAACTATCTTGCATCTGAGTTTCGCAGCGTTTCTGACCTCGCGGGCCGCAAGCGACTTAGATCGTCAACGACATCGTTGCTCATCGTTCCGAGAACGCGTCTTGTCACCGTCGGAGATCGTGCCTTTCCGGTGGCTGCCGGTGCGTACTTCAGTGATGTTAATTTTTGTCTTGGTCTTTGTCCTTAAGGACTCCTTAAGGACCAATTTGAAGTCCTTGTCCTTGTTCTCGTCCTTGAGGACTCAGTCCTCGTCTTTGTCCTCGTCCTTGGGGGCTCAGTCCTCGTCCTTATCCTCGTCCTTGCAGATCAGCCTTGTCCTGGTCCTTGTGACTTAGTCCTTGAAAAATCCTTATAAGGACCAAATTACTTGCATACCATTTTCAATTGTTCTGATAATTATGTTCCAAGGTAAGAGTAGTATTTGGATTCATATTTACATACTTGCTTTGAGTTATTCTAAATGTGTAGTCATTGTTTCTTTTATAATACCAGTTGAGCAGCAGAACTTCCATTTCCTGTTTGAAAGCGTATGAACCAGACGCATGCGTTTTTTAAATTTCTATTATTCTTTAGTTTTATCTTAAAATACTGGTGTCATTGTCTAGAAACTTACAAAGGAATGGAACAAAGCATGATCAGCAATGCCGGAGATAGGCAGTTGAACGAGTTTTTTTCGCAAAGTAGTCTCATAATATTTGGCCTCATCGTGCGTGCATGACTGATCAAGTGTTTCCAACACTTGCTTATTTGAAATACAACATTGCTGTTGACTAGATTATGTTTTACAACATTCCTTTTTTGCTTCTATGATTTTGTGATTCGATTTGAAATTGCTTTTGCTTTTTTCCTTTCTGTCTTTTTTGTCTAAAACAGAGATCGGTCCTTGTCCTTGATCCTTGTCCTTGGAGGTCAGTCTTTGTGGTCCTTGTGCTTGAGGGGTAAGTCCTGGTCCTTGTCCTCGTCCTTGGAGGGTCGGTCTTCGTCCTTATTCTCGTCCTTGGGGGGTCAGTCCTTGTCCTTATCTTCGTCCTTGGAGGGTCGGTCCTTGTCCTTATCCTCGTCCTGGGGGAAGTCAGGCCTTGTTAACATCACTGGCGTACTTGGAACTCGCTCCCTGCCGACATACGGGAGTCACCGTCGCTGGATATTTTCAGGAATCGACTGAAGTCCTGGCTTTTTAAGACTTGCTACTTGGTTAATTCTGTTTAAAGTGTTCACGCAGTCTTTTTGACGAGTTACCACTCTAATCTTGACGTTCTCTTACTTACTTACTAATTGCACAATAGGGCCTACCTAACTATGCTATGCTACCATCAATAAACAATCGGAAACGCTCATTCGAAAGATTGCACAAATGAGTTCAAACAACTGCCTAATACCAATCAATTTCTAATGGGCGAAATAGGCGAAATAGAAAATAGACTCGAAGCATCAAACGGATAAATCACATTTGCATATTATATTTTAATTCTGACGACTAAATTAACCAAAGACTATTCACGTGGACAATTTAAAGCAGAAAGTGAATTAATTTTCAATAAATTTAGAATTTTTGGAAATTTGGAGCTCAGCGTGTTGCATGTTGCCTTTTCTTCGTCACCACGACTTCTGAAAAAGACACGCATCAAAACAATTATTCTAAAGTTTTGGAGAAAACGATACATTTAAAGTCCATCTGATGTCTCGACGGCGAGAACTTATTGACAATAATGCGCAGATAATTTCTGTAACATGTTTCATAACAGCAGCAACGAAGAATCATGCTAACAACTTAGCATGGAAATGTTGAATGGAGAAGGACAAATGCAGATTTAACAGAATTGCTGATACAACGGACCGCAATATGGCGATGATCGGTTTCGCCGAATTAAATCAACTGTAAATTAATTACCGACGTTATTACTTTGAGCCGAATATGTTCGGTGACGTTCACACTATGTTGTGATTTGAAGATGAACAATATTAATGGGTCGAAATCAAAGTGTGCCGTCGTTCGCATGTGCATGATCATGTCATCAGAAGAAACAGATAAAATAGAGGGGCAAGATTCAGATCAAAATATTGTCTATGATCAGTGGCATAGCCATAAATTCTGACATGTGCTACTCTATCCCGAACGACAACGTTATCTTGCATGATACTCGTAAAGTTCATTGCTGATATAACAACTATAAACTATATTCGAGCTTAATAGAACATTTTCAACTCTGCATCTTTGTATATTAATGCGCTGCATTAAATGAAAGTGTTTTATCGATAGCGTGTGTTTATATGTTATGATCACTAGAATGATCATTCAGAGGAATTATGAATAATATAATCTTTTCGTAATCTAAAACATCAGCCTTCGAGGTTAACTTGAAAAATTCATTCTGAGAGACATCCGGAGAATAGATCAACTCACCTTTCAGCCGATATTCCGGTTATGTAGCCTTTATGAGCCTATTTTCCGCTTATTGGCCTATTAAGCAACAAGCAGTAGCGTCAACAGCCAACACGTATAGATGCATACACCACTAAATGCATTAATTCAAATTCTGGTTGCATCAAAAGAAATTGGGAAGTACTAAGCACCGTGTTTGAAGAGCATCTGAAGTAGGCCTAAATGCAGCGAAAGTTTACAAAGAGAAATTTTGCTTGAAACGAGAATTAAAAGACATAATGTGACAAAGTAGAAGTAATAATATTTGCATAAAACTTACTTCGTCACAAGTAGAAGGTACTGCGTAACTTATGTATCTCGTTACATTACGAAGTGCTCAGAATTGTACTTGAGCATTGTAACGCGTTACTCCTACTTCGATACCGCTTAACGCTGTTGAAGCAAATTCTATGATATTGCCTATTTGCTATATCTAGCCTAATGCCTCTCGAATAAAGACAGAATCACATTTTCAAACATTGTTATGAGAGAGTCAAACGACTGAGAGCAGAATGTTATATAATTATAAACAGAATGTATCTCGTCAATTGCAAACCATACCTGCAGCAACCTAAAGTGCATCCTTCATCCTTGTGGCAGTCCAGATAACTGTAACATGAATCTAAATCAAGATATTGTAAATATCGTAGTCGTTGTATGGAGAATAGAGAACTAGTTGCATGGAAATTCGGTAAATGAAGCATTGGGGGATGGGAGATATTGGCCCGAACAGGAAGATTTTATACATTTCCACTCCTTAGTTCCAAATTCAGCATCTTCGGGATAGAATATATGGATTCGCAAGACCATAGCAAAACATGTTTGCTATATTTCACAGCATCCACGAACAACTCATAAGAAACGATTGGTAACTTAGCATGCTAGTCACATAGACACTGGTCTGGTCTTAAACTAATGAAATTCAACTACTACACAGAAAAACCAATTGAAATAACCTTCATCTCAAGTAAAAGTAAAAGAACAATTCCGTTGAAGTCGGCGCAAAAGAAACGAATTACATGTACAACAGTAACGCTATTAAGAGAGGGACACCGGTAGCGCAGTCGAGTTCGGACAATGAAGCTGTCGCCCTCAAAATCCAAACCCTGTACCGACCGTCAGAACTGCTCTAAAAAGACCGCACAGGAGATGCTACAGAATAGATCGGCAGTCAAAATTCAATCGGTGTTCCGTGGAAACCGAGACCGGAAGTTCTGTAAAGATGCCCGACAATAGTATTATTATTGTTGTTGTTGTTGTTGCTGTGTGAGAAGGAGCAAGCCAAACATGTTGTGCAAGCAGAAGTAGCCCATATTTCAAAAATAGAAAGACAAAAGTCTTTTATGGGATTCAAGGAAGGAGCGACGACTACCGAACAGAGACGCTCAGCTACACTGTGGGCTAAAATCATCACGCGTGCAACATCAACAACCGGAGAAGCAACAACGACAGCAACAACTGGAGCAGCAGCAACAACAACAATAACAACAACAGCAGTCTCTGCACAGCGTTGCAACATAAAGAAGGAGAAAGAGAGAGAAAGAAGAGGAGAGTGATAAACTGTCGCTTCAACTATGATAATTATATTGTATCATACATTGCATTCGATGAATATATTCACTCTCATTAATGTATCGGTATTTTGAAAATTGCAGCTTCGGGGACCATGAGTATTGACTATCATTATCATGAGCTTTTCCCCCTTGTCAGCACCTGTCAACTTTCACTTACCCCCCAATAATTACGTCAAAAACCTTTGACCCCTCCCCAGATCAATGACAGGTCCCAATAACACGGTTATTATTTTTTTGGGTGATAACCCTTTTTTTCTTTTTTGCTCATCGAATGTCAAAATGTGGTGTTTTTGCCATGCTTTTTTCCATTGTAATAAGTAATATTCCATGAAATTTCCTATTTTTTGATTATTAGTAAAAAGTGAAATTGTTGACGTCAACTTCTCTTGACCCCCTCCCCTGTCAACAACTGTCAAACTTGTTCATACTCCCTCCCCCTAAATAGTTAACGTAATTAATTGACAGTCTTTTATCATTAACAGAATGTTTAAGCTTAATCTAAGTCTAAAGCTTTCAGTTTTTCTTACGATAGAAAGTTTGACTTTGAAACTTACGGGTACACATTTCAATCAGCTGAAATAGAAGAATCATGGCAAAGAGAACTTTCAGCCATTGACGTACGATGATTCTTGATTCCATTGCAGTTTGTGTTCACCGAGACCAGATGATGGGCTGTCGATTCACAGCGCAATACACCTGTAATGTCAAAACTAGATGCTTTTATAAAAAAATGGTACCTGCTAATTTGAATATCAAACCAACTAAACATTAACCTCTCCCGGTGTTTCAGTAAACAGGAATTATACAGTACTCTGCAGGTGTAGATGAAAACTCATTAATTACAACGCCTAATGTGATGTTTATCTTGACTAATCAAAGTGAAGACGGAGAAATGAATTCCTCAGCAAAAACTTTTCGTTCTTGAAAAATGTATTAACACTCACTTAAATGCACAATAGAGGGTCAAACGTATATTTCTTAATTATTGTTATTCGAAAATATTATTGTGGCTGAAGTAGAACATTGAACTGCAACTATTTGACTTTCAGATCAAAGAAGAGGTCGATCGAGCAGAAACTCTGCGTGTGGTCAAAATAAACCATGAATACTAATAGATTGCTATGCAAATGCACTTCCAGTGATCATAAATTTCGACGGAAACATTAATAATCTTGCTGATAACCTGTCAAAAATGACGGGAAAGAGTGGCTATCTCCTTCCCCGATTTATTGCAAAAGCTCATATTATTACCTGCTAAATTTTTATAAATCTGAAATCGATTAATTATTATTGTAAAGTCGAAATTTAGAGTCTTGCGACAGGTCGCAATGTGGAAGGTACTGTAAAATAGGTATTCAAACTTGAAATGTATCGTTAACATTCTAACGTCATTGCTTCACGTTATTAACTGTTTATCAATGGTAGCAGTGTTCATTTAACAGCGAGTCCAGTGGTTTAATTTTAATGAATCAAAATATTGATCATTATATTATTGGTTAAGAAAATTTGCGTTAACATTTTTAGCTGCCTTAATGTCTTGAATCGCGATCAATTCTTTAACGTGTTAACGCGTTCATTAATGCGTTAATTCGACAGCCCTAGGTAAGAAGACTTTTATAGTTTTTTTCGTTTTAATATAGTTTAATATAGTTTAAGTGAATGTAATAAGTTGAGGAATGAGCACCTGAATACTATGACACCTGCATTTCGTTTTGCTGCGTGCAAGTTTTGTTGGTTAGCAAATACAATTCGCCGCTACTTTTGATCACACCAGGTAACACGATTTAGTTTATCTCGTTTTTATGATGTTTCTTAATCGATTCGGCGGTGCTGAATCCAAAACCTATATTAGCTTTGCTCTACTGTCGACGGCCGTAGAGTTATGACTCATTTTGCGCATTTTTAATTGAGCCGAGTTGAATGCTTTCTGTGATACATATATTTTGCCTTCGGGTCGAAGAAAATAGGTCTAAAATATAGTCAATATCTCATAAATAACTACAGAAATTATGAAATAAAATGTGTTTTATTTTATTATCATAAATAATACCATTTTCATTAATCAGCAGGTTTAAATGACGCGTAATCAACATGAGACTATTGCGCAATCTTCAGCTATTGATCAAGGTTTTGCAATTGTTGCGTGTAAACGTTTTTCTGGATGACGGTTATTTTTGTTTAAATAAGTGCTTTCAAAGGCCCCCAAGACTAGAGGCCTTTGAAATGTGGATATGGAGAGAAATGGAGAAGATCAGCTGGACAGAAAAGAAGACAAACGAGGAAGTGCTGAAACAGGTGGAGGAAAAGAGATGGCCAACACAATAAGAAAAAGACAAAAGACCTGGATGGGACACATAATGAGAGGAGACTCACTCCTAAGGAAAATAATAGGACAACTAGAGAGGAAAAGACCAAGGGAAGACCGCGAGAGATGCTACTTGACTGGATGATGAAAAAGGACTATAAAGACCTATAAAGGACAAAGCTATGAACAGGAATGAATGGCGAAATTGGAATACAAAACCTGCCTAAGGGCAGAATACTACGAAGAAGGTGCTTTCAATGATCTTGTCAGACAAATTCATGAGAATAACTCGACCAAATAAAGACGACTAACTACAATTCGCAGATTGTCGTTTTCAGAGCTTGTTTGGAAATGGGATGGGAGTTATTGGTGACTAGCCTACAGTGCATACATTGTGTGGAAAGATTGAAATCATGTCTTCCAGAAGAATTTGTAAAATGTCTCCAGACATGTTTTGTTATATATATATATATATATATATATATATATATATATATATTGGTTCGAAGCAAGGTAAGTACGATCTTATGCGTGAAACAAAGTTATTCTGCATATTCTGGAATGTCAATTGGTGATCAGGACAAATCATGGGCACCTCATGTTTCAATTCCTCATGTATGGCGTGAACCCACTAACCATAGCACAACTGTTACTTCTGTACCGTTGAAATTTCAAAATGCAAAAAGATCGAAAATTAATAACGTATCCAAATATCCCATCATCCATAGCTCCCGTTCCACATAGTGAATCACTTCCAATTCCTGCGCCTCCAATGTCAGGAGAAGAATTGTCACAAGAAGAAAGCTCAGAAAGTGATTGTGAAGAATATCCTCAAAGACCCACATTTTCCAAATCAAGAAGAACTGGATGATTTTCTCAGAGATCTGGGACTCACTAAATCAAATGCGGAACTCTTAGCTTCGCGTCTGAAAGAATGGAATTTATTAGATCCAACCAAGATTTTGTCTTTGTGGACATGCCTGCAATATTTACCAGACAAGAAGTAGCAGTCGTCAGCATGGTTTCGAGGCTCTCTCCACACCATTGGAACCCCAAAGCTAAGACTTTTTCTCTCACCTTTAGTCCACTGTCTGAGGTTTTCAACACATGTCCTGCACACTTTATGTGGTGCCCAAGGTTTTTCCTGGTCACCCAGTTTAACTCCGAAATATGCATGCTAAGCTTTATGCACAAATTCAGACACCTCTCTCCTTCGTTTAGGTGTTGTAAAACAACCACAAATATAGCAAAACTTGTCAGGATCATTCCTGCACCGCCCACGATGTGTTCGAGAGCTGGATGACATATTCCACGGAAAACTATTTAAAAGAGTTAAATTTGACTGAATACTGAATACGACTGAATACACCCGTCCGTTTCACGATGCTTATATAGGCCTTTAGCCATAAAATGCTGACGTCTGCAGTTTAAAACTGTTTATTATGCTGTTGTACTATTAAACAGTTATATCCACTGCATAGAGTGCATATTCAGCATATAATTCTGCACATCCTTATCTGTTTGCATATTCAATAAAGCTAAAGAATTACTATACATAATGCTACATTATTACTGTGAACAGTAAATCAGTAAAGAGCGTTTTGCGGGAAAACTGGACGTGACTGGAGGAAACGGGCGTGATTTTTTGGATTCAGCACACCAAAATGCATAGAGATCACATGCTATCTTCAAGTCAGCAAAATTGACGTAGACCAGTGTTATAATCATAAACACTAACAATGTATCAGAAAACATCCGAAAAAATTCTGACAAGTAAAAAAGGTCGCCATCCTTTGCACTTAGTTAAATTGCACGGTCTCGTTGTTCGCGCGCCCACGTAACCCAACTGGGCAAAATAGTTGATGACCTTGTTTCGTGATTGGAGGGGAGCCATTAGAAGCGACACTGGGTAAGATGTCTCAGGGCGGCAGATAGGCTCGCCACGCTCCTGATGATGCTTTTAATGTTTTTTGTGTCACTTGAAGTTTCATACCCAAGTGTCAATTGCTGGTTGAAATGACAATTACGCGATCGGATTTTCAATGTGAAAAACCGAACAACTCAGTATATTTCAGGCTATATAGAAGCTAGACACAGTGACCGCTTAGACTTAGATGTCTTCTGTTAATCTTCACTCTCTTTGATTTTCTCATCTTTATTGTCTACTATTTTATCCACCAGTGATTTAGAAATAAATTGTTAGATTTAATTTCGGAAAGTGACTAACTGGTAAACTTTAAAACATGAAAAACACTTGACCACACTACAGTCACGTGACCACGCATAACTGTCATGATATGGCACAAGCACCAACCATGACAGTTAATCGTAGACAAAATCTCGCGACGTCATCACTTTCGAGCTCAGATTCTCTTGGAGAAATATGATGCGATTAATTTTTTAATCGCGATTAACAGCTTAACGCGTTTATCCAGAGTAGGGTGCTCCAAAAAATAAAAGTAAAAAGTTTCGCTCCCGGCGTTTTTCCCATTATTTTGAAGACTATCAAACAGAATAAGAAAATATTTTGTGTTTATAATGTGGTTAAACCTTGCCACCAGGCAAATTAAAAGTTGGAAAATGTAAAAATTTTGCCAATATCCGAATCATAATTGTAACCAATGTGAATATTATATAACAGGTCTAAAATAGATAATGAGTGTCTACAGTTTGCAGAATGAAATTGCTTACACCCACTATGAACAACAGACAGCACCATAGTAAGCTAACATCAGTTCAGAACATCACGCAAAGTGCTCTTCTTGAAATTTGATGTTTAACGTCTGTGATTTTCTACAGTCTGCAACAAGTATTGTTTTGTTTTGCCCTTTGCAATTATTGTTCCAGCAAAGTGTGATCAGCCTGACTGCCCTCTCAGCCATGTCATTAACGACCTTGCAATTTGTGAACAAACATGGCAGCTTCATTATGCGCTGCATCAGTCACCCATTGGTTCGGCGGCAAGTGCATCTAACTGCTGTCTAAATGCAAAAGCCTGAAAAGCAGCCAGGATTTAGTGCCAATCAAAGTTGTGTTAGTGAAGAGGTTGACAATTGTGGAAAAATTGGGATGACTTTTCGAAGACATTGGGACTTATAGTCTTCTTCATGACTCAGGAATCGACGAATAACTCGCTTCTTGTTGGAATCTGACAAAAGCGTTGAGAAAAGCACAAACAGTGCGATCTCTTCAGTGAGGTACCACAAATGCCTGTTAAGCGCTGTCATAGCAGCCTGTGCCACTTCTGGATCATATCTTTTATGCCACATAAGATCATTCAAGAACTGAAAATCATTTACTGATTTTACTGATGTATCTGCAGCTGAATGTGCTGACAACTAAGCTATCACTTAAAAAAAGTGCATCAAAAAGGCAAACGCGACGCAACTTGTCCATTTTATCTTGGTTGTAATTCAGCTGTTCGCCGAATGCATGCATATTAACACTGTATAGGATGGTTGCCATCCACCGGGTATGATGAAATGCTCCAGACTTTAGCCAGTGCACACCACGAGGTGGTTCTTTTCCCGGAAATATCAGCATCAGCCCGGCACTTTCCCGATAGTCAATACAAGGCATAGCATCTTCTGAGGCATCGCCAGAATCATCCGGCAAAGACAGCTCCTCACGAAAAAAGGCAATAACTACCGGTACTTCTTGCTGACGTTTCTGTCTACGATAGCGAATGTCAAGCGTTTTGAATGTAAATCGTTGAGCAAGTACGCCCCAAGATTGTTGAAAATCCTGATATTCAAGTGTATATGGTTTGGATGTTTCACCGAATAATTCCTGCCAAACTTCTCACAACATTCTTTCCATTACATTGTGTCGACAAGCAAATTAGAATAATTTTCTACCTAGTAATGTCTTCAGCTTTACACAGGCTCCACAATAATTATTGTGCTTTCACCCCTCCAGCCGTGTATCACATCCTGGGCGACAGTTGCCTGGGTTGCTCCAGTGCCATCAGATATGGCTGGAACATCAAACAGTTTACCTTCCCTTCTCTGGGAGCTGGCAGTCCTGCTATGAGACAGCTAGTCTCTCACTGTCTCCTGGCACAATTTTCCATCCCATTGTTCACTTCGGTACAGTAAGCGATGTTTTTACAAGAAGAGCCGCTTCTGTTCAAATTGCCTTACCTGCTCTTCTGGTACTTGACTTTGATAGTGTTTTTCTTCTGTTCTTTCTTGACGTGCCATGTATTGCTACGTTGGTGACCATGGATTTCCAGTTTTCCACTCTTCTCTGTTTCTGGTTTTCTTTATCAGTTCGAAGTTGTCTTTAGCTCTTGTTGCTTCTCTTAGGCTGTCTGTATACTTTATTCTTTGTCTCCCTCTTGCTATTTCCACTCTACTTTTCCTGGTATGACTAGATTTTGACAGTGTCACAGTTTTAACATCAGCTCCATCCTCGGAGATAAATGCAGCCATCAATGTCGTTCTCTGACCAACTGACAAATTTTAACTTATTGGCCATCATCGATATTTCTGCACTCCTGAATAGATTTTTGAAAGCCCTAAGTGTTAATATGTCACGCTTGTCACATTCTTCTCTTTTGCATGACATGCAATCTCGTCTTCTTGTGATAAATTAAGGTAGGACATGAAATTTTCTAATATTTAAGTTTTTGCGTTTGTTTAAATACATTGTCACATCTTTGGCAAGCTGGTGGCAAGGCTTACACAACTTAAATTCACACAAAAACTTACATGCTTTATTTACATGCATCAATGAATGGGAAAAAGGGCAGGGAGCTGATTTTTGAGAGAAAAAAATTTTGACCATTGACCTATGGAGCACCCCATTGAACAGTTTCATGCTGTGTCCTCTGGTTCGATCATTCTGCTTCATTGTAAGGAATCTTTCTCTTGGCATTTCCACTTTGTTTGTTAGTATTTTGTATGTCTCGATCAAATCCCCTCTCTCTCTCTCTTCTTTTTCCAGGGTTGTCAATCCACAGTGATTTAGCCATTCCTCATATGTTAGTTTATGATATCTCTTGATCGTCTTTGTTGCTCTGTGTTGTATTCTTTCTAAGGTCTCTATGTCTTTCTTCAGGAATGGACACCATGCTTGAACACAATACTCTAAATGTGGGCGTACCAATGTCTTGTAAAGTCTTATTATTACATCCTTCTCTCTGCTCACAATCGTTCTTTTGATCATACCTAGAATTTTGTTGATAATACAGGCGCTCTTTTAATTCACTGACATCTGCTTCAATTCCTCTAAGCGATTGACAAAATTATATTTAAGCAGATAAAGAAAGCGTTGTAGAAAAGGCTCTCTATACGTGAACTTCTATTTGCATCGTAGGTCCGAAAACACGATATTTCTAAAGCTCGAAATGTTCGAATGTTGGAAATAGGCCTTCAGTGTTAATTTGATACCTAATTAAGTCCAACTTCACTCCCAACAAATCTGTTGCTCCTATGAAAGAAGATATGACCATCTCGCAGTTTCTGGTCTCTTTCCTTAGCTACAGTCTGCCTATCGTGTTTTCCATTCTACTGAAACGGCTGTTCTTAAAATCGCTTCCGACATACTTCGTGAACTTGATCAGAGTAAGTTTTTTCCTCCTCGTCTTTCTTGACCTTACGGCCGCATTTGATACTGTAGACCATTCCATCCTACTGCGTCGTCTTAACATCTCTTAGGGCATTAATCACGTGGCACTCAGATGGGTTTTCTCTTATCTTGATCACTGCACGCAATTTGTCCGCTGTCCTCGCTCCAGGACCCTTCAATCTCGGGTGACCTGTGGCGTTCCGCAGGGCTCCGTCCTAGGTCCCATTTCATTTACCTTGTATTTGGCCGATCTTATACGTATCATCCTCAAACATGGGCTTTATGGACATCTTAACGCGGATGACAGATCTATGGTGGCTGCTGGCCGTCTGAAACTCATCTGCTTCTCGAGCGTCTCACCCGGTGCTTGGATGAGCTGTCAGTCTGGCTTAAGTCCAATAGGCTTCAGCTTAATGTTTCAAAGTCTGAGGTGCTCTGGTTCGCCACCGAGAGGCAACAACACCTGTTGCCGCGTGACTGTGTCAAGATCCACGATCTCGAACTTCACCCGGCTGCCTCAGTGCGGAACTTGGGCATTTACCTTGATAGTGCGGCGACCCTGAAGCTTCATGTATCCAAGACTGTCGCCAGTTGTTTCTCTTCGCTTCGTTTGATTAGGAGTCTTCGTCTGGCTGTCCCTCAAGCTGTTCTCAAGACGTTGGTTGTTGCTCTGGTACTGACTAGGTTGGACTATGGCAACGCTGTTCTTGCGGGGTCACCTGCCTATTCTTTCGACCGTTTGCAGTCAGTTTTGAATAGTGCCGCTCGTCTCATCTTTCTTTCTGCCCGATATGATCATGTCACCCCGCTTCTTATGGATCTATTCTTTTCTATTCTATTCTTCATGACAATTTGTATAGCGCAGTAACATAGCTAGGTCAAAGTCAAGAGCGTTTGACCTGCATTGGCTGTCGGCGCCTGAGCGCATTACGTTCAAGCTATCAACTCTTGCATATCGCTGCCTTCACGGATTGGGTCCGAACTATCTTGAATCTGAGTTTCGCAGCGTTTCTGACCTCGCGGGCCGCCAGCGACTTAGATCGTCGACGACTTCGTTGCTTCTCGTTCCGAGAACGTGTCTTGTCACCGTCGGAGATCGTGCCTTCCCGGTGGCTGCCGGTGCGTACTTGTAACTAGCTCCCTGCCGACATACGGGAGTCACCGTCGCTGAATATTTTTAGGAATCGACTGAAGTCCTGGCTTTTTAAGACTAGCTACTTGGTTAATTATGTTTAAAGTGTTCGCGCAGTCTTTCTGACGAGTTACCACTCTAATCTTGACGTTCTCTTACTTACTTACTTACTAATTGTACCATAGGGCCTACCTAACTATGCTATGCTACCATCAATAAACAATCGGAAACGATCATTCGAAAGATTGCACAAATGAGTAAATACAACTATCTAAAACCATTCCATTTTTAAAGGCGAAATAGGCGTATTAGAAATTAGACTCGAAGCATCAAACAGATAAATCACATTTGCATTTATTTTATTTTAATTCTAACGACAAAATTTACCAAAGACTTTTCACTTGCACAATTTAAAGCAGAAAGTGAATTAATTTTCAATAAATTTAGATCTTTTGGAAATTTGGAGCTCAGCGTGTTGCATGTTGCCTTTTCTTCGTCAACACGACTTCTGAAAAAGACACGCATCAAAACAATTATTCTAAAGTTTTGGAGAAAACGATGCATTTAAAGTCCATCTGATGTCTCGACGGCGAGAACTTATTGACAATAATGCGCAGATAATTTCTGTAATATGTTTCAAAACAGCAGCAACGAAGAATCATGCTAACAAATTAGCATGAAAATTTTGAATGGAGAAGCACAAATGCAGATTTAACAGAATTGCCGAAACAACGGACCTCAATATGGCGATGATCGGTTTCGCCGAATTAAATCAACTGTAAATTCTTCTTCTTCTTCAGGTGTCATGTATTTCTACGTTGACGACTATGGACTTCCATTTCTCTCTGTTGTGTGTTGCTTGTGTGAGTTCTAATTCTGTAGTCACCCCCTTTACATCAGTCAGTAAACTGCTGATATACGTCATTCTTTGTCTTCCTCTTGATCTTTTGCCTTCGACTTTTCCAGTAGTTACCAGGTTTTCAATGCCTTTCTTCCTCATTATATGTCAAAAAATTGAAGTTATCTTTTACGTATTGTAGATAGCAATTTTTTGTGTACCTGCCATTTCGAGTACTAATTCATTTGTTTTCTTTTCTGTCCAAGATATTTTCAACATTTTTCCTAAGAACCACATCTCCGCAGCTTCAAGCTTTTTCTTCATGACTTTAGAGATAGTCCACGTTTCTGCACCATATAACATGACTGGCCAAACATAGCATTCCAGAACCCTAATCCTTGTTTTCATTGTTAAATGTCGGTTTGTTAGTATGTGTTTTAAATTCCCAAAGGCTGCTTTGGCCATTCCTATTTTTGCTTTTATGTCCGATTCACTTTTCGCATCACTGGTGAACCAGTTTCCTAGATATTTGAATGGCATGACTTGTTTAATTTTCTCTCCATTTATGTTGATATCGTATTTCGGAATGTCTTTCTTCTTGGATATCACTAGGCAGAATGTTTTATTATAAACTAGGTGTTTACCCGTCAAAAATGACGGGGGAGATTGGCTGTTTTACCACCCGATTTTGCGCAAATGCAATAGCATTTTGCGCAATTAATTGTCCTTAACTCGTCGTCTTTTCCTTCAACCGAGTTAACGCCCATTCGCATGAATTTTCTGAAACTTGATAGTCAAGGTAAGTGTACTGATTTGGCAGTGTCGAGCGACATGCAGTGCTTGATTCTCTTGTTTGCTGTGCTGCTTTTGCATGCCAAGCAACAGCCTGCTCCTCATTCTCACTTGATTGTCGGAAAGCTGGTGAACGTTGGACTTTTTTTATTTTGCACGGACGGTTAGAAAGACGAATAAAAAAGCTAAACAATGGTGCAAACCTCATCTTCTTAGCTCTTATATAGCCTGAGATATAGCAAATTCAAAAAAGAGGAAACTTTCTCAGAATTCAAAACACGCGAAATTCGCTCATAATACTTATGTTCAAACATTGGGGTCATCGAGTTAGAATTGATAGATCTTTACCAAATGTCAACCGATTTTCAAACTTTTTGGTTTATTTTGTTCCTCTGACATCCCTTTACAACTTTGCCGCTGACCAAAGTGGGGTTACCGCTGAAAATATTTTGCTAAGGGGCTTTAAAAAATTGGGGGGGAGAGGGTGATATTTTAGGCCGTAAAGTGGACTCTACCCCCACATTTTTTGTTTTGCACGGACGGTTAGAAAAAGGAATTAAAAATCTAAACAATGGTGCAAACCTCATCTTTTTAGCCCCTATATAGCCTGAGATATAGCAAATTTAAAACGTTACAGCAATAATTTCTGAAGAACGCTTTTCCAAAAATTAAATCCCCAGTACGGTGACGGCGTCTGAAAATTTAATCCCCACTTGAGGGGTTAAATTTAAAAAAATAGGTATTGAGGCTAGGAAGGAATAAATATATATATATAATAACGGGGCAGGGCATTGGGAGAGGGAAGGGAGGTTTGGGAGGAGGAAAGTGGGTTGTACAGGTTTTCGGAGCAGCGTTGTGTAGGTTTGGGAACGGAGTTTGTGGCCGTAGGTTTGGGAACGGGGTTTGGGGCCGGTGGGGTAGGGCGGAGCGGTAATGGGTTGGGGCCGGGGCGATTGGGAAAGGGATAGTGAGAGGGAATGGGGTTTGGGGAGAGATGGGGAGAGGGAAGGGGAACGGGGTTTGGGGCCTGTTGGGTATGGTGGCGCGGGTATGGGTTGGGGCCTGGGGCGATTGGGAGAGAGATGGGGAGAGGGGAGGGGTTATTAGAGGGATGGAGAGAGGAAGGGGAACAGGGGTTTGGGGCCTGTGGGGTAGGGCAGGGCGGGTATGGGTTGGGGCCTGGGCGGGGATTTGTTGGGGCCGGGGCGATTGGGAGAGGGATGGGGAGATGGAAGGGAGTTGGGATAGGGATGGGGAGAGAGAAGGGGAACGTGGGTTTGGGGCCTGTGGGGGTATGGCGGGGCGAGGATGGGTTGGGGCCGGGGTTATTGGGAGAGGGATTGGGAGAGGGAAGGGGAATGGGGATTTGAACTGCAATTAAGACGCTTCGTTAAACGCTGCGTTGTTTATACAGTTTTGATTAAACAATTTCGTTGTCAATGGCAACAGCGTCTTGCAAAATCTGCCGTGTATCGTGACCGACAGACAGATTCGCCGGACCGGACATCGAGAATTATATAATAAGATTACCGACGTTATTACTTTGAGCCGAATATGTTTGATGACGTTCACACTATGTTGTGATTTGAAGATGAACAATATTAATGGGTCGAAATCAAAGTGTGCCGTCGTTCGCATGTGCATGATCATGTCATCAGAAGAAACAGATAAAATAGAGGGGCAAGATTCAGATCAAAATATTGTCTATGATCAGTGGCATAACCATAAATTCTGACATGTGCTACTCTATCCCGAACGACAACGTTATCTTGCATGATACTCGTAAAGATCATTGCTGATATAACAACTATAAACTATATTCGAGCTTAATAGAACATTTTCAACTCTGCATCTTTGTATATTAATGCGCTGCATTACATGAAATTGTTTTATCGATAGTGTGTGTGTTCATATATGAGCACTAGAATGATCATTCAGAGGAATTATGAATAATATAATCTTTTCGTAATCTAAAACATCAGCCTTCGAGGTTAACTTGAAAAATTCATTCTGAGAGACATCCGGAGAATAGATCAACTCACCTTTCAGCCGATATTCCGGTTATGTAGCCTTTATGAGCCTATTTTCAGCTTCATGGCCTATCGGGAACAACGGTATCACATTGTAGCCGCCCCAGCTATGACAGCCCCAGTTATGACCGCTCAATTTGACGTCCGCTCCAGCTATGACCGCCCCCCGTTATAACCGCCCCAGCTTTAGCTGCCGTCAGTATCGTTTAGGGTTAGTGTTTTGTGTCTGGTTTATGGTGTGGGTGAGGATGATATGACCAGACATGGACATGGGTTGGGTCCACCCATGAGTTGGGTTTGGTCGGGTTGGATCCGAAATTTCCAGTTTTTGGTGGGTTGGGTTGGGTTGCCAGGTTGTTGTGATATATTGTACAAATGTTTACATATTAATGATTGTTTAAATTCCTACAAATTACCCTTAATCTGTTTCGATGCCTTTAAACAGGAGCAACTGGAAAATACAAGTTAAAGGCATCCAGAAATATGAAATCTGTTATATGGAATGCATGTCTGGATATGATGCCCTACGGTTGCAATACACTGCTTTTCGTCAAAACCCATAGAGTAACTGGGGCAGTCATAACCGGGGCGGTCATAACTGGGGCGGTCATAGCTGGGCCGGCTACCACCTGTAACCGGAACAACATATGTAGTAATGAAGACAAAGGAGCCATTTAAATTCTAAGAAACCGCTTTTAATGTATTCTCCTCGTCAGAGTCAATAGAATAGCTTCAGATGCTCTAAAGGTCAGTATCAACTCATCATCGTCAGGTTTGAGCAGCGAGAAAGTAGTAGAGCGAGCAAGTAGTAAGTGAAGCACATAAGACTCCTATTGAAAACATTGTTCTGTGAAGTACTGGGTTTGAGTAAAAGTACAAGTAGGCCTATGTGTTATGACATTGTTTTACTTGAGTAAAAGTAAAAAGTACCTCTAAAATAGTTACTCGGGTAAAAGTAAAAAGGAAACTCCCCAAAAGTTAATTTTTATGTAAAAATTAAAAATACCGTGATGGACAGAATCGTCAGCAACTCCACATTAAATTATATAAACGCTAAACCAAATTTTATTACTGCTTTTAAGCCACAAGCAGTAGCGTCAACAGCCAACACGTATAGATGCATACACCACTAACTGCATTAATTCAAATTCTGGTTGCATCTAAAGAAATTGGGAAGTACTAAGCACCGTGTTTGAAGAGCATCTGAAGTAAGCCTAAATGCAGCGAAAGTTAGCAATGAGAAATTTTGCTTGAAACGAGAATTAAAAGACATAATGTGACGAAGTAGAAGTACTAATATTTGCATAAAACTTACTTCGTCACAAGTTGAAGGTACTGCGTAACTTATGTAACTCGTTACATTACGAAGTGCTCAGAATTGTACTTGAGCATTGTAACGCGTTACTCCTACTTCGATACCGCCTAACGCTGTTGAAGCAAATTCTATGATATTGCCTATTTGCTATATCTAGCCTAATGCCTCTCGAATAAAGACAGAATCACATTTTCAAACATTGTTTATGAGAGAGTCAAACGAATGAGAGCAGAATGTTATATAATTATAAACAGAATGTATCTCGTCAATTGCAAACCATACCTGCAACATTTATGAGTGCAGACTTCACTCGGTGGGCAGTCCTGATCACTGTTACAGTGTCCTAAACCAAGATATTGTAAATATCTTAGTCGTTGTATGGAGAATAGAGAACTAGTTGCATGGAAATTCGATAAATGAAGCATTGGGAGATGGGAGATGTTGGCCCGAACAAGAAGATTGATAAATTTTCGCTCCTTAGTTTCAAATTCAGCATCTTCGGGATAGAATATCGGGATTCGCAAGACCATAGCGAAAACATGTTTGCTATATTTCACAGCATCCACGAACAACTCATAAGAAACGATTGGTAACTTAGCATGCTAGTCACATAGACACTGGTCTGGTCTTCAACTAATGAAATTCAACTACTACACAGAAAAACCAATTGAAATAACCTTCATCTCAAGTAAAAGTAAAAGAACAATTCCGTTGAAGTCGGCGCAAAAGAAACGAATTACATGTACAACAGTAACGCTATTAAGAGAGGGACACCGGTAGCGCAGTCGAGTTCGGACAATGAAGCTGTCGCCCTCAAAATCCAAACCCTGTACCGACCGTGAGAACTGCTCTAAAAAGACCGCACAGGAGATGCTACAGAATAGATCGGCAGTCAAAATTCAATCGGTGTTCCGTGGAAACCGAGACCGGAAGTTCTGTAAAGATGCCCGACATTAGTATTGTTGTTGTTGTTGTTGCTGTGTGAGAAGGAGCAAGCCAAACATGTTGTGCAAGCAGAAGTTGCTCATATTTCACAAATAGAAAGACAAAAGTCTTATATGGGATTCAAGGAAGGAGCGACGACTACCGAACAGAGACGCTCAGCTACACTGTAGGCTAAAATCATCACGCGTGCAACATCAACAACCGGAGAAACAGCAACAATCGGAGCAACAACTGGAGCTACAGCAGCAGCAACAACAATAACAACAACAACAGTCTCTGCACAGCGTTGCAACATAAAGAAGGAGAAAGAGAGAGAAAGAAGAGGAGAGTGAGAAACTGTCGCTTCAACTATGATAATTATATTGTATCATACATTGCATTCGATGAATATATTCACTCTCATTAATGTATCGGTATTTTGAAAATTGCAGCTTCGGGGACCATGAGTATTGACTATCATTATCATGACCCCTTCCCTTGTCAACAACTGTCAACTTTCACTTACCCCAATAATTACGTCAAAACCTTTGACCCCCGATCAATGACATGTCCCAATGACACGGTTATTAATTTTTTTGGTGATGACCACTTTTTTTCGTTTTTGCTCATCGAATGTCAAAATGTGGTGGTGATGATCTTTTTTGCCATGCTTTTTCCATTGTAATAAGTAGTATTCCATGAAATTTCCTATTTTTTGATTATTTGTAAAAAGTGAAATTGTTGACGTCAACTTCTCTTGACCCCCTCCCCTGTCAACAACTGTCAAACTTTTTCAAACTCTCTCCCTTTAAATTGTTGACGCAATTAATGGACAGCCTTTTATCATTAACTGAATGTTTAAGCTTAATCTAAGTCTAAAGCTTTCAGTTTTCCTTACCATAGAAAGTTTGATTTTGAAACTTACGTTTACACATTTCAATCAGCTGAAATAGAAGAATCATGGCAAAGAGAACTTTCAGCCATTGACGTACGATGATTCTTGATTCCATTGCAGTTTGTGTTCACCGAGACCAGACGATGGGCTGTCGATTCCCAGCGCAATACATCTGTAATGTCAAAACTAGATGCTTTTATAAAAAAATGGTACCTGCTAATTTGAATATCAAACCAACTAAACATTAACCTCTTCCGGTGTTTCAGTAAACAGGAATTATACAGTACTCTGCAGGTGTAGATGAAAACTCATTAATTACAACGCCTAATGTGATGTTTATCTTGACTAATCAAAGTGAAGACGGAGAAATGAATTCCTCAGCAAAAACTTTTCGTTCTTGAAAAATGTATTAACACTCACTTAAATGCACAATAGAGGGTCAAACGTATATTTCTTAATTATTGTTATTCGAAAATATTATTGTGGCTGAAGTAGAATATTGAACTGCAACTATTTGACTTTCAAATCAAAGAAGAGGCCGATCGTGCAGGAACTTCGCGTGTGGTCAAAACAAACCATGAATACTAATAGATTGCTATGCAAATGCACTTCCAGTGATCATAAATTTCAACCAAAACATTAATAATCTAGCTGATAATCCGTCAAAAATGACGGGGAGAGTGGATATTTCCTTTCCCGATTTATTGCAAAAGCTCATATTATTACATGCTAAATTTGTATAAATCTGAAAACGATTAATTGTTATTGTAAAGTCGAAATTTAGAGTCTTGCGACAGGTCGCAAAGTGAAAGGTACTGTAAAATAGGTATTCAAACTTGAAATATATCGTTAACATTCTAACGTCAATTGCTTAACGTTATTAACTGTTTATCAATGGTAGCAGTGTTCATTTAACAGCGAGTCCAGTGGTTTAATTTTAATGAATCAAAATATTGATCATTATATTATTGGTCAACAAAATTTGCGTTAACATTTTGAGCTGCCTTAATGTCCTTAATCGCGATCAATTCTTTAACGTGTTAACGCGTTCATTAATGCGTTAATTCGACAGCCCTAGGTAAGAAGACTTTTATAGTTTTTTTCGTTTTAATATAGTTTAATATAGTTTAAGTGAATGCAATAAGTTGAGGAATGAGCTCCCGAATACTATGACACCTGCATTTCGTTTTGCTGCGTGCAAGTTTTGTTGGTTAGGACAAATACAATTCGCCGCTACTTTTGATCACACCAGGTAACACGATTTAGTTTATCTCGTTTTTATGATGTTTCTTAATCGATTCGTAGGTGCTGAATCCAAAACTTATATTAGCTTTGGTCTATTGTTGACGGCCGTAGAGTTATGACTCATTTTGCGCATTTTTAATTGAGTCGAGTTGAATGCTTTCTGTGATACATATATTTTGCCTTTGGGTCGAAGAAAATAAGTCTAAAATATAGTCGATATCTTTATAAATAACTAAAGAAATTATGAAATAAAATGTGTTTTATTTTATTATCATAAATAATACCATTTTTATTAATCAGCAGGTTTAAATGACGCGTACTCAACATGAGACTATTGCGCAATTTGCAGCTATTGGTCAAGGTTTTGCAATCGTTACGTGCAAACGTTTTTCTGGATGACGGTTATTTTTGTTTAAATAAGTGCTTTCAAAGGCCCCCAAGACTAGAGGCCTTTGAAATGTGGATATGGAAAAAATTTGGAGAAATTAATAACGTATCCAAATATCCCATCATCCATAGCTCCCGTTCCACATAGTGAATCACTTCCAATTCCTGCGCCTCCAATGTCAGGAGAAGAATTGTCACAAGAAGAAAGCTCAGAAAGTGATTGTGAAGAATATCCTCAAAGACCCACATTTTCCAAATCAAGAAGAACTGGATGATTTGATCAGAGATCTGGAACTCACTAAATCAAATGCGGAACTCTTAGCTTCGCGTCTGAAAGAATGGAATTTATTAGATCCAACCAAGATTTTGTCTTTGTGGACATGCCTGCAATATTTACCAGACAGAAGTAGCAGTCGTCAACATGGTTTCGAGGCTCTCTCCACACCATTGGAACTCCAAAGCTAAGACTTTTTCTCTCACCTTTAGTCCACTGTCTGAGGTTTTCAACACATGTCCTGCACACTTTATGTGGTGCCCAAGGTTTTTCCTGGTCACCCAATTTAACTCCGAAATATGCATGATAAGCTTTATGCACAAATTCAGACACTCTCTTCTTCGTTTTTAGGTGTTGTAAAACAACCACAAATATAGCAAAACTTGTCAGGATCATTCCTGCACCGTCCACGATGTGTTCGAGAGCTGGATGACATATTCCACGGAAAACTATTTAAAAGAGTTAAATTTGACTGAATACTGAATACGACTGAATACACCCGTCCGTTTCACGATGCTTATATAGGCCTTTAGCCATAAAATGCTGACGTCTGCAGTTTAAAACTGTTTATTATGCTGTTGTACTATTAAACAGTTATATCCACTGCATAGAGTGCATATTCAGCATATCTTTTTGCACATCCTTATTTGTTTGCATATTCAATAAAGCTAAAGAATTACAATACATAATGCTACATTATTACTGTGAACAGTAAATCAGTAAAGAGAGTTTTGCGGGAAAACTGGACGTGACTGGAGGAAATGGGCGTGATTTTTGGATTCAGCACACCAAAATGCATAGAGATCACATGCTATCTTCAAGTCAGCAAAAATGACGTAGACCAGTGTTATAATCATAAACACTAACAATGTATCAGAAAACATCCGAAAAAATTCTGACAAGTAAAAAAGGTCGCCATCCTTTGCACTTAGTTAAATTGCACGGTCTCGTTGTTCGCGCGCCCACGTAACCCAACTGGGCAAAATAGGTGATGACCTCGCTTCGTGATTGGAAGCGGAGCCATTAGGGGCGACACTGGGTAAGATGCCTCAGGGCGGCAGATAGGCTCGCGACGCCCCTGAAGATGCTTTTAATGACGTAGACCAGTGTTATAATCATAAACACTAACAATGTATCAGAAAACATCCGAAAAAATTCTGACAAGGAAAAAAGGTCGCCATCCTTTGCACTTAGTTAAATTGCACGGTCCCGTTGTTCGAGCGCCCACGTAACCCAACTGGGCAAAATAGGTGATGACCTCGCTTCGTGATTGGAAGCGGAGCCATTAGGGGCGACACTGGGTAAGATGCCTCAGGGCGGCAGATAGGCTCGCGACGCCCTTGCAGATGCTTTTAATGTTCCTTGTGTCAGCGTCTTTAAAACAAAATGACCGCTTAACAGTGATCGCTTAGACTTAGATGCCTTCCGTTATACTTCGCTCTCTTTGATTTTCTCATCTTTATTCTCTACTATTTTATCCACCAGTGATTTAGAAATAAATTGTTAGATTTAATTTCGGAAAGTGACTAACTGGTAAACTTTAAAACATGAAAAACACCTGACCACACCACAGTCATGTGAGCACGCATAACTGTCATGATATGGCACAAGCACCAACCATGACAGTTAATCGTAGACAAAATCTCGCGACGTCATCACTTTCGAGCTCAGATTCTCTTGGAGAAATATGATGCGATTAATTTTTTAATCGCGATTAACAGCTTAACGCGTTTATCCAGAGCCAGCTATATTTATGTACTTTAGACTGGCTCTGGTTGATCGCGCGCTAATCGCATTCAAAGTGCAACACTGTTCAACATTTCTGCTACTGGAGAGAGGGGTGTGAAGCCTTAGAATCTGTGGGGATCCCACGACGCTCTCAGAGCCCCCTAAGTCGGACTAAATGGGTTGTGCGTGTCTGACCAGAGCCAGTCTAAATATAGCTGGCTCTGGTCTGACTTGATGTCCATTAACGAAACCACAAGATGGATCAGCGGCCTGGGACCACTGAACAGGTCAATTCTAGTGGGTAGATTCTTGCATAAGCATTAAGAAAAATTCTATCTAATTATGGGTATTGTGATTGCCGAAAAGCTGTCATATACAGTCTGAAAATTTCTTCCAAACTTCAAAATTTGATTCTAGAATTCGTGGGCGTCTACGGAAATTTTTAAGGGTTGCAAAACAGGGCCTTCTGACGGAAGAAATTTTAGGAAAAATTTCATGGGCGCAGAAACGGTCATGCCAAGATCTATTTGACTAATTATAAATTATTTAGCGCTACAATAAGTTCACCGCGTTCCTAAATACATTCAAATTTTCACTTAGCACTATAAGTTATCCCTAAATTGTGACTTCTGGTATTCTGCCCAGACCCCACTAATGGCCTTGAAAACAATTTTCAGTTGGAGGATTGCCAATATATACTCTCATGTAGTCCGGAAAATATGTAAAACTGTTAAGAGAGATTTAAATCTGATATTGCCCTGATATTTTTAGTCTGGAGCCAGACCCGTTCAGGAAGCCTACCACGCCCCCTCTGGCCTCCTAGTGGGAACTGAAAATGTCGGTCTGTAAAAAGCTTTGGTGCTTCCTTGTTCTCGATCTTTGGCTACGCCACAGACTATCAGATTATCAGGTACCCTTCCATTTGAACGCTGGAGTAAGTGCGTGCGTTTTAAGCCATATTAATGCGCTGGGTAATTAAAGCATGTGACGGTCGAGCTCACGATATCAAGTTAACGACCGATGTGACATCGAATATGGTGACCCAACTACCCAACTACAAAGTGACGCATTGTCAACTCTATTCTAAGAACACGGCGTATTTTTGCTATTTCCTTCTGACTACTACGAAGAGCTAAATTTTGGATCCTGGCTATGATAATTGTATCCCTAAATAATTAGTCTATGCTTAAGGACGCGGAGGCCATGCACATTTAGGCGTGCTTTAATTAATACAGCCGGAGTACAGTTGTTCTGAATAAATTAGTCGGCATCATGTGTACTGCTTTCCGTAGAAGGAACAAGTACTCTTTTTCATCGTGGAAACATCCTGATTGACGATATACAGTGGATCCCGCTTAATCGCATACCGCTTAATTGCATAACCCGCATAATCGCATATCAACATAAAAACCCAAACCAGGGTTTTGTGCGTACAATTAATTATCAGACGTCCTGGCTATTCTTATAGCCCAGTTAATCGCATAGGCAAGCCTTGCACGGCACCTATGCAATTAAGCGGGTTTCACTGTATCAGTGAAAACGTTCAAGACATCCACATCAGGCAGAGGGAACGATGATCTTATTTTCATTGCAAAATGATTAGCCAGAGCGATGTCGAGCGCGGCTCCTACTTGGATGGGCGACTATCACGGGGATTCGAGTCGTATAGTGCCGCCGATCAACCTAGCCGTTCGTTGCTTAGGCTTCGATAAATTGGTAGCAGCGCTAAGCTGCGGAGGTAAAACGCGGGTCTGAAGAAAGACATGCAAACTATTCTTGATTAAAGGCGTAAGGCGTCTGAGTGGCTGCTTGGCTGGAACACGGAGATCCACGCCGGACCCTACGCTCGCACGAATAGGGACTAGCTTTAACCTTAGCTGACTAAATATTTGAGTAGATCTTTCCGATTTCTTGTACAATGTGCGAAACAAAATGCAAGCACAGTAGCAGTGGGGGCAAGATGTAGTGTTGGCGCCCTCAACCCGCTCCAAACTTTTGTCAAGCAAAAAAGATCGTCACTTATGTTCCTTCAGCGAGCCCCTCACTCTCCGACTCGGCGCCCCTCTGCCTTGATAAAAAACCCTGACGAGCAAAAAATCTTCGCTTCTTCGCTTCTCTAACCCAAAACCCGATTTTGGCGCCCCCAACTCGGCGCCCGGGGGCAGCTGCCACCCACCCCTCTCGCTACGACAATGCACGGTACAGTTGACATTCTACTGATCTCTCTTCGTCTAAACATCCACGTATCTGAATACTGCAGTAATAAGGTGTTCAGACAAGATAATTGTTTTATCAACAGTGTAATGCATTTTCATCTCTATATCGTGATAACGATTTATATATAACAACAGCATTTACCTTGATTTCATCTAAGAAACATCAGATCTGCAGTCATTAAGCTTAGAAAGCAGGAAAATTGACCTTAGAAAGCAGGGAAATTGACAAGTTTGCAGTAGTAGGTTTATATATAAGCCGTATTGCATCATATAAAGACATTTGTTCGTGAACAGATAATAGAATACACTGTAAAGCTCAATATATGTGACAAAAAAGATGATTCAAATGTAAAGTTCTTCTACGAAAGCTGAATTCAGGGCGGTGGCGACTCCAGGATTTGGCAACTTCTAAGCATGGGGACAACCATTTATTGATGGATATACGCAGTAGTAAGTATAGGGTCCTAACAGGGGCCAGGCATTCAATAAATGGGGCACGGGCCCCAGTGTCTCCATGTGGAGCCGCCACTGATCCAGGACCCTACTGCATAGCAAAATGAGACCCCGAAATCTAAACTCAGAGTCCTTTGAAACTGTTGATCTCTGGGTCCCATCAGTCAAAGTTGCAGTATTCCTACATATGTTGATTGCTTAGTGAGCTGTGGTCCAAATAGTTATACTCTTCAATAGACAATTCTATATAATATATTAATTATATTAATTATATTGATTATATTAATTGTTATTGTTATGGTAATTATTAGTAAGACAGCAATATATTGGAGTCAATAAGATCCATGCAAACTCGAGGGTCACGGAAATTCCCCACGTCACTATACGGCGCTTGCAGGATCCGCCATGTTGTAACTTCTTTACACTAGTATAGTCACTGCTGTGAGTGAAACCATCGATGCGATCAAACCCTGCTGGAAAATCGATCCCTGACTGGACGCTGTCGTTGGAGGAGACTTGAGCTGGAAGCTTGTTAGGTTCCTGTTGCAGTAGTTGGAGTCGCAGCCGCAAATGGTTTCGTTGTAAGCAATGGTTGGACTTCGTTGCTGCTTCTGCTGTGTGGTGCAGCACATACCGTCAAATACGTAGAATTTTCTTCCAAGCGAAAACTGGTTCAAACTGTCGCAAGACGACACACTTATAGACCCTCTTTGAGCGGACACAAGTGTCAGCAAATGGTCGATTTCGTTCGTAGGACAGCCAGCACTCAGAGCTGAACCTAGCGTGACAATCCAGTTTCAATGATAAGAGAATAATACATAATTATTATGTCTGACATTTAGCAACAATAGAACAAATAAAATAATATGCAATGAAGCAAACCATGCAAAAAATTTGCGACATGACTACGACTGTGTAGAAAACACTAAATTTATATAGCGTTTAGATTGATAACAATCTGAATTCGGCGACTAGATCGGAGTTCCATGTGCCTATCGGTTGACAAAGTTCGGCGCACAAGTTCCGATACATACTCCGGGCAATTATGGTCATGCAAGACCCTACAACATGCATCGTTTGAAAATAATCCCTTTGAGAAGGGAGAGGACGGGTGAAGTGAGTTCTTACTTGGATCACCTAGTAGGTGCATGAACTCTCTTTTCAGAGTGTGTGTAGCGTACATCTTCATAGCGATGTATACCAATCACCGCGTTAGCGGTACCAGTGTTTAATCTAGACTCCTGGACTCCGGGGGGAACGGGCAGAGCCGGGGGAACTGACAAAGCCGGGGGAAATTTGCTAGGGGGCTGCTGTTAGTTGATGTAGTATGCCAAAATTTCTGGGAGGAATTTGAAATTTTCGGAAGGAAAAAAGGGCAATCCCCCCGGAAACGGCCTAGATTAAACACTGAGCGGTACCCATGGAGTGGACTGCCCCAACGATTAGACCGCGGCAAGTGGTAAAGCGAAAGGCCTGATAGAGTGTCCGGTATCAGATAATGTATTCTGGCACACGAAGATAGTCAAAGTACACGGGCACATGGTACATGGGTACACGATGATAGCTAAGGTACATGGTACACAGGTACACGGTACACGGGTACACGAAAGGTAGCTAGGACGCAAGAGGTCCAGTAGGGTAAAGAAGTCAAAAGCGAGTGAAATAAAGAATTAGATAAAACTACACCCGCAGAGTAGAGTATTGGAGACCCTTCTAGCAGAGATTAATAGCTGAAAGGCCTATGGATAGTAGAGCTAGGAAGAGAGAGTCAGCATGACTTCCTTGTCAAGTCAGAGAGTAAAAACCCTGTGCCGAACGACCACGTGTCTTACAGTGAGATTAACCTTTTTGTACCCAGCTGACGCCACAGCCATTCTAAGAGATGTAGTGTTAAAGTATTAGGCCCTGTTCGCAGAGACGTCATTTCCCTGTTTTTCAGGGGGGGGGGGGGCAAAACACTTTCGACCTGACAAGTTACAAGTTTTTTTCGCAGCTGACGACCTTTTTTTTGCTTGTCGGCCAATTTTCACGGTGAGTTAAAGTAGTTACTTCAAATTACTCGACATCATCAAGCACCTCCTTTAGGGCGTGTAAAATCTAAATAACACAAAATTGGCCAAAAAAATTTTTTCCACAAAAATCAGGGGGCAAATGCCCCTGCCCCCAAATGACGTCCCTGCCTGTTCGCCACAGTGGCGTAACGTGGGCGGGGCAATTTGCAGAAAGCCCCCCGGGTCACGGAAGAAGTGGGCCCCGAATAGTGGTTGCAACTTATTAAACAATGATTTATTTTTACATTTTACTACTCTTTCAATATCACTGCTACAAAGTGAGTCAGTGGCGTAGCCAGAATTTTGGGAAAGGTTTGGTTTCGATCGTGACCAAACTTTGGAAAAAATATTTTCCTTTTTAGGGGCTGATAAGCAAAAAAAGTTGTCACCATCACATTCTTCCTATTTTCTATGGCACTTTAAAAAATCCAATCGGCAGCCAGCCAAGGGAGCTGACCCCCAAAATTACGTCCGAAAATGAAAAATGTGTGATGCAGCATGTAAAACAAAATTTCGTCGGCAACCATGGGAGTTTTATTCACCAAACCCCCTTGGCTACTGAAGTGAGTAATTATTAAATTTTTTTGGAGTAGACCTTATTTTTAGAACGGTGCAATCTGTTAGCCTATAGGGGCCTCCATATCCTATATGGGCCCCCATATCAAAGATGCCTCCGGGCCTCCGAAAGTCACGCTACGCCACTGACTATTCCTCAGCCTAAAGTAACCATCCATCCATCCATCCATCCATCCATCCACGCAGACCATCCTCTATGCGTCGGTGGACATGTAGGTGCCCGGAAATCGAACCAGGTCAACGGCGGGCAGCCGTTGATTTTCTACCAACTGAGCTGTTGAGGCAGAGAACTCAATATGAAAATGAAGATACGCATTCTCTACAATCTTCACGTCTGACTTCTGTCGATCCAAGAAGAGAGTTGTTTTAATTAAGGGCACAGTTCTGAACGCACAATTTGACCATCGGAAAGTTCCAGTCCCAAAATTCTATGGTTCGTGTGCTAAATCCTGGCTGATCCATCAAAGACTGTCGCACGGTTGTCCAGCCTTATAGCCTGGATTTGACCGGGATCATGTGTGATTGTGATTAGATGTTCCATCGGCTGATGCTTCTATGCATTATGAAGTGGCGCTATAGAAGTGTGATATTGTGTTATATAAGAATAGATTAGAGATGCCTCAAATCTCATTTTGAAGAATGACGTCTGAACATTCATGAATATGACTTTCAATCTTTTTTTCTTCAGCAAACCTGTTGCCTGCAAACATTTTAATTTTGCCTGTGTTGAGCGAAATTCTTTTTAAGTTGAAAGTTAGTAAGAATATTTTAAATTTAAAATGAATTGAATAAATTATTAAAATTTTACTCACCGTCGCCTTCATATTCAGATAAAGTCATAAGACACGCCTTTCCTTGGCAAGTGTTTGCTCCTGCCGGCTGGAAAGTTTCCGGGCATGTGCTTATGGAATTCCATGAGGTGTCGGATTTTAGGCAACTATAGCATGTCAACGAAGACTGAGCTGTGACAGTTTCCAATGCAACCATCACAGTGATGGCTATTAAGAAAAACGCTGACAAAGACATTGCGAAGAAGATCTCAATAGAAAAATCTATTTCTATTCTCAGCAGTTGACTCTATCTCTAACAGTAAGTAAGGGTGATTGGCAAACAAGTCTGTTGCGTTGCCTTCAATTAGTGGCGCCTCGCAGATAGGGCTAATCAAGATCCGGGAGCTTATAGCTCCGACACCATATCAACTGTAGCAGACTTGTGACCAAGCTGGGTCACAGCAGAAGCAATAATGGGCGTCGTCGTCCTCGGGATCAAATGCGAAATTTCCCAAAATTACTTAATCGCTATCCTTGCTTCCTTGTTCACATTGGTTAGACCTGCAGTGGAGGACCAACTTTTGCCGGATGTGAGAGTTGGCCGTATTTAGAAGTAGGAGAATACAGGGACAAACCTAATAGATTTCAACAGGTCATAGAATGAGATGAGCTGAGTTGTGATGTCGTATTGGCCTTTGTACAAATGACGCTCAACTGGAAGCAATTGATCAAAATTTGCGCCGAAACTACTAAACGTACAACACAGGAGAATACGCTTATTATTATCATCGATTATTGTCATATGTCGTTGCATACAACATTTAAAAGTTTATGACGAGTGCAGAAATCAAAAAAGAAACATTAAAATGAAAATTTTAAAACACTGAAATGAGCCAGCAAAAGCATCATGTCCATTGCAATTGAATGTACGAAAAAATTTTATCAGCGATATATCTCTTGACTTATCATTTATCAACACAAAAAGAAAATAATATTACTTTGATTATAAAAATCTCAAATTCTGATTTTAAAGAAAAATTTTCGCCTGGCGTGGATTTCTGGGTGAATAGCTTCTAATATTATTTATAAACGTTATTAAGGATATCTTTAAAACTATAGGCTGAATCCAGTGCATTTCTTAACTATAAAGTTGACCCTAAAATGTAAACACAGAGACCCTGTAAACTGTTTACTTCAGAGGCCCATCGGCAACAGTTGCAGAAACCTTGCTCAAGTTAATTACAGCAAGTACCGTATTAAAGGCAGTTGTCTAACTTTTGATACACATTTTTCATTAGACAGACCTGTTTCTAATGACAAATTACTATTATATGCGGTTACACACACACACACACACACACACACACACACAAACACCCACATATATATATATATGTATAGGTCTATATATATACATATATAAAAAACCGAGACTGATCTTTAGTTTTAAGCTGCAATAACAATAAAATGTTCTATAACGTCTGTTCGTTGTGGATTTGGGGTATACAGCAGAGCAGAATAACGTGGTAGGTGGGGGAAGGCGCCTACATAACAGTGTTTCTACAGACCTCTATGGTGTTTTGAGTGTCATAACCCTTACTGATGCTTACGCAAATGATAATTTTAAGCGCGATTTCTGCAAGCCATAGGCTTAATCCTTTGATGCATTCGTGGCTTTCGTTAGACTTCGAAACTATAGACTCTCAAAGCAAGTTTAGTTTTATGAAACGCCCGCAGCATTTCTGCTAACATTTAACAAATCAGCAACAAACTCAGGGACTGTTTTGATCAACTTTTGAGCAAACAATAGGCGTTTGTTGTTCATGGTTTTTATATATCAGAATATATTTATTTAATTATTTATTATCAGCCAATTTTTAAGCGCAGTAGCAAGGCTAAGGCCCACGACAAGAGCGCTTCACACATAATAATCACAAGTAGCTCACTCTAAGTAAGTGAGTTTTTAGGTTCTTAATAAAAATTATGTCAGAGTCCGTGCTGGTCACGTTGTCCGGCAGAGTGTTCCACAGTGTATAGGGTTTTCCAGCGTGAACGACCTTTCTCCCATCTTGATGGTCTTGAATGGTGGAGGGACGAGGAGTTTCCCATGTTGACTGCATGGACCGCTGGTGTAATCTTCGTTCATTTGTCGTCGACCTCTGCACAAGTGAGGCCAGATATATAAGACACAAATCCGGCATTGTATCGGCAGCTTGATAATACAGACGCTCTTTTAATTAATTAACGTCTGCATCTATTCCTCTAAGCGATTGACGAAATTATATTTAAGCTGATAAAGAAAGCTTTGTAGAAAAGGCTCTCTATACGTGAACTTCTATTTGCATCGTAGGTCCGAAAACACGATATTTCTAAAGCTCAAAAGTTCGAATGTTGGAAATAGGCCTTCAGTGTTAATTTGATACCTAGTTAAGTCCAACTTCACTCCCTACAAATCTGTTGCTCTTATGAAAGAAGACGTGTTGTTTTGGAACCAGTACTGTCGATTGCGTTAGGATATTAATCGACGTTTCGAATAGATTTAATTTAGTTGTGCGTCGAACGAGTGACGTTCAACTGCTTCGATTCAAAGAAAGGCTTTTGAGAAATCCATTTCAGCGTTTGTGCAATGCTGCTGAGTGCGTCTTTCGTTGCGTTTCTTTCGATCATCAGCATCGGATCAACCGAAGAAGAAGAGACATTCGACTTCGGTGAGTGTATTGCATTAAAAAATTGATATATGATATACATCCACTTGTTTGAAACCACTTAAGACTCATCTCTTTTTGTCAATAAGCAGCAATCACAGCGGAAGCGCTTTAGAGTTATTCTTCAGAAAAGGCGCTATCTAAATATTTTACTACAGTACATTACAAGTTTCCATGCTACAAAATAAACGCTTCTCTCAATGCTATTCATAATCTTTTTCTGTTTTTGATTAAAAGGCCTATATTTAATCAGAGATGGCCATGGGACAAATGAGTCATCGATATTCGTCGAAGGATCTTGACCAGTGTGTCATCAAATTTTTGAGACTGTCCTTGCAGTCATGCAGCGTATGAAATTATAAGTTCACGGCCAATTACAAATAAAGATTAGCAATGCAATCTTTGATATGCGACGCTACTGTTGATTACTTGTCGCGTATGCACAAGTTTTACATGCAACATCACTTTTGACATGATTTAAATGCCCTATAAAGATATCTTAGAATATTTAATTGCCAGTGACTCATAATATAATAATATAATTTAACAAGGTTTAAAGTGGTTCAGTAGGGACTGCCCTGTGTGAGAACCACTGTTGTTCCCGTCCAATCTAATACTCTAGACTACTGAGGTTTATTTTGAACTCGTTTACAGTTGTAGCCGTTACTATCCCCTCATCCAGTTCATTCCATCTGTCCGCCACTCTTGCACTAAAATGCTCTTTATGTCTCCCAACCCGTTTCTTGAACAGTTTAATGCTGTGTCCTCTGGTTCGATCATACTGCTTCGTTGTAAAAAATCTTGGCATTTCCACTTTGTTAGTATTTTGTATATCTCGATCAAATCCCCTCTCTCTCTCTTCTTTTTTACAGGGTTTTCAATCCACAATGATTAGCCTTTCCTCATAGCTTAGTTTATGATATCCCTTGATCATCTGTTGCTCTGTACGGTCCGTTACGTTTTGGTCCCGCTGTTTTGGTCCCTGACTTTTTGGTCCCGCCGATTTGGTCCTGGACGTTTAGGTCCCTTTGCCCTTCCGTTTCGGTCCCAAGACTAAGGAGGACGAAATATAACAATTTTATGTTTTATGTGTAATGGTAGAACGATATAATTTTTGCAAGACTAAAATAAACAGTGGCTAACAGCAATTATCAATTGTCCAGACAAGTGTAATGGTAAAATGATATAATTTTTGCAAGACTAAAATAAACAGTGGCTAATAGCAATTATTAATTGTCCAGAGATTTTTAAAATATGAGTTTTTATTAGTAAGTGTTATTCCATCAGGAAATTGTGAGCTAGACCTCGAAGATACTCAATTATCGGGCGGGCAGCATAAGTGGACACAATGTTTAATATGCGCTCGTCTGCATCCTGATACTTTTGTCGTTTTCTTGGTGCACGTTCACCTCGCACATACTGTTCGTAGACCAAATCGCGACCTTTTTGTATCTGGCGCAAACCATCGATGAAGCGCCATATCGATGGGTGCTGTATGTTAAATTCCGCCTGCAGCCGGCGATGCGCAGCTTCAGCATGGTTATTTGTTCTGTCTTCTTTTTCTATAACACGGTCGTACACATTCCATAATGCCGGCGAAAAGGGTGGATCGCGACGACGACGGTTTCTTCCAACGCGTCTTCCCAGATAATATTCTTCGAACCATGTCAGCATTGGTCCTAAATCGTCCGATAGTGTCTCCGAGAGAGCTTGAAAGGCCTCGTCTAAACCGGTAATTGGAACGAACGCTAACGAAACAATCATCCTAGCGTTAAGCGAAAACGCTGGTTCCGTATTATACCTCTGCAACATTTTTGCATCGGCCAAGTGTCTTCTAAAATTCTTCATCAAATGATATAGACAGCCTCGGACTTCCGCATTTGGAAACGCTTCACCAACCGCATTAATAACAGCTTTTTCAAAATCTACGGAGACAGAATCCGGATGGAACTGAGGCCAGATTTCTTTTATGAGGGTGAACAGGGCTTCATATGTGCATTGCTGTTTATTTGGGAGGAGAGCGTAAATAATGGGAAATACGAAGTTGGCGCGTTTGCTCAAAATTGCGTATACTTGTTCAAAAAGAGGTGGAGCCAGATTGAATGTGCCATCCATATAAACGTCTTTCATCTGATCACTCCAGGCCGCAAAACTCGCACGTCCAAAAACAAGAATCCGGTTTGGAGCATCTGGACCGTTATCTCCAAGTAAAAATAACTCACTATTCCCCTGGTGTCTTGTAGGTTTGATACTCTTCTGGTATAATAAGATCAGCCAGACTTGTTGGCATAGGTGGAGCTTTCGCATTTTTGATTCTGGCCCGTCCAATGATTTTACGCGTAGCGTCTTTGTTAGGCATTTGTCCCATTGTCGCTTGATCCAATCCCTGGATTACATTGCTCAAGATCAGAGACGGCGGCTCCATTGTCTCAACTGCTCGTTTCCTCATAGCGGTTTTGACTCGTGCCACCTCCACCCTCGCTGCATTGCTTCCATGTGTATGAAGGCCAGTTCGTGAAGCAACAACATCGTTAATATCCGTATGAAGTCTTGCTTTGCACCCGTCGCTTCGCCCTTGGCACCTCAAAACTTCTTAGAGCGATCAGCGCTCTGTTTGTGGAAGGTAAAAAGATAACCTCCGTCCTCCAACAATTTTTGGCTTCTTTTCGTCTGTATTTCGTCCATATTAATGACCTCTGTAAGCAAATACATACAGGGTGGTCAAAAATTCTGACACTTTTTGTTGAGGTTTTTTGGTGAAGCTGTTTTTTCGTGCATTTTCCAATATATATTTATATATAATAATCTATAATTTAATATTACCCGCAAACAGAAATATTAATAAACTGAAATAAATAAGGTAACATACCGTCAAGAGGACACGCCACACCTGTATAGGACACGCCACACCTGTCTGTAAATTCCCTTTAACTTCATTTCCGTTTCCTGTATACCTGGGTCACAAGTATATTTTGTTGAGCATTTTTTCAGGGGACCGAAACGGATGGGACCGAAGCGTCCGGACCAAATCGACCGGGACCAAAACGGCGGGACCAAATCGTCCTGCTTCGTGCTCTGTAGGTCACGAGTGACATTGGTCAGGGGTCATGGTTCAAAGGGTCACCTGGTCATGGCTGTATTTTATTACAGTAAAAACAACATTTATATACACATTAGTGTACCCTATTGAAGCGGTGGGCAAACTAAGATTGGCGGGCCGCATGCGGCCCGCCACCAGAATGACGAGATCCCATGCGGCCCTTGAATCTATTTAGAAATATGCAAAGAACCGGCAAAAATGAAATAATTTGAAATTATTTTATGGAAACATGGCACTTTATTTTAAAAATCACAGAAAGGGTTGATGGTGCCGAGGCAAAAAAGATAGCACCTCCAATGCATTGCATTGTGGCATTGCAATAAATGATTCCTATAGCAACAAGTACATTAACATTCTTCTTTTTCCTACTTGGAATCATAAATATTTTTGCTTTTTTATGTGCGGTCGGCCTATTGTAGTATTTATTAGGTTTCATGCGACCCTTTATAGAAAATGTTTGCCCACCTCTGGCCTGTAGCAGTTATAATAATAATTATTATTTTGACGATTTGTGAAGCGCCGTAACATAGCCATGAACCAAAACAAAAAGCGCTGTGCTAAATTGATAAGTTATTAGCTGCTTAATTTCAAATTACACTGAATTCATTGAAATGACAGTGCTTTGTAATAAAGACTTTTTATGATATTATAAATTTGTCAACTTGCAGATTCTTTTAAAGAGATTGCTTTAATAGAAGCACCCTTTTGCAGCATCAATGCTGTACAAATACACTCTGATTACATTTACGTTTTGTGCACACTTGAATTTAAACTCCATCTATTTGGATACAACATATACGAGACACAGAAACCATTCGACTTGCTCTCATTAATTCTGCTATTTGATATTAAAGTTCACTATGACGAAGTTGACAGCCAACTTAGCGAAGTGTCAAGATGTTTCTATATTCACAACTTTGGATCCAAAGTCTGGAGAATAGGAATAGACGATCATGCAGTCACAACATTTCTCTCAACTAACCATTCGATTCATAGCCTTGCAATCTCTTCCAATGGGCAACTGTTTATTCTAGATAGGAGCAGCCCATTCCGTATACATATATACGCATCAGATGGTTCACCTGCCGGTGTACCTGAGCTTCCATTTTTAAATGGGCAACCTTCTATAAAAATTGGACATAATATTATGAATAGGGTGCTTACTATGGTTCACGTTGGCGGTGATAACATTCTAATGGCCAATTCTAAGCGTGATAATTTTGTGCGTGAATCATCGATTGGATTCTGGAGCATCAACAAACTAAAAGATGGAATGGAAGAGGGACGTTTCATTTGGAAGGAGGAGACGCTCCGCCAGAAAAGACCAGTTGTACGCCTACCAATGTGTTATATCCAAAAGCCGGTATCATACTTTTTTCACTGGAAATGGGCAGAAGTGACAAAGAACGATGAAGGAATGCTTACGTACTTCGATCTTTATAGCAACACGACTAAAAACGTGTCAAATGATAATTGTTTGGGAGAGATAGAAGTTTATGATGAACTGTCTTTTTGGTATTTTGACATCGATCGAAATATGGGCTTTGTTTGCAAGGATAAGATTGAGGAAACTAAATATTGCGTAGGTGATAAAATGAGTCGTGAATGCAATCAGGTTTTCAGAGGTCTTATTTTAAAAATACTACAAACGGAATTGATTCTGATATACAAGTGTCTAAATCAAACATCTTGGTGCCAGAAGACAATACATATTGCTGAAAAGATGCAGGGACGTGGTTGCCCCTTGTATGCAACGCTGCAAAGAAGTAAAGGCAATTTGTATATTAAGCTAACTGGATTTTACGCTTTTTACGAAAAACTAATTATTTTCACTATGAAGTGAAGCGCTCCCATCGAATATTCGTATCGACAGAACTGAAGTTTCGTCAATAATGATAGAAGCTAAATAGTAATTTTTGTTTTAAAAAGTCACGACTTGTATAATATTCGCAAGTTTAGTAAGATCGTGCTGAGTTTGCCAGCGATTTTGCTTACTGTACACTGTAAATGCAATAGACTGTCATTTTTCGCTTGTGTCCGGTTAAATGTTGTATGAAATGACTGCTGAATTTGATTTCCATTGCCATTACTATGGTTCATTGCATATAATAGGAACTCTGGAGCATGATATTCTAAATCAAAATTTGACGATAATATAAATTATTGTTTGCCTTGCATTTGACAGTTACATTAAAAAGTTTAGCAATCAGTATTTTTTACTGAATACGTGTTTTGTTGGATTAATAAATAAAAGCAAACGTTAAGTGCTTGATTTTTCTTTTAAATAACAAAGAATTACGCATTTGAATAGTTGATTCAACTTGACGCTGATATTTCTCATGGACACGGTTTCCCCTGCAGGCGTAACTATATGGTCGTACTGTGCATAAAGTAACGAAAAATGCACGCAACTATACCTCCGGAGTTTCTTCGCAGACTTTCCCTCTCACGGATAGCGCCATGCGAACTAACTCTAAAATGAAATCCATTAGTTTACTTCTTTATAACATGAACCCGAAAAATTAGGACTGTGCAACCAAACGAAGTGATTGGGAAAGATTGCCACCAGAATTTTCCAACCACAACAAATCCAATCAGGCTATCGCTAAACAACCCAGACCAAGTGGTTAATATCCCAAGAATCGACTTCCAGCCAAGTGACGTGAATCTGACACTCATTCATTCTGAAACACAGCCAACAGCAGGGTCGTAAGCCTGGCTTCAACATTGGGGGATAGAATAATTTTTAAAAAGTTGACCCCCCAGAAATATAAATATCCCCCCATTTTGGGGGGATATTGCATGTTATGGTGAGGACTTAAAATCGTCCATGAACTACGTCTTGGCAAGCCAAAAAGAAGGTCATCCTGATATTGCTATATTTTCCCCTCTCCAAATACCCTGACAAGCAAAAAAAGGTCATCCGAAATGAGAGAATGTGGATTTGGCGTAATTCTGGTATCAACATCATAGGGTAGGATAGAATTTTTTACCATATAGGCCAAAACATTGGGGGATAATTGATACTCTGTCCTCCGCCAACTAATTATTCGGGGGGACCGTCCCTCGCCGTCCCCTCGTGTTTAACGCCCATGGCCAACAGGCCCATACAGGCAGAATGGTGGAACAATCATGTGCCTCCATAGCGTCGAGTCCAACGCGATGTGCCGCAAGCATCAGTCTTAGGCCCCTTGCTATTCAGACTGTATATAGCGGATGTCCATCGCGTCATCAAAGCTTTCGATCTTACGCCGCATAGTTATGCAGACGATGGACAGATCTACTCGTCATGCTTACCCTCGGAAGTGGAGCGACTACAGATTCTTTTCACTGTCTGTTTAGCAGCTATTGCTACGTGGACGGAAGATAATCGGCTCGCACTGAATCCAGCCAAGACGGAATTTTCGTGGATGAACATCCCCCAGGAGAAGGCATCTGCTAAATTACGCCCCGTTTGTGGTGGGAGATGCAACCATTGCTCCTTCCGATAGCTTACCTCTTCTGGGAGTGCTCCTAGATGAGACTCTATCCTTTGAGTCGCACGTTAGCAATCTGATACGCTCCTGCCACTACCAACTGCGGAGAGTGAGGTCAATTCGACGGTACCTGCCAGTGAGCGCGGCTGTCAAGCTAGTGCGGGCCCTGGTACTGACACGAATTGATTACTGTAACGGTGTGCTTCTTGTACTTACGGATACTAGACTGAACCGCATACAATCAGTGCTGAACCAGACCGCACGAGTGATCTTCGGCTGTAGCTGGGGTGACCACGTCACTCCTCTCCTTAGAGATCGACTCCACTGGCTCCGTGTTCCACAGCGCATTATCTACAAGCGCTGTTGGCTTACGTTTCGGGCTTTACACGATCCGCTCTGTCTCGAATATCTACGGTAACTGTGCTTGTACGAAGATCGACGGTGAACGAGAGGAGATCGGTTCTCAGGTCCGGTCGGAGAGTGCAGTTGTTGGTACCGCGGACTCCCTTCCACGTCCAAGACCTCTAAGTTTGGGGAAAGATCACGTGAAGACACACTTATTTGGCATAGGATATGAACTGTGTTAAGCGCTCTTGTTGTAGGCAGGCCTTAGCCTTGTCCTACTGCGCTATATAAATTGTCGATAAATAAATAAATAAAAGCCAAATTTCGATTTTCACTGCATTTGCAATGTCCATAAAAAATCGCAAGTGACGAAAGAAACAAAAGTACCGTAGAATACTGTCAAGATCTATTGGACTAATTAAACATTATTTACCTTTATAGTGAAGTTCATCAGATTCTTATATAAATTCATATTTAACTTAGTACTAAAGGCTACATTTTAGTAATTTTACTTTTTTCATAACTTCGTAATTTTTCCAGGGGGTGCAGTTGCACCACTTTGTACCCCTCCATACGCCCATGTCCCCTCCATGTACGCCCATATTATCCTACAGTGGGGGCATCTCGTACTCTGCCCAGACCTCACTAATGGCATTGAAAACAATTTTCAGTTGAGGGATTGCCAGCATGCTGTCAAAGAGTGCGAGAAATATGCAAAACTGTCAAGATTTGAATCTAATATTACCCTGATATTTTTAGACTGAAGTCAGACCCGTTCAGAAAACCCACCAGGCTTCCACAGGTCTCCTAGTCGGAACTGAAAATGTCGGTCTCTACAGTAGAAGTCTTGCTGCTTCCCTATTCTGGATCTCTGGCTGCGCCCATGATTAATTAATTATAATTAATCAATCAAATGTCCTTCTTAATATTCAACACTGGTCTAAGCTGTGAGCGTTTTAAGCCATGTTAATTCGATGGGTTATTAAAGCAAGCGACGAGACTCACTATATCAAGTTAACGACCAATGTGACGTCGAATCTGATGACCCAAATACCCAACTACAAAGTGATACATTGTCAACTCAATTTCAACGAACACGGCGTACTTTTTGCTACTTCCTTCTGACTACTATACGAAGAAATAAGTGTTAGATCCTGGTTATTATACCTTTATCTCTAAATAATTAGTCTTTGCGTAAGTACACGCAGGCCGTACAAGTGTAGGCGTGCTTTAATACAGTCGGAGTACAGTTGTTCTGAATAAATTAGTCGGCATCATGTGTACTGCTTTTTGTAGAAGAAAAAAGTACTGTATTCATATTGGAAACGTCCCGATTGACGATTTATTAGTGAGAAGTAAACATCGATTTCAGATGGAAAGAAAGATGATCCTATTATTACAGCTAAATGACTAATGACCTAGTGATTAACCAAAGCGAAGTCGAGCGCGGCTCGTACTTGGATGGGTGACCATCCCGGGATTCGAGTCGTGGACGAGACGCCGTTCACTTCAAGAGCAGTATAATTGTCAACAATGTCAGCAAATAACTGTACTGTACACACGGCAGACTACACTGGGTACAATGCAGCCTGTTGCGTTGTCATAGCAACAGATCGTCATTACGGTTGTGCGGCAACATTAAAGATGAAACAAAGTCAATGCAGCTCTGGCAGAATCCGCCTCGGGGGTAGGGGATGGGGACCGGTCCTTCTTCACACAAGTATAGCCACTGCTGTGAGTGAAACCATCGATGCGATCAAACTCTGCTGGCAAATCGATCCCTGACCGGACGTTGTCGTCACAATGACCTGATTCGCTGTCGTTTCAACGACCTGACCTGCTGTCGTTGGACCTGACCTGATCTGAAAGCTTGCTAGGACCTGACCTGCTGTCGTTGGACCTGACCTGAGCTGGAAGCTTGTCAGGTTCCTGTTGCAGTAGTCGGAGTCGCAGGCGCAAAGGGTTTTGTTGTAAGGTTGGTTGGCTTGGCTTCGTTTATTAGGCTCTGTGGTGCAGCACATGCCATCAAATATGTAGAAGGTTCTCTCAGACTGAAACTGGTTCAAAAGATTGCAAAATGCCACGCTTAGAGGTACTTGACTTGGCAATTGTGAGATCAACTGGTCGAGTTCATTCGTAAGACAACTGACATTGAGCACTGAACCTAGAACAAGAATAGATTTTAAATTATGGGATTATACAACAGTGACATTTAACAGCAATGAAATAAATACATTAAGATAGAATGAAGCAAAACATTGAAAGACTTAACTACAACGGTGCAGAAAATCTTGCAGGTGTATTAAAGCACCTTGATAATAATAAATTAGTCTTCAGATTAAAGCGCTGCACAGACCATACAGTATTAGTGTACACTCTACGTAGGTGGATAAGTGAGTGCCCAGTATCTGTGGTAAGGGTATACAGGAGGAAGAAGATCAGTCTCAGAATTGAGCCTTGAGGAACAGCATAACGCACCTCACTTTGAGTGGAGGAAGATGTTGCACAACGGACGAATTGCGTGCGTCCACTCAAGTATGAGCGAAACCAGCTGAGAACTACTCCGTCCAGCCCATATGAGGTCTCTAGACGCCTTAGTAAAATTTCATGATCTACTGTATCGAACGCAGCTGATAAATCAAGGAGCGTCAGCAGTGCAAAAATTACCAGTATCCAGCGCTTGAAGAATGCCACCTAGAACTTTCGCTAATGCAGTCTCAGTGGAATAGTTTTTGCGATATGCTGACTGTAAGTCTGGCAGCAAGTTTTTAGCATTCAGATAGTCAAGGGGTTCTGTTCCACGCCAGATTGTGGACCCTCATAACAACTTTTATCAAATTTTGCACGGATGGTTTGAAAGAGGAATAAATTACAAAACATTGGTGTATACCTCATCATTTTAGCTTTCATAGAATCAGAGCAATTGCAAGTTGAAAAAGTCCAAAATTACATGCAAATACACAGAACGCTGCATTTCGAAGGCCCCACTGATGTAAGCTATCTTAGACAGTTGACCGTCCACGCCCGAATCGAACCCAGGTTGACAGCTGGCAGGGCTGACTGACTCTTTACCAACTGGGCCATGGAGACAGAGAACTCAGTATGAAAATGAAGGTGCATATTCTCTACAATCTTCACGTCTGACTGCCTGTCAATCCAAGAAGAGAGTAGTTTTAATTAAACTTGCTGTTCTGAACGCACTATTTGACCATCAGAGAATTTCATGTCCAAAATTCTCTTGTCCGTATGCTAAACTGTAACTTATCCACCACAGAGTGTCGTCCGGTTGTCCGGCCTGATATCCTGGATTTGACCTGGATCACGAGTGCTTTGATTGTGATGAGGTGTTCCACCGGCTGATGCTTCTAATGGTGTATGCAGTGACGCTATAGAAGTTTAAGATGAGATTATATAGGATTGAATTAAAAATGATTCAAATTGAAAGATAGGCCTACGTCAAAAATTTTTCAGGCTGTCATTTTGATATCACGAACCCAATCTCTTTATCTTCAGCAAACTTGTTGCTTGCAAAGATTTTAATTTTGCCTGCAATGAGTGAAATTCTTTTCAAGTTGACAGGCAGCAAGAATGTTTTAACTTTTAAAATTAAATAAATAAGCTAAAACCTGCGAAAAACGTCTTACTCACCGTCGCCTTCATATTCAGATACGGTCATAAGACACGCCTTTCCTTGGCAAGTATTTGCTCCTGGCGGTTGAAATGATTCAGGACAGGTGTTCGTGGAATTCCATGAGGTGTCGGATTTTAGGCAACTATAGCATGTCAACGACGACTGAGCTGTGACATTTTCCAACGCAGCCATTACAGCGATGACCATTAGGTAAGACGCTGACCAAGACATTGCGAAGAAGATCTCAAAAGAAAACTCTATTTCTATTCTCAACAGTTGACTCCATCTCTAAAAGTCAGAGTGATTGGCAAACAATTCAGTTGTGTGACTTTTAACTAGTGACGCTTTGTAGATCCGAGCTATACAAGATCCTGGAACGTATAGCCCCGACTCCATATCAACTATAGCAAACCTTGTGACCAAGCTGGGCCACAGCAGAGGCAATAATTAATGGGCGTCGTCGTCCTCAGGATTAAATGTGGGATTTTCCAAAATTATTTAAGCATTATCTTTGCTTCCTTGTTTAAACAGGTTAGACCTACAGTGGAGGAAAAACGTTTGCCGGATGTGAGAACGAAATGAGCTGAGTTGTGAATTGTGACATCGTATTGACCGTTGTAGGCCCTATACACATGACGCTCAGCTGAAAGCACTTGATCAACTTTGCGCCGAAACTACTAAACGTACAACACCATCACCATCATCATCGTCGTCGTCATCATCATCGTCATCATCATCATCATCATCATCTTCATTATTATTATTATTATTATTATTATTATTATTATTATTATTATTATTATTATTATTATTATGCAAATCCTGATAGCACGATCTCAGTTTACATGAATCATCGGTGTCAACACAGGTCGTTTAATTCGAAGCAGTGGAAATTCAAATGGTTTCATCTGGCGGATGAATACGGGCGGAGGCTGACCTCTCCCACTGCCATGTTTCCCGGTGCCGTGGAATTCCGAGAGGTTTCACACCTCCATCCTGTTCATTAATGACCAATATTGGGAAAAAGAAAACTTCGTCCCTGCTTTCTCATTAAAATAAGAAACTTTTCGAATGTGAAAGTTGAGTCAACACACAGCGTTTCGAATATTGAACACTGCTCACAGGCCAAAATTCAGATCAATATTCCAGCAAAATTGAGTATTTGATTGGAACAATGTCCTAATCTGCCTCATTCCGCCCATAACTCAATCTCTGCGTTAGTATCTACGGGATTTCACTGTTGTTATGAGAATCCGTTATAAGTCTCTCTGGTCTGAAGACTCGACAGAAAATCTTCGCAGTGACAGTTTGCGGCTAGAGATGGGAGATGAGGACCAGCGTGATGTTACACTTAAAGTATAAATTAGGGTATCCAGTGTTTAACAACAAATCCGGTTTCTCCGCCCACTGGTGGGCAGAAGCCATTGACGTCTATTAATAGACGCCAATGGCAGATGGAAGAAGCAGATTTCTTGCCCACCAGCATAGATACTGGCTATGTTGGTGGGCATAGAGAGTGCTCTGGATACTCCCATAAAGCCTTAAATAAACTTGATAGGACGTATAGTAAAAGTCGAGCGATAAAGATCATAGAATCTCAAAATAACAATTAAAAATACACCAACGACAACCTAACATTATTCATCACGGACACCAAGCAATGAATGTGCAAATGATAAATGTAGATTTTTTCCTCGCCTAGAAACTTTAAAAATGTAATTATAGCTTCCTGAATCACAATCAGTGGTTTTGAAATCACCCAATAACCCATTCTAAAAATAAAGCATCTTAAGAAACATATGATAGGATTTTAAATTAGAAATCGACTAAAAACCTTCTAAATAACTTTTTACCAAGCGTCCCATGACTCCCTTTTATGGGACGCAAGACACGAAATGGTAAAACGTTACAGAAAAAATTGACAAGGTTGCAGCATTATAAACCATATTGCATACACATTTGACATTAAACAGTAGACATATTTTCGAATAGAAGAGTACAATGCAAAGAAAAGCTCAGTATATTTGTATGGCACAAAAGAAGGTCCAAATGTAAAGCTTTTCTGCGAGATTATTTTAAACATTCCAACTATGTATCGTGTAAAGGGGTTGGCTTTGAAAGAAAGATGGGCTGTCCAATTCCATTCCTCACTATACGCCAGAAAAACAACTTCCTTAATTTTTTTATCACCGATGTTTCTCTTGATTCATCAACACAAAAAGAAAATAATATGACTTTGATTAAAAAATCTCAAATTCTGTCTTAAAGGAAATGTTTTCTTCTGGCATGGATTTCTGGGTGAATAGCTTCTAAAATTATTTATAAACGTTATTAAGGATATCTTTAAAACTATAGGCTGAATCCAGTGCATTTCTTAACTATTAAGTTGGACCCTAAAATGTAAACACAGAGACCATGTAAACTGTTTATTTCAGAGCAGAGTTGTCCATGGGTTGGATTAACACAAACTGGTCAAACATTGCAGAGAAATTGACAAGATTGCAGCGTTATAAACCGCATTGCATACACATTTGACATCATAAACATAGTTCTCGAAAAGAATAATACCAGTGGCCCAGTGGCGTAACTAGGGGGCGAAGGGGGGCACTTTGTTGACAGCCCCGAGCCCCGGGCGGGGGGGGGCCCGAAGAGGAGTCTAAGCTAGGGTTAGGTTGGGGTTAACCCTAACTTAACCCTAACCCTAGAAATGATGTGATGACGACTTTTTTTGCTCGTGAGGATGAAAAAGGAGGCGATAACGTTTTTTTTGCTCGTCAGCTCGAAACTCTGGGGCCCCCATGGCAAAGATGCCCCCCGGGCCCACAAAAGTCACGCTACGCCACTGAATAATACAATGCAAAAAAATATCTAAGTGTAGGCATACACATTTGACATTATACACACATTTCTTGAATAGAATAATACAATGCAAAGAAAAGCTCAGTATATAAGGCACAAAAGAAGGTTCAAATGTAAAACTTTTCTGCAATGCACCCCTGGATAGATGATGGTCTGCACCCCTCTGCGTCCCCTGGCCTGTATCCTGAAATACAAGAGGTAGAGAGGGGGTGCAGATTGCGCAGAGGACCTTTTTCTGCTTGTCAAGCTATTTTCAAGGTAAAATCGAGCGTTGACGACCGTTTTTGCTTGTCAAGCTTTATTGAGGTAAAATTGAGCGTTGATGATCTTTTTTGCTTGTCAAGGTTTGAAAGAAAAAAATTTTACTTCGGAAAAATCCGCACCCCCTGACCAAAATTCGTTCCGACGACCCTGCTTGGAGCCGGTTTCTTTTTTACAGAAACATAGCCGCTGCTGTGACTACATTATAAAATCGATATATGGCAATGGCGAGTGCGGTCGAACGTTGAGAATTACTGTTGCCGTAGTAAATTAAAGGTAATCAATATGTGCCATCCATGTCTTAGCAATGCAGTTTGTTTTGAAGGTAATTATCTCTATCAATAGATAAACAATTTTGAAGATGTTAGTTATTCAAATATACTGTAAATCTAGATTAGACTATTGCACGTTGGTTGCATAAAATTTGAATATGAAGTCCCTCGATGAACAGCGCTCGCTGTCGTGGTCATCCACATGGGTGGAGCAGTTGACTCTGTTCACCGAAATATTCTTTATGTGGCACTTGACGAAGGTCATTGTCCTCCTCTGCTTCGGTCTTTTAGGAATCGACGCTTCCTACGGAGGTCATTTTCTGTGTTTCGGTCTCAGGAGCACTCGGCTTGTTCTCTCCCGTTCTGTCCTTCTCTTTCTCTTTACCTTCGTGTAATAAGGTGTTTAAAAACAAATTCCATTTGTGGTTAACGTACAAGCAAAGTGTGCCTTTTCCATTAATATACCTAATTTGTCAATTTACAGGAATTTGTCATGCTGACTAAATACGAGATAATAGCACTAAAATGCTATGAGATTATTGACGTAGCAGTTTACTGCTGAATGGAAATGAAATTTGCTGGTGGCTAAACCAATTGTGATTTGGTAAGTTTACTGCTTAGAGGCCGCTACAACTGAAAATATGCTTTTCAATTTCACATGATTGTGCCAGCTGAATGTTCAGCGCCTGTCCATGTACTTAGTCACATTTTGCAGTATCTTTTCATTGGAAATCAGTTTGACGCAGTACTGCTTGCAATTAACAGAAATGAGATCACACAATGCCCTATATGCTGACTACGCAGCTGACTAAAATCGGAATAAAACCCCAATATATATGTGCATGTTTTACTAGATTGTATGAAAGATATCTTCTTTCCTTACGGCGTTTGTAACATCGGTAAATGCAGACGGATATGACGACGACTCCGATGACTCCCATGACGACTCCGATCCCAATTCCTACTTTGGCGTCTGTGCCTAGACCACCTGGTTTCGGATCAGCCGTTGGTGTTCCAGTTGGTTCATCTGAAACTAAATATCAAACAAAAATCTAAAATAGAATTAACTGATCAATACACTAAACTCGCAAGTTTCAGGATAATCGTAACTGTACGCAACGCTTGTTTTCCCATGGCTGCCATAAATATTTCGCGGGAAAGCGGACATTTTTTCAGAAAATGGACATGACCGTGAACATGAGCCGAATTCATCGAATTCATTTAGCCTTGACTGTTACTAAGTTTTGTATTCTTTCCCAGGTATATCTAAGCTTAAAACCAGGGCAAGCCATCTGCATCGCTGCTTGCCTAGAACACGGAGATCAGCCCCGGACCCTACGCTCGCTCGAATACGGGACTAAATTTAATCTTAGTAAACTAAATAGCTGATTAGATTTCTGTGATTTTGGTGCAGTATGTGAATAAACAAAATTCAAGCACAGTACAGCTGACAATTTGCTGGTCAACCCTCGTCAAAAAATCAACGAATTGAAATACTGCAGTGATCAAGCTCAGACTAGATAATGTTTTATCAACAGTGTCGAGAAATATTTCTATACCATGATAGCAGTTTTAATATAACTACAGCATTTATCTTTATTTTTACATAAGAAACTTTAGATTTGCAGTCATTAAATGATGAAAGTGAGAAACTTCATAAGTTTGCAGTAGTATATAAACCATATTGCATCATATCTGGACATTTCTTGGCGAACAAGTAAGAGAACGCACCGTAAGGCTCAATGCATGCGGCAAAAAGAAGGCTCAATTGTAAAGTTCTTCTACAAGAACCGAATCCAGCACCCTACTGCAATGAAGGTCTTCAAGTAGTCCCTTTCAAGTACCCCACTTGTACAATACTGTATATGGAAAACGACTTGCTGGGTTCTTCCACAAACTAATTGTGAATCAAAAATATGCCCTCAATATGAAACTCCAGTAGATGACCTTAGGCAGCAATTCTTTCATAATTCCACAACATTATTGCCATCATGGATTTCTTTTACCAACATGAAATAAAACTCAAACAAGTACAAGAAACAAAAAAGTAATTCAGAATAATTCAACGTTACATCATAAACCCGCATCCACCTATTTCTGAACATTTTCCTAACACCAATTTATCTAAACATGTTCTCTCTCTTCTTCTCTTCGCTCTCTTTCTCTCTGACTATTCTGAACATTCCCTCGTGCAACTCTTCTATCCCATTTCTCCATACACCACCTTCTTCTTTATATACAGCTCATTATAGGCTCATCCATTTTATATATATATATATATATATATATATATATATATATATATATATATATATAGAGAGAGAGAGAGAGAGAGAGAGAGAGAGAGAGAGAGAGTAGTAGAGTTTTATATATATAACTTACACAACCAATGCAACCCACAACCACTTTGTGAAACCTACTGAATCACAAAATGGGGTCCCGAAATCTAAGATCAAGGGCCTTGGAGAATTTGAACCTCTTGGGACAATCGGTCAAAGTTGCAGCATTCATACTTATGTTGATTGCTTATCAAGCTTGGGTCCAGATGTTGATACTTTCATTAGACAAGCCTTTATATTAATCATTATTATTATGGTAAGAAGGATCAATAAGATCTATGAAAACTCGAGGACCTTAGAAATTCCCACACTTATTATACGGCGCTCGCAGAATCCGTCTTGTTGACTGGTAACTTCTTCACACAAATATAGCCACTGCAGAGAGTGAAACCATTAGCATGATTTAAAGTGGCTTAGAAGGCATTACTGTCTGTGCGAAAGCCACTAGGGGCACTAACGGGGCTTGAACCCGCTCCGTCAGCCTGACGCTCCAGCACGTAACCCACTCTGTCATCTACCGCCCCCCCCCCATTGATGCTATAAAACCCTGCTGGAAAATCGAAGCTGACGTCGCAATAACCTGACCTGTTGTCGTTGGAGGAGACTTGAGCTGGAAGCTTGTTAGGTTCCTGTTGCAGTAGTCGGAGTCGCAGAAGCAAATGGTTTCGTTGTACGCAATGGTTGGGCTTCGTTGTTTCTGCTGTGTGGTACAGCACATGCCGTCAAATGTGTAGAATTTTATCCCAAGCGAAAACTGGTTCCAATTGTCGCAAGATGACACACTAAAGGACCATTGACTCAACTTTTTAATGATCTCTTCAAGTTCGTTCGTATAACATGTGACATTCAGAGTTGAGCCTAGAACGACAATCCATTTCAGTGATAGGACAACAGTGTATAACTTTGTCCGACATTCAAGAGCAGCAAAACAACAAATAAAATGATTAAATGAAGCAAAACTTTGAACGCAAAAACGGTCTGAATAGGTCTGTGCAGTGTGCAGAAAACCTTTCATTCACATCATAAAGCGCTTGATTTTAGTAATGCCTGAAGGGATATGCAGACTATATTAAAATTCATTCTGTGCCGGTGGACATGTGAGTGTCCCGGAATTCAACCCAGGTTGACACGGGCAGTGATGACGCCCTACCAACTGAGCCACATAGACACGCGCAGCAGATAAGAGAACTCAGGGCAAATACGAAGATACGTGTTTTCTACAATCTTCACGTCTGATTTCTGTCGATCTCAGAAGAGATAGCTGATTGTTTTAAGGAGACTGTTTTTGAACTCACAATCTGACCGTCTAAATCTCTAAAATGACATACTCAAAATTCGATGGTCTGTCTGCTCAACACATAATTGTGAACCAAATCTAAAGATACTTTAAAGCTTATTTTAACGAATGACAGTTTCATATCATGAATATGATTGTCAGTCAATCTGTTATCCTTGAACAAGCTTGTAGCTCTCTGCCTGTCCGCGTGGATTTTAATTTTAACCATCGATACGATGATGTGTGAAATTCTCTTCAAGTAGCAAGTTGAAAGGCTGAAATTAAATAAACTAAAACCAGTTACAATCGTCTACTAACCATCGCCTTCATATTCAGATAAGGTAATAAGACACGCCCTTCCTTGGCAAGTGTTTGCTATTGGCGGTTGAAATGATTCCGGACAGGTGTTCGTAGAATCCCATGAAGTGCTGGATTTTTGGCACCTGAAGCATTTCACCGGAGTCTGAGCTGTGACATTTTCCAATGCAACCATCACAGTGATGGTTATTAGATAAGACGCTGACCAAACCATTCTGACGATTTTTTGATAGAAATATCTAGTTCTGTTCAGAGCAAGTGGCTGATTGAATCTTTCTGATTGTTCTGTGAAGAATAAACACAAGTTCAAGACAGATGAAATTGTGATGATCTGTGTCATCAACAGGCCCGGCGAGAGAATTTCCGCGCCCGGTGCAAAAATAGTCACGGTCCTCTGACATGACAAGTGTATGAAAAAGTTGATGACCTTTTTCTGCTTCTCAGTCTTGTTATGGCTGTATCGTCACAGGACCCGGGCCCCTTCGAGCTTCATGGGCCCCGGAACAATGTTCCGGCTGCACCCTCTCTCCTCAGGCCTGGTCATCAAAGCGTCGGCGCTTCGATTACTGTGGCAATAATGTGCTAGGACAATTATAGATAATGTTTCATTAGCAGTGTTAAGTTGTCTATATGCTTGAAATGTTGAACGACCAGTCAGCCTGTGGAATTGAATTCCGAAATGTTGGTTGCCTTAGAAGGTGTTAGTCACAGGAGATAAGAAAACAGCCATGACGGATGGTGACAACTGTGAATGAGGGAAATGTTGGTAGTAATCATTTATGTGTGACGTCATTAAATTTTATTGATTAAGTTTTACTTGCGATTCTTTTGCAACTTCTTTAGATAAATTGGTTTGTTGACGATTGGTACAGATTGTATTGACTCGGCCACTTATTGAACGACAATTGCATTATTGTCATTATTAAAGCAGGTCCTTTAATTTCTAGATTCGCGAAATTCCGAACTCTTTTGCTACATTATTACTGACCAGATTTCTCAATAATTATCTTCCACTACCATGATTTGATTAACGTTATTTGGAACCAGTTCAATCGGAAACAAAGAATTACGGTTCTTGACCTTTGAACATAAAACTCACTGAACATTTCGCATTTGAAACGAAATTCGCCTACATTTGTTCAGAAAAATATTCATCACTCTGAACAGAAGATGTCATCTTAAAACCAGCTGTTCAATCTACTAAACGGACCTACCAAGAGTTACACGGGATTTAGCTCAACATGCTGTTGTTCTAAATTCAGCATTTCAAATTTAACAAACGATTACTCTAAGCATAATAATACCCTGCTAAAACTTGGAGTGAAAGAGACGTCTAGGCGAATTTTTGAAACTTTGAATTGACTGACTGCATTTTCGAATTAATAGTCCGATTTATTATTCTTTCAAGATCTTCAATTGTTGTCCATTGTATTGCGTTTCGACACTGAACTGATCTACCACTTCACTCGAATGAGTAACATCGTTTACGCTGTTGCAGATGCATTATATTGAATTTTGAAATATCACTTTTCCGGAAAGCTTCTGCTTTTAAAGGTCTTTGACGACTTAATTTCAATTATAAGAATGTGTAAACTGTGGAATCAGATGACATGACTGTAGGCCAATCGACCACTCCTGTACCCGTTGACCCAGTGGCGGCTCTGGGATTTGGCAAGTGGGGGGGCCGTTGGGGTGGCATCTTCTAATCACGGGGAGACCAACCATTTGTTGTTAGGTATGTAGTATTAAGTATAGGTCCCAACAGGGGGCACCAGTGGCGTAGCGTGACTTTTGGGGGCCCGGGGGGCATCTTTGTCATGGGGGCCCCAAAGTTTCAAAGTTTCGGGCTGACGAGCAAAAAAAAAAAAAAAAAAAGGTCGTCAGCACGTTCACTTCTATGGCTAGGGTTAAGAAGTTAGGGTTAGCCTAACCTAACCCCTAGCTTAGACCCTCTTTGGGGCCCCCCGCCCGGGGCCCGGGGCAGTCAACAAAGTGCCCCCCCCGCCCCCCCCCCACGTTACGCCACTGGGGGGCACTGGAGGGGCCACAAACTCAATATGGGGGGCACGGGCCCCCCGCGCCACCCCTGTGGAGCCGCCACTGCGTTGACCCCTGTAATATAAGTCCGTTCTGTAATGACGATTCAGTTGCAATGAATCCAGGTGATTGCACAAAGTATTTGGTCAGTCGAAGTGGAATTTTGCAACCCATGAACTTTTCTGCAGGAACATATTTCGACAGCATTTCAATGCAACGTACGTTTTTGAGCCAGACAACTTGTCTGTAGGCTTACTGTTCTCCGTTCACTGGGACGACTCCGTCTCCGATTACTCTCGAGCCAAGTACAGCTGTACTTGACATTGTTATTCGATTGTCGCCATTTGTAACTATTCTCCGGAAGTATCTAATACAATTATAATGGTAAAGCGATAGAAACTAGTACTTGAATTATTATGCGTCTATATCGAAGCACCAGGAAGATAGCAGACTAATAATTTTCTTTGGTGTCCTGACACAGGAGAACTGCAGTCACCTTTACCAGGTGCCAATTTCGAACACTATTATTATTATTATTATTATTATTATTATTATTATTATTATTATTATTATTATTATTATTATTTATTATTATTATTATTAGCTAGACAATTTCTATAGCGCAATAGGCATGGCCGAACTGGCCAAAGACAAGAGCGCTTTACAAAACTACGAATATCCGATGGTGAATAAGTAAGTCTTAAGATTACGCAGAAAAATTCCAAGAGAGTCAGAGTTTGTGACAAAGTCCGGTAGTGAGTTCCACAGTCCTGGATTGCCCCGTGTAACCGACCTGTCCCCGAACTTAGCCGTTTTAGACGGGGGAGGCACTATAGCAGCTTAACGCTAACACTAAGTTTAACACTATGTTTAACCCTAGCTCGTCGTGACATGTTAGTGATTCATCTGGACTGCCCGGATTCGGCAGATTCGGTTCTCGTTGTTCTTTTTGGCCCGGATATTATGTGGGCTCGGCTTTCAGTTTGAGTACAGCGACTGAGTTGTATATCGGCTTACTCATCATCATCATCATCATCGTCATAATTGCTCTCTGCCAACTCATTAGTGGCAATAGCTAGTCAGAGAATATTTCCAGGCTTTTTTGTCAAATGTTAGTTTTCCTCCTTCTGCAATTGTCAGTTGTCTTTCTTTAAAATCTTCTTTTATGTTGTCTATCCATTTTTTTCGGTGTTCAATTATTATTACAGCGTACAGCGACCTATTGACAGCGTCGTGTGCTTTACCGTTCGCCGCGCTGCCCGTGTTGTACACTGACGGAGAATAGCATGGTCTCGTACACACTTTTGTGCTGTTTGCCGTCGACCTACGACGTGTGTCCAGGATTCGATTCTAGTGCTTGGGCCTAGTCCAGGTCGTCGTCATCGAGGTCGCCGGGCTGGGCGACGCCGCTCCAGGCTTGCACTGGAACGTGCTGCGAATGGCGTTTACGTCTTCTCCAGTTACTCGAAACCGAGCCTACCGTCGAGACCAGACTCGCTGCGCGTCATCTCACTGCGTCGGATGAACAGGGCCGTCGAGAGAAAATACGGGCCGGGAAACAAATATTGATTTTGGGCCTCTTGTTTCAAAATCTTGACAAACAAAAAGATTATCTTTTATCCTCATATTAAATAAATTCTGACAAGCAACAGTAGCGTCATTTCACACTTTTCTTGGGGGAAGATGATTTTTGGCCAAATTTGGGCAATTTTTTGCAAATTTTGGGCAATTTTGGGCAAATTTTTTGTAAATCTTTGGCAAATTTGTAATTTTTTTACATTTTTTGCATTTTGGCGATATTTGGCGTTTTTTTGCACATTTCACATTCATTTATTTATATAATACATTATAGATTATTTCTTCATTTATTTTACATCAAAATAATTTTTTCTGGCCAGCACGGGCCCTATATGCTTATCGCCGGGCCCGGGTACAAATGGTACCCCTGTTCCCCCTCTCGTCGACCCTGCGGATAAAGTGTTCTCACTACTCCCTTCCGACTGAGACGTGCTGACCTATAAACTGGACGATTTGCTGGAGGTCTGTGATGACTTAACGATTCAGGTTATATGTCTATGCGAAACATGGCACCAGTGGCGTAGCTAGGATTTTTAGTTTTTAGGCTCTAATGCAAAATTTATTAATGGACCCCTTCAACTTAAAAAGTCACAACATGTCATTGCATTTGATTTCTTTGTTCCATCTATCATATTAAAATCGTTATCTGTATGTCTCTCTGTCTGTTACCTTCAAGCGTTCTGATTGGTTGACTATTGGTAGACGGTTTAGACCGTTTAGTCCTTACGTCGCGATGCGTTGGTGGACGATGTTCGAAGACGACGTTGCTATTGGTAACAATTGTTCGTAGAATCGTAGTTTAACACGGTTTAGTCGAGTCATTGCAGCGTCAGAGGGCTGGGCGTGCGACGACGTTGCTATTGGTAACAATTGTTCGTAGCTTGAGGATCTTAACGTACATTTTAACGTACACAAAAATTACGTGTACAGCGTCACAAATGGCCACAGTTGCGTGATTTTAACGTACATAGGCCTAATTATTACGTGGCGCAGAGCTTGGCTAGGTGGCGATCATTGAAATGTTGTCCAGCATGAATTCAATGATTGGCTATTAGGTATAGGTATTGGATTAGTATTATCCTGAACTGCGAGCGAAGCGAGCGCGAGCGAAGCGAGCATCTTTCTAGTCCATAATTAAATTACGTTAATTATTACAGTTAATATTGTTTTATTTAAAACACATTTTGCAAATTTTAACACTTAACAATAACGCATCGTCTGTCACCGGATTGCGGAAACTGAAAACTGTAAAACGGCTTTGTTTTTGTAGCGCTGTCATATTTAATACCTACCAAATTTATCTGATTAAGACTGATTTTTAGTGTGTTTTAATTATTTGCTTTTGTTATTATTTACTTTATTTTATACATTGGTGGTAAAAAAGGGCCTCCCAGTTCTTCTGGGCCCTAAAACCCTGCTTATTCTTGCTATATGGTAGCTACGCCACTGCATGGCACGACCCCGATTCCGCCTGGATCGGCCGTCTTCACTTGGATGGTTGGCATGTGGCAGAGAAGGCGCGCCCACGGCCTCTTGTCGGAAGTGACTCTTTTACCTGCGAATCACGGAGGGGTCGCCATCTGCGTGGCCCCTGGTATTCGCCTCGCCATAACTGACATTCTCATGACTTCGATTTCGTTCGAATTCGTTTGCGCGCGAGTTTCCTCTTGGACGTCCTGCGTGCTAACCGTCGTCTTTCGCCCAGGATCGGTAGCCATCACTCAACTGTTATTTCAAGAACTGACGGTCTTTCTCGGAGAGCTAGCTGCTCTACGTGAGCCTGTCTACCTGGCTGGCGATCTCAACGTGCGACTCGAACGAGATGACGACCACGTCTGCCGCCAGCTGAAGGATCTCTTCGCGACCTATAATTATGCGTAGTGATGTAACTTTTCCGGAAAAATAGAGTGGCCGGAATTATTGATGCGCTACAACAATCCTGACAGTTGTTAACTTGTTAAAAATGCCCAACAAATGAATAGTAATAAATAGTAATAATGATAAAAATAATAATAGATATCAGTAATAGTAATATATAGTAATAAATAATCATAATAAACAGTAATAATAATAATTAATAAATAATAATAATAATCAACTTTTCCACTCCGGAAAAGTACCTCGGAAATTTCCAGAGGAAATTTTCGGAAATTTCCTAACTCACATCCCTAATTATGCGTACTGCACCACCGGGCCTGCGCATCGCGATGGCGGGATGCTTGACGTTCTGGCATTCCAGCGGAACGTCCTTCCTCCGCAGTTGTCAGTTTGCGACGTGGACCTCTCTGACCACCGCCTGTTGAGATGGAACGTTTCGCTTAGGCCTGCTCGACCGCGCCCACGCCACCGCCAATCGACGTGCGTGGGGAAAACTTGACCCCACTGTCTTCCGCCCGTGCAGAACTACTACTCTAACCTCTCGCTAGCGGAAAGGTTTGGTCTACGCTTGTTGCTGAGTCCATAGCTCAGCTTTATAACGGAGAGCTTACCAGATTACTCGACAAGTTGATCCCGGTGAAGACCGTGAGCTGTCGACGACGCCAAAAAGAGGCTTCGAAAATGTCTTCTTAATAACTTCTTACTAACGGTCTCATGACTCCCATTTATGGGACGCAACGCACGAACGAGTAAACCATTGCAGAAAAAAACGACAAAGTTGCAGCATTATAAACCGTATTGCATACACGCTTGACATTATTCAAATATTTAACGACTAGAATAATACAATGCAAAGAAAAGCTCAGCATATATGGCACAAAAAGAAGGCCGCACTGGGTTGTCCGTAAACCGATAGATAGTCGCTAACTCTACGAGTCTACGGGCATCGTAGGCAACACACTCAATAGTACGTACATACCGGCCTATAGCAATACAGGCTAAGCAAATCACCTGGATGGTTGTTGTTGACTTGTCTGAACATATTCCTTTAAAAGCCACGTTTAGTTTACGGCAATAGACATAATAGTAAGATTTTTTAAGATAGTTTGATAATTTTTGGTCTTATAATATTATTCAATGCATTATATAATCGGAAGTGGCAATGACAAGTGCTGTCGAACGTAGAGGAATGTTACCGTAGTGACTCTAAAATAAACATCTATTTAATATAGTCATTACACAATTTATGCTAAATCTAAGAGTTAAATTCTAGGTTATGCAATGCCTTAAATAAACTCTCTGTTAGAAATGTATTGTGTTCTCATGATGTCGCATATGTCGCTTCTTAATTTGACTCACGTTTCAGTTTATTACAGGAACTAGAGCTGTACCGATTGCACATTTTGCCGATTGTTCCGATTACCGATTGTTCCGATTGTCAGACAACCGATTGTCTTGCCGATACCGATTGTCTGTCTAAATCTCCAAATCGGGTATTTTTACTGATCATGCACTCAAATAATATACCATAAAGGTGCATCGTAAATGTACATGTCTTCGGACTCCGATATGCAAGTGCAATTCGAGACCTGCCAAGAGACTCAATGCAGAATGTGTGTTTAATCATTAATGGATATGATTTTGTCATTAACACATGTCAAATTTTAGATGTCTATATTCACATTGTAATCTACAATTTTATATCTGAAGTTGTGATTATGAAAGTATTCATTCATCAAAATTTTAAACCACAAGTGGTAGTCAGATAGAAGTAGGCCCTAACTTATTTTGTACAAACTCCGATGGCCTGAAGCTGAAAGTGTCCAATTAATAAATTTCGAATAACACTATAATTAAATATTGTTAAATGTTAACTTAAACATAGGTGAATTAATGTAACTTTGATTCTTTTTGAAAGTTTGCGTATGCAACTACGTGCTTGCTTCTCAAGTGCTGAACTAAATTTGATGTATTAAAACCTTTGGTTTCATGACCACCTCGAGAGAAAGTTGATTTGCAAAGTTTGCAAATGGCTTTACTGCTGGTCAGTGGACTTATAGTGAAATAATTCCAAATGCAGCTCGTCCGTTGTTTCGACATTGTATTTTTACGCAGATATTTTATTTATTATTTTAGTCAAATATGTGTAACGTAAATCCTATTTAAACTGTTATAACTGTATGCATTAATGTATAAAGTGAAATTCGTATTAGACCGGTTGACAACGTTCGAGTTTTAAAATCAAAGTGGCAGCCCCATCCACTTTCACGTAAACCCATCTTGATTGACGTACGTCTCCGCCAGAAAGACGCTAATGTTGAAATTTGAAACATCAACACGGGCAGTTAGCTGTTGAGATTAGTAGTTTGTACCAAGCTAAGCTACACTAATATTTTAATCATCTAATGCATCTGAGTAATGACGACGAAGTCAGATATGATCATCGGACCTAATCGTCTCCGACCGAGGGTGAAGAGATGCCGACGAAGTCAGATCGGACACTAATCGTCTCTGAGTCTCCGACCGATGGTTAACAGATGTCATATTTGACAATCTGGTGTGACATTAACTGCCCACGACCGACTATGGAATGAAGGATTCAAGATAAACCGGCCCTCCCTCGTCCCTCCCTCCATCGACAGTTCTACGAGCTCACAGCCGCCACCGACCCCAGATGGCGCTAGCACCACCCCAAAGGAAGCGACCAAAGAGTCTAGACTCCCAGAGGGCGACACTCACCAGTCACCAGTCACCACTCACTCGGACCTACGGCACCCAGAAAAAAATAATCGGCACCACATAACCGATTGTTGAATCATTGTTCCGATTGTTCTAATAATCGGCCCGAATACGAATGTTATAGATTAATCGGTATCGGTGCCGGATTGGCACCCGATTACCGATTGTTCCGATTGTCCTAATAATCGGCTCGATTGTGAATGTTCCCGATTAATCGGTACAGCTCTAACAGGAACCAAGATCAACGGTAATCAATATACGTCTTCGATGTCTTAACAATGCAATTTATTTTCAAAGGAAATATCTCCAGGAATGGATAAGCGATTTAGAAGATGTTAGTTACACAAACATTAGTCTAGATTAATGCATTATGGTTACATAAACCATGGTCCTCCACATGGGCGGAGCAGTTGACTGTTCGCCGATATATTCTTTATGTGGCACTTGACGAAGGTCATTGTCCTCCTCTGCTTCGGTCTTTTAGGAATCGACGCTTCATACGGAGGTCGTTTTCCTTTTTTCGGTCTCAGGAGCACTCGGCTTGTTCTCTCCCGTTCTGTCCTTCGCTACAACTGAAATTATGATTTTCAAATTCACGCGACTGTGTCAGCTGAATGCTTAGCGCCTATCCATGTGCTTAGTCACATTTTGCAGTATCTTTTCATTTGAAATCAGTCTGTCGTAGTTTTGCTTGCAATTAACAGAAATAAGATCACATAATGCCGTACATTCTGACTACGCAGCTGAATAAAAACTAGAGCTGCACCGATTAATCGGCAACATTCATAATCGGATCGATTATTAGGACAATCGGAACAATCGGTAATCGGGTGCCAGTCCGGTGCCGATACCGATTATTCGGTTACATTTGTATTCTGGCCGATTATTAGGATAATTGGAACAATCGGTTATAAATTACAACGTGAATATAGAAATTTAAAATTTGTCATAATAAGTATTGATAGCAATATCATTATTCATTAATGATTAAGCACACATTATGTATTAAGTCTCTTGGCAAACCTGGAATTGAACCTGCATACGGAGGGCATGTGCATTTACGCTACACCTTTTTGGCAAATTTGATTGCGTGATCAATAAAAACGCCCGATTTGGAGAATTCGACATATAATCGGTATTGGCAAAACAATCGGCCGTCTAACAATCGGAACAATCGGCAATCGGTACAGCTCAAATAAAAACAGAATTAAATCACAACACATCTGTGTATTTATTTACTAGATTTTATTAAAAATATTTTATTTCCTTACCAGAACAGTGGTGTCGGCAGAAATTGATGATGTATTTCCTGCAAACGATAGCGATAACGATAGCGATAACGATAGCGCTGAAGACGAGGACGACTCCGATCACAATCCCGACTGTTGCGCCTGATTTCGGATCAGCCGCTGGTGTCCCAGTTGGTTCTCCTGAAACTAAATATATCAAACAAAAATATAAAATAGAATTAACTGATCAATACACTAAACTCGCAAGTTTCAGGATAATGACCACTGTACGCAAAACTTAATCTCCTAGGGTTGCCAGAAATATTTCGCGGGAATGCGGACAGTTTAAAGAAAACATGCGCTAAAGAAATTCTTCCGTGGGCTTGACCCGAATGTTACACCCATTCACCTAGACTTGACTGTGACTAAGTTTTGCATTCTTTCCCAGGTAGGTCTAAACATACAACCATAGATAATAGGCGCAAGCCATCTTCATCGCTGCTTGCCTAGAACACGGAGATCAGCCCCGGACCCTACGCTCGCTCGAATACGGGACTAACTTTAATCTTAGTTAACTACTGTAAATAGCTGGTTAGATTTCTGCGATTTTGGTGCAGTACGTGAAGAAACAAGATGCAAGCACAGTACAGATGACAATTTACTGGTCTACCATCGACAAAAAAAATCAACGAATTGAAATACTTCAGTGATCAAGCTCAGACTTGATAATGTTTTATCAACAGTGTCAAGCAATATCTCTATACCGTGATATCAGTTTAGATATAACTGCTTTTGCATAAGAAACGTTAGATTTGCAGTCATTAAATAACGAAAAATTGATAAGTTTGCAGTAGTATATAAACCATATTTCTTCATATCTGGACATTTGTTGGTGAACAAATAAGAGAACGCACGGTAAAGCTCAATGTATGTGGCAAAAGGAAGGCTCAATTGTAAAGTTCTTCTACAAGAACAGAATCCAGTACTCTACTGCAATGAAGGTCTCCAAGTAGTCTCTTTCAAGTACCCCGCTTGTACAATACTGTATATGGAAAACGAATTGCTGGGTTCTTCCACAAACTAATTGTGAATCAAAAATAAGCCATCGATATGAAACTCCAGTAGATGACCTTAGGCAGCAATTCTTTCATAATTCCACAACATTATTGCCATCATGGATTTCTTTTACCAGCATGAAATAAACAAACAGGTACAAGAAACAAAAAAGTAATCAAGAATAATTCAATGTTTCGTCTTCAACTCGCATCCTCCTATTTCTGAACATTTTCCTAACACCAATTTATCTAAACATTTTCTCTCTCTCTTACTTCTTCGGGGCTGTCCATTAATTATGTCAAAAATTTTGGGCAATTTTTGACTTCCTCTCTCCCCTTGTCAACAACTGTCAACTTTTACTTACTCCCCCCATAATTACGTCAACAACTCTTGACCCCCCGATCAATGACAGGTCCCAATAACAAGGTTATTATTTTTGTGGTGATGATCATTTTTTTCCTCATCGAGTGTCAAAATGTGGTGGTGATTAAATTTTTCCTAATGCTTTTTCCATTGTAATAAGTAGTATTCTATGAAATTTCCTATTTTTGATTATTTTAAAAAAGTGAAATTGTTGACGTCAACTTCTCTTGATCCCCTCCCCTGTCAACAACTGTCAAACTTTTCCAAACCCCCTCCCCCTAAATTGTTGACGTAAGTAATGGACGACCCCTCCTCTTCACTCTCTCTCTGACTCTTCTGAACACTCTCTCGTGCAACTCTTCTATCCATTTCTCTCTCTAAAAACCACCTTCTTACTTAGATACAGCTCATTATATTCATTATATATATACAGTACAGGTATATATATATATATATATATATATATATATATATATATAACTTACACAACCAATACAACCCACAACCACTGAATCACAAAATGGGATGCCGAAATCTAAGTTCAAGGGACTTGGAAACTGTGAACCTCTTGGGACAATCGGACAACGTTTCAGTATTTATGCTTATGTTGATTATTTATCAAGCTGTGGTCCAAATATTGACAGTCTTCATGATGCAGGTCTATATATTAATCATTATTGTTAATTATCAATATTATTATTATTATTATAGTAAGTTAGTAAGACAGCACCATGTGCGGATTAAGGGTCAATAAGATTCATGTAAACTCAAGGACCTTAGAAATTGCCCACGCCCCTATGCGGCGCTGGCAGAATCCGCCGTGTTGGCTGGTAACTTCTTCACGCAAATTAATATAGCCACTGCAGAGAGCGAAACCAATGATGCTATAAAACCCTGCTGGAAAATCGAAGCTGGCGTCGCAATAACCTGACCTGCTGTCGTTGGAGCTGACTTGAGCTGGAAGCTTGTTAGGTTCCTGTTGCAGTAGTCGGAGTCGCAGAAGCAAATGGTTTCGTTGATCGCAATGGTTGGATTTAGTTGTTGGCTCTTCTGTGTGGTACAGCACATACCGCCAAGTGTGTAGAATTTTTTCACAGACGAAAGCAAGTTCAAACTGTCGCAAGTTGACGCACTAAAAGACCACTGAAGACCAAACTCTCCTATGATCTCGTCGAGTTCGTTCGAATAGCATCTGACACTTAGAGCTGAGCCTAGAACGACAATCCATTGTCAATGATAGGACAATAATATGTAATTATGTCTGGCATTTAACAGCAATAGAACAAATAAAATAACATGGAATGAAGCAAAACATGGACAAAGGAGACGACCTGACTACGATTGTATAGACCTTATATTTATATAGCGCTTGATAGAGTAGTAGTGAACCAGTCATCAGCCTATAGAAGTACACAGACCATAGTAACATCCCCTCTGTGCCGGTGATCAAGTGAGTGCCCAGGGATCGAACCAGTTCGACGGCGGAATGGCTTACTCTCTATCAACTGAGCCACAGAGACAGAGAACTCGGGATGAAAATGAATATACGTATTCTCAATCATCTTCTGTCATTCCAAGAATAGAGTTGTTTTACGGTTGCTTTTCTGAACGCACATTCTGACCATCAGGAAATTCCAGACCCAAAATTCTATGGTCAGTAGACTTATTCCTGGCTTATCCACCATAGACAGTCATCCGGTTTTCTGGCATCATATGCTGGATTTTACCTGGATCTTGTGTGATTGTGATTAGGCGCTCCATCGGCCGATGCTTCTATGCATTATGAAGTGGCGCTATAGAAGTTTAAGATTATACTATATAAGACTAGTTTAGATGCGAATCAAATTTAAAGATGCTTAAAGTCTTATTTTGAAGAATGACATTTTAAAATCATGAATATGATTTTCAAACTTTTGTCCTTGAGAAAACTTGGCGTTCTCTTTTTGCTTGCATGACAGTCTCTTTAGGAAGCAAAATGAAAGACAATAAGAATATTTTCAATTTAAAATTAAGCAAATAAATTAAAATCTGGAATAAACGTCTTACTCACCGTCGCCTTTATATTCAGATAAGGTAATAAGACACGCCCTTCCTTGGCAAGTGTTTGCTCCTGGCGGTTGGAAAGATTCCGGACAGGTGTTCGTAGAATTCCATGAGGTGCTGGATTTTATGCAGCTGAAGCATGTCACCGGAGTCTGAGCTGTGACATTGTCCAACGCAGCCATCGCAGTGATGACCATTAGGTAAGACGCTGACCAAAAAGACATTGCGAAGAAGATCTCAATATAAACATCTATTTCTAGTCAGTTGACTCTATCTCTAAAAGTAAGTAAATGTGAATGGCAAGCAAGCCTGTTGCGTGACTTTTAATAATAAGTGACGCTTTGTAGATAGGCTAATCAGGATCCTGAAAACTTTTAACCCCTACACTATAGCAAATATAGCAAACCTTGTGACCAAGCTGGGCCTCAGTAGAAGCAATGGCAGTGGCGGCTCTAAGATTTGCCAAGTGAGGGGCCGTTGGGGTGGCAACTTCTAATCATGGGGGGCAACCATTTGTTGTTTAATGTACAGTATGTAGCATTAAGTATAGGGTCCCAACTGGGGTCCACTGGGGGGCCAGGCTCTCAATAGGGGGCACGGGCCCCCTGTCCCCCCCGGTGGAGCCGCCACTGACCCCGCGTCGTCGCCCTCAGGATTAGGCTAAATATGAAATTTCCCAAAATTAATTGAGCATTATCTTTCCATCTTTATTTACACAAGCTACGTCTGTACGTCTGTAGCCTGTGTACGTCTGTAGCCTGTGTACGTCTGTAGCCTGTGTACGTCTGTAGCCTGTGTACGTCTGTAGCCTGTGTACGTCTGTAGCCTGTGTCTGCAGCCTACAGTGGAGGACCAACTTTTGCCGAATGTGAGAACAAAATGAGCTGAGCTGTGATGTTGTATTGACCTTTCTACGAACGACGCTCAACTGAAAGCAATAATTGATCATTTTTGGGCCGAAAATACTAAGTATACAACACAGGAGTATATGCTTCGAAAAACGATTATTTTCTTATACTGTTGAAAACAACTTTCAAACTAAACGTTTATGACGCATTGTATAGATTGAAGAAAGCAGAAATCAAAATGGAAATATTAAAGTGAAAATTTCAACAAACTGAAATGATCCAGTAAAGGCATCATGCCCAAAGCCATTCATAGGCCTACCCTACAATGGGAATTATTGTTATCATCATCATCGTCATCTTCATCAAATATCTTCATCATTATCACCATAATCACAATCATAATAATCACCGTCGTCATCATCATCATCGTCATATTCTAGAATGAAATAGGGATATAGAGAAAACAATGAAAGAAAAAGAAGTGGGCGAAAAAGAGGAAGAAGGAAAAAAGAAGCAGAAATAAGAACAAACAAGAAACAAGAAGCGAAAGAAGAAGAAACTTTAGACCGAGAGTAAACATTCCGCGCTCGAATTCGATCGTTCAACAGAGTTAATGGTCCTCTCTTTCTCCGCATCTAGACACTCCCGCCCTCCTCTTCCTCCTCTTCCCTAACAGAGATGTAGCAAGTACACAATGCTTCAAGTACAAGCACAAGTACCTGGCCTCCGAGTACAAGTACAAGTATAAGTACTTGCATTCCAAAAACTCCGAGTACAAGAACAAGTACCTGGCCTCCGAGTACAAGTACAAGTACAAGTACTAAAATGTGTACTCGAGTACAACTCGAGTACAAGTACAAGTACCAAGTACTACATCTCTGTTCCCTAAAACCTTCCATGTTACCAGCTTCTTCACCCTGGCCCTCCTTGGCAAACAGAATCCAATGATTCGCCCCCGGTCATGCCTTCAGTGTCCTTTTGATCCACTTTTGAAAACGACGATAGCAACCTTCAGTGCATCTATTCTACAGCCAGCCTATATAGGCATTATTAATTGTGGAAATTAAACGTATATTTATATTTTATCACAGTACAATTAATTATGACTCTTGCACCGCAGCTCAAACTTCATTACTATATTCGCTTTTACCTATATGAAAATTTGAAATTGATACGGAAAATACAGCTACAAGATTAGGCTTACATGACAAGGAAAAATGGCAGAGAGGTGAGTTGGTCTATTCTGATGATGTCTTTCATAATGAATTTTTCAAATTGACGTGAAGGCTGATGATGATCTTCCAAGGGACTGTCAATTAATTATGTCAACAATTTTTGGGCAATTTTTTTTACCTCCATCCCCTTGTCAACAACTGTCAACTTTCAGTGACCCCCCGATAATTATGTCAAAAACATTTGACCCTCCCCCAACTAAGATCAGTGACTGGTCTCCGTAAAAAGTATAGAAGGTTATAGGTCTAATTTTGCGGCGATGACCATTTTCCCTTTCTTTTGTTCATCAATGTCATAATGTGGTGATGATGACCTTGCTTTGTCCGCTTGCCAGGCTTTTTTCCATTGTAATAAATATTATTCCATAAAATTTCCTATTTTTATCGTTTGTAAAAAATAAAATTTTTGACGTCAACTTTCCTTGACCCCCTCCCCTGTCAACAACTGCCAAACTTTTTCAATGATAGTAATACAAATAGTAATGATTATTTGAATATCGATCAGATGTATTATTCAATAATATTGTGTGCTGAGAGATTCCATCTCACCATATCTCGTCAAATATCTGAGCAAACGACCCCCAAATGTTTTATTAAATTTTCTCAATAGATAGCAACGAGCAGCAACAGTAAATATTTAAGGATGAAATAGGGATATAGAGAAAACAATGAAAGAAAAAGAAGTGGGCGAAAAAGAGGAAGAAGGAAAAAAGAAGCAGAAATAAGAACAAACAAGAAACAAGAAGCGAAAGAAGAAGAAACTTTAGACCGAGAGTAAACATTCCGCCGCTCGAATTCGATCGTTCAACAGAGTTAATGGTTCTCTCTTTCTTCGCATCTAGACACTCCCTCCCTCCCGCCCTCCTCCTCTTCCTCCTCTTCCCTAAAACCACTTCCATGTTACCAGCTTCACCCATTGGCTCTCCTTGGCAAACAGAATCCAAGGATTCGCCCCTGGTCATGCCGCCAGTGTCCTTCTGGTCCGGAGCTTCCGGTCGGCAGGATAAGCCCCTCTCCCCCGTGAATGGGGTTCTGGACTAAGCTGTTAATTGCGTTTGGAGGCAGATTCCGTGTTATATCATCATTTAAGGTCTTACTGGATCGAAGAAGGGAAAACAGATGGAAAGGAATATTTTCTATTCGCGTGTTCCTCTCGACGGATCAGCTGCGATCGTTCCCAGAATGCAACTCAACCATTCGCCAAAGAAATATCTTCACTCATTATGAGATATTTCTTCGCGTCAAATCCAACTGTCTGCGCTCTGTCTGTCTGTTTGCCTGCTTCTCTCTCTCTCTCTCCGTCAAAACCTCTTCGCTCTTCGATAGGCAGAAGACGTTTTATACCTACAAAACGATATATATATATATATATATATATAGAGAGAGAGAGAGAGAGAGAGAGAGAGAGAGAGAGAAAGAGAAAGAGAAAGAGAGAGACGACAGAGACAAAGAGAAAGAGAGGAGAGGGTTTGAAAAAGTTTGACATTTGCTGACAGGGGAGGGGTTCAAGAAAAGTTGACGTCAACAATTTCATTTTTACGCATAAACAAAAGTAGGAAATTTAAATTAAATGCAAATGGAAAAGCCTGACAAGCAAAAAAGGAAAGGCAATCACTATCTCATTTTGACACTTTATTAGCTAAAAAAGGGGAAAGGGAAAAAGTCTCATCACCGCAAAAATAGTAACCATCTAAACCTTTCAGGGGGTACTGTCACTGATCTTACGACGAGGGTTTAAAAGTTTTTGACATAATTATGGGGGTCACTGAAAGTTGACAGTTGTTGACAAGGGAGAGGGGGTCAAAATTGCCCACAGATTGTTGACGTAATTAATGGACAGCCCCTTAATGACTCCTATCCACATGAATTTGCGTCACGTATCGTAGCCGATCGGCGCTATATAATCGTCGTGACATGAGTCGCGATGTAATTAATATTCTGTCCGTGATTTTCACAAAACGACTCTCTAGAAGACTCCGCTGCGTCAATTCGATTGCGAGTCTGATTCGACGACGTTGGGGCCCCCTCAGGGGGGGGGGGGTTAGCGGCGTCGAGAGACAGCGACAAAGAGACGAAGCACTCGAGGGGCACAATGGGGCGCCCCGGGGGCGATCAGAGCGGCGGGCGGGCGGACTTCGACGAGAATTAACTCGGTAACAACGGCGATGGAACATTTGGGCGAATACGATTGACGCGAACGGAACGAAAGAAAGAAGGAGGATGACAATGGAGCTGGAGAAGAAGAGGAGGAGGAGGAAGAAGAAGAAGAAGAAGAAGAAGAAGAAGAAGAAGAAGAAGGAGAAGGAGGCGAAAGAAGAGGAGAAGCAAGAGAATGAGGAGAAGGGTCTGATGTTTTCTTCGAAATTAATTCCGATAAAGCGGTAATTTACGAAATTGACGCTAATTATCTTGGAGATCTCCATCTTCCGGAAGTTTCGCTATCCATGGATCCGATTTTCTTAACTATACAGGCAACGGAGTACATTTTCACCGAAATTGGAAGAGACAGAAGCGGCATTATTTGCGAGATACCAGACATTGGCTTAGTCACGGAATGACACGGGGGAAGGGGTGCGCTCCCCGCCCCCCCCCCGCCCCTCGCCCCATTATGGCTCCGACCGGTTGTGAGACCTGCGCAAAACCTTCGAGAAATTTGGGGGGAGGGAGAGGAAGGCGGCATTAGGAATAGGCGAACGAACTCCACGAACTTTCATCGCTCGTCGGAAACTTTTTTACCTAAAAATGTCGACGTGCCCCCCTACCCTATTTCTCAACCCTGCCTACGCCAGCGATATCACACAACGCCAGTAGTGGGGGGCTGGGGCGGTGGCTGGGGTGGTATGCAGTACGGTTGAGGGCTTTCCACCCCACATAATCCAACGCAGCGCCGCCTAGCGTTGTCTAGATCGATCGAGATCTAGGCACTTTTAAGTGCGGCGTGCGATGAGAATGCGCCTCTGTGTACGAACCAGCTGTCTATACGATCTTCCAATCGCCTTCATGTGCCAGCTTTTCCTAAATCGAAGACGCAGTTTGACGACTAGAGCCGACAGCTGATGACGTGGCAGCGTCCGTCGTGCGAAGCGACACCTGGCGACGACAGGTCGCGAATCGTCGACAACGATTCTGTCGGAAAGAGGGAGGTTCTTAGCGGGAAAATCGTGTAGATTAACACGAAATCTGTTGCACGTCATATAGGACTCAACGTACGCAGCTGTTAGCCTTCTGCATGGACGGTGCCAATGAGTTGTCACGTGCTCGATCACGTGGTTTTCTGAAGACAGATCTGCCATCCAAACTCCTTTGGAAAGTTTTCTCAAGCGAGTGCAAATCGAAGGAAAAATTTGCAGAAGGTAAGCAGTCATTGAGGCGACTTCAGAATAATCCAAGCCAGGGTTTCCCAAACTGTTCGGAACTGCGACCCACTTACTTACTTACTTACTTAGCAAGATTTAAAGTGGCTTAGGAGGCATTACTGCCTGCGTGAAAGCCACTAGGGGCACTAACGGGGCTTGAACCCGCTCCGTCAGCCTGACGCTCCAGCACGTAACCCACTCTGCCATCTTCCGCCCCCTACAGCGGCTTTGTAACATGCCGCGACCCTGCAAACCTATTGCCAACTAAAATTTGATAAAATACTAATCATTCTAATATAAGCGGTGTATGGAGAATTGCAGGCATATAAATTTCTTTAAACCTAAGTCTACTTGTAACTTTCAAGGCTTGCGATATTGTGGCATTAGCTAGAAATTGCACTTTTGAATCTAATTTCGCTCTACCCCGTGACCCATTGGACTAAGCCCTGCGACCCACTTTTGGATCGCGACCCACAGTTTGGAAAACACTGATCTAAGCAATACTGTTCAAAGCGCTTCGAAACAAATGCAACCTAGTCTTAAGGTAGATCCCGTACTCGAGTTCGAGCGCTTATCTCCGGTTTGGGCAACCAGCGACGTAGGTTGTAATTGTATAAGCCATTAATCTGGGGTAGGTTGCCATTACTTTCCCCAGATCCACGTTTTATCTTCGCAGCTTAACGTTGCTCCTCAGTTTGCCACGAACAACTAGCGAATAAGGCTGAGTCGACCTTATGGCTCCTGCGGGGATCGAACCCGCGACCTTCTGCGATAACGATTAATTTAGATTTGACATCCAAAAATATTTAGAAACTCTTGCATTCTGACTTTTGAAGTTCTAGAATACGAAGATTTATAACTCTAGAATGCACTTTGCCAAGTACAGCAAAGTACAGCAAGTACATGTACAGCTGCAGCAAAATTTACTTTGATATTTGCGAAGGGACGTCGTTTAAGAAATTTTAGTAGAACTTTGTTATAACACGTTTAACCGGTCCGTAAAATGTTGTGCGTTACATCTGAGACAAGTAATACATTAAACGATCCGATACGGCATCGTATCACACTGAGCCGTACCTTGCAGTACGTTATAACCGAGGATGCGTTATAACGAAGTTCAACTGTAATTTACGTGTTTTGGACTGTCGTATAGGTATCGACTGCAAGTCAAAGCGTGGTATCATTGAGCGAAAGACAGCGGCAACACTCGACGTTCACCTGCATTTGTGTTGAAGTATTATAAAATAACTTAAGAAGTTTATTCCAGAAATTTATCGAGTCTGCAATTCGATTAATAACGGGTATGTCTATACTTCAAGCTAGGCGAAACCCATCGATCTTAATAAGAAAAATGCGCTAAAGAAATTGAAAGACCACCACCACCACCATCACTACTACTAATACTACTACTACTACTACTACTACTACTACTACTACTGCCACCACCACTGCTACTGCAACTCCCACTACTACTGCTACTGCTACTAGCACTTGCAGCATTTTCGTTGCTCGATTCGAGTACTTCCTATCGCTGCTCAGGAGTGTGAACCACTTCCGGTGTACGAGTGAGTCATGCTCGCGTGACGTCACTACAATGTTGCCTCTGAGAATAAGAGATGTTTCGTCACGGACGGTCGTTCTGTCGATTGTTCTTCTGCTCGGAACGTTCGCGATTTTCACTTCCGTTTTCGCAATCGTTTCCGGCGAGTGGATTCACGTCTTCCGGTCTGAACCGGAAGTCGCCGGAATCGGACGCAAGGACTCGAACATTAGCGTGGGGGGATTTGATCCTGGTGTCTGTTGTGTGGATGAAAGTGAACTGACGATGGGCATGGATGGTGACAGCAGTGTTGTTGATAGTGCTTCAGCTGATGCACTTGTCCACGGAGGGGTTTCGGTGGTCGAAAGAGAAGTTGCAGTAGTCGAGGAGGCTTTTGGCGGACTCTGGACGGTCTGCCTTATCCACAGTTGCTTCAATGGTAGGATCTTAAAACACTGAAATACAAATAATTAATCGCATACAGTTTGACTGCAGATGATTTTATTTTCGAGCCTATCTTTGCACACGATACGACTAATTTGTATTTAAATCAGATATGGCCATGGGTTGGGTTAACCCATGGGGTGGAACTTGGGATAGGTTGAGTTGGACTGGGTTGGGTCAGACTTTACCATATTTATGGTGGGTTGAGTATGGTTGGGTCAGAAAATAAACCATGGTTGAAAAAATTGAAATGTATTACGGTGGGTTGGGTTGGGTCAAGTAGCCCTATTGCCAGCATGGGTTGGGTTGGAGATTTGATAGGTTGGGTTGGGTTCTAAAAAATGGATCCATGGACATCTCTGATTTAAATCTGCGAATAAGAATCGCATAGGACTTTGATTTCTACGAAGATATTTATAATGAATTTTTAAAAAATAGATTAACAGATAGATGGAGAAAATTATTTGTATATTAAGATTTTTGGAAGTTATACATATCAATTCAATCAATTTGAGTAATATTTCCTGTTCGAGTAAATATCTTAACTTATCTTAATGTCGGATGTCTAGAAATAATAATAATAATAATAATAACAATAATAATAATAATAATAATAATAATATAATAATAATAATAATAATAATAATCTGCAGTTTAACGCTATTAAATGCCTCAAATCTGTTGCCTTACTGTAGGTGTAAATCTTAGAAATATCGTCTGCTTTGCTAATATGAAGATATAAAAGTTAAAAACCCTTACATTAAATCAGGTGATTTAATCAATAAATTCGTTATCTTCAGCGTTGATGTCGAGTTAACTGAAAAGTTACTTGTGCTGGTAATTAATTTAGCTGTGAAATTGATTAAGGTTTGCTTTGGAAATTGTCGAGTCTTTTGATTAAATGTCGAAGCATCGGGAAAAGTAATGACGGAGGAAAATTACTTCTTCGTTATCAGATTTCCATCGACGTTTTCCTCCTAATCAGAAAACAGGCATTTCGCTCGGGGGACGTTGGGTTCGTAAGAGCCACCCTTACACCTACGGGGACGCTATGCCAACGGGGGAGGGGAGGGGAGGGGAGGAGAGGGAGGGAGGGGGTTGCAAATATTGGTTCAATCGATTCGATAACGAGGCCAATTCGATTTGTTCGGTCGAGTTAATTCGTTCGATGTCGACCTTGTTATAGGCGGACGCTCCAGCGTCTGCCACCGCTGCTCCACCGCCTCCGATCCAGTTCTCAAGAGGCGCCTTCGGTGTCACGTGTCCACCGTCATACTCGCCATTACCGGTAAGTTGTCGCTACCGTATTGGTGGCTACAGTACACTATAAATTGTTCTGTATACTTAGCTACCATATAATTTCATGTATAAGATAGTTGGATCATCATCATCATCATTAACCGTGGGCTCATCGCCCGTTGGTGTATAATGCCATCTCCACAGTTTTCTGCCATTCTTTCCTGTCCGTTGCTCTGTGACTAAGATCCTGTAAACTGCTTCCACACCATTCTTCACCTGAACGATATAAGATAGTTGGATGCCGTATTGTTTCATGTATAATTTGGGTATATTATACAGTCTCCTGTATAAGTTGGTTACCGTATTGTCTTTTGTTTTTGTTTGATACTGTATGGTTTCTAGTATAAGTTGTATACCGCACAGTTTCATTTATAAGTTGTATACCTTATAGTCCATGTATAAGTTGGATACCTTATAGTTTACTGCACAAGTAGGTTTCCATGTAGTCTCCTGTATTCCTTTGATACTATATGGTTTCTAATATAGGTTGTATACCGTACAATTTTCCTTATAAGTTGGATACCGTATGGTCTCCTGTATAAGTTGAATACCGAACATTCTCCCATTCACATTGGATACCGTATAGTCTCCTGTATACGTAGGATACCGTATAGTATCATGTACAAGTTGGATACCGTATAGTTTCCTTTATTAGTTGGATGTCGTATAGTTTCATGTGCATGTCTTTGATTTTCATTAGCCGTATGCAATCTGCGAGTATTATCGCGAAACTCTTATACGGAGTGGGGTGAGGGCATGAAGAAGAAGAAGAAGAAGAAGAAGAGGGGTCAGCGTCTCGATTGACGGAGGCATGACAAGAGGACGCCTTCGCGTAATTTTATAGCTCTACTAGAGGCGAGGACATGTCGTGGTCTTAGACTCTTAGTCCATCAATAGCCGATAACGTTGCATAGCCTCCGGTCGTGACTGCACTGGGCGGTAGAAAGGTGAAATGTCTTATTCGCCAGTTCGCCAATTACTGCCTCGTCAATTGAATGACCGCATAGAGATGGACGCAATCACTGCATGCAATCACTGCATGCAATCACTGCACGCGTGCATGCAGATGTATCTAACTTTAATTGCTTTTCTTCACTGAATGGACAATTATCCAGTGCTTTTCTTCTAGGAAAAACAGTTTGAGAACTCATCATTTTTTACTCTTCAACAAAAACTGGCGACGGAAGGCCGCCCGTACCTGAACGTTCCCAAACGCATTATTACGCATCCATATTTGATTATAATGTACAATGTGGCAAAAAGGTGTGGGAACGCCGTTCCCGTGCGTTCCCACTGGGAAAAGCCCTGGAATTATCTATCGAGTTATTGTAAGAATCCAGTAATGTTTCACTCACGATAAAGAAGAATATCAACCATGTACCTCGTTGAGTCCTCCTGTGCCAGTTCAGCCTATTTCATTTACAAACATCTACCGTCTTACCTAACCGTAACACTGATCCATATATTTCTAATTTTCTACCTAAATCGCTGCGCATTTACTGAAATCAGATCTTGTGTTTCATGAACCATACTATAACTTTTCCCGTGTATTAAGTATACATGATTGTTCTAAGAAAATCCAAAGCAGTGGCGGTTCCAGGATTTCTTGTTGGGGGGGGGGGATGAAATGAATTCATAGGAAGTTGGTTGGAAGGGGGGATTAAAAGAGAAGGAAAAAACCAATACACTTTGCCGAAAAAAGCTGACAAAAGGGAATTGTTTCCCTAATTTAACTACTCTTAGCGAAAAATAGGTTTTCAAGCCAAAAAAAATCCGAAAGTCCGGCGGGGAGATGCATCCCCACTCACCCCCCCCCACGTGGAACCGCCACTGGTTCCTAAGTGTCTGTTGGAGTTTGCCTAATTCGTCCTGTTGTGCGTCGTTTTCTCTCTCTCTCTCAGGTGGTGTCCATAGAGCTTCAGTGCTTCTAGTTGTCGCTGCGATCGTCTTGTGTTGTGCAGTTTCGCTCGAAATTCTCGGTTTCGTTCGACGAAATCTCTTCCACATCGGCGCTTCATTCTGCTTCGCTGCAGCAGGTGAGTGTAATGTGTTTGTGTGTTTGTTTATTGACGCGTCCGTATCAAAGACGCTGACCTTGTTTGCGTGTGTGTTTTGCGTGTGTGTGTGTGTGTGTGTGTGTGTCTGTATGTGCATGTGTGTATGTGCGTGTGTGACCAGTGTTTATTCTAGCCACCTTGACATTGGGGGGAGATTTTGAAATGTTTGGAGGGACAAGGTCTGAGTCTCAACACTTTTGGAGGGAAATTTCCATCCCCCAGCCAACATATAAAACATTTTAGGGGAATTTTAAAACTTTGGGTGGGAAATTCTCCCCCCCCCGCTCCGAGAAGGCCTAGCGAGAAGGCCTAGAATAAACACTGTGTGTGACTGATCCTCTCTCAAACGGGAGAGAGAGAATAAGATAGAGAGAGGGAGAGAGAGAGAGGAAGAGAGAGAGAGAGAAAGATAAAGAGTGAGAGAGAATTAGAGAGGAAGAGAGAAGTGCTTAAATAAAGGCGCCTAAAGAAAGTTGCCGCAAGGTACCTAAAGAAAGAGCACAGGGGACAATGGAATGGAGAGGCTGAAAAAGAATCTGAGATTTGCAGAAAACTTGAGGATTACTCTGACATCACTATCTAAGCTACGCGTCGCTAAAATCGATTTTCTTTCCACTATTGCCAGGGACGTCATTTCACTGTTTTTTTGGGGGGGAAGACACTTTCGACCTGCCAAGTTTGAGGAAAAGTTGATGACCTTTTTTGCTTGTTAGCCTTTTTATGGGTTTAATCGCCCAACATCATGCCTCTTTAGGGGGTTAATGGTCTTTTTTGGGTTTGTCAGTCATTTTATCTATTTATTCAATTTGCATTTAAAAACTAAAAAACACAAACATTCGCGAAAAATTGTCCCTCTAAAAATCGCCCCCCTCCTGCCCCCCAAATGACGTCCCTGACTATTGGTGATTGATATTATTACCACAGCCATGGTAACCAGTTACATCAGCTCCAATGTTCTTGCTAAATGTACCAAATGAGATTAATATTTCGAGCCGTGTTTAATTTTGCTAATGCTTTGACCTCTGCCCTCTGCCTTTCGCCCTTCGCCAAATCCTTCCACCCCGGTGGTCCGAATAGCACTGAGATAAGTGAATAGCACTTCGAACAGAAGATGAGAGAGATGAGATCTCTGGAATGACCTGGATCTTTTGCGGATTGATTTTGAAGTACCATCGATTGATACATTGGGTATTAGAACTGGTGCTATAGAAGTGCATAATTATTATTATTATAGTTCTGCGATTCTCTCAAACAATGACGTCATATGAATAAAAAAAATGGCAATTTTAATTCGTGCTGTGAAACCGAGTAAGATATTTATTTGCCTGCAGAACTTTTCGTCACCGTTGCGTCATTCTGTGTATGACGTCACTGAGTCCAACGACTAGCGTGTGACCACCTCCCAACAACTCCGCACATCACCTACCTTGTTATTTAGCTCGACTTCCTGACAGTCAGAGGCATAGCCAGGAATTTGATTTTGGGAGGTATAATGTGATTTGGGGGTATCAATCTTTAAAAACTTTGAAAATCTTAAAAAATACATTAAAATTTGAAGGTAGTTCGATTTTTTTTTGGCGGGGGTAATATATACCGATATCCCCCGTCGCTACGCCCTGCTGATAGTTGCCAACGGATGTCAAAATTAACGGCGATTATGTCAAACGGAAAGTCGCTTTGCAACGATGCGTAACTTTGAAAGGAAGCCGAACGAACGTGTGAGACTCAGTGGCGGCTCTAGGATTTGGCAAGTGGGGGCCGTTGGGGGCAACTTCTAATCATGGGGGCCAACCATTTGTTGTTTAATGTATGTAGCATTAAGTATAGGGTCCCAACTGGGGCGCCACTGGGGCCAGGCTCTCAATAGGGGGCACGGGCCCCCTGGCCCCCCCGGTGGAGCCGCCACTGGTGAGACTGTGAGAAAGAGAAAGAGAAAATGAGAGAGAATGAGAGGGAATATGAGAGAGAGCGAGAGAGACACACACACAGAGAAAGAGATAGAGTCCTATCCGATGAAACATTAACCGATGTTTTTCTTTCGCATTGATTCGCTCACTTGTTTGCTTTCCAGCCTTCCGCGCTTCGATCCCTGCCCCCTCCTTTCCCACTCCTTCCCACCCACCCCTACCAAGAACGCCTTCTTTCATCTGGCCGCCCATTTGCACTGCCTCACCTACCTATCCGTTGGACAAACGCCCAAGCACTAATTGAATGGCTATCTAAACACAACGTCACATCCATTGGTTGATCGGAAAAGAACAAAGACAATGATAGTGTTGATGATTGTCGCTTTAGCCTTTGTCTAAGATACTAAACAAATTCTACAGACGTTGATACAATGACATATATTAACGAGTGAAGACTTTGAAGATGGTTCACTTTTCAATTGTAAATTATTCCATCGGCTAGATATTATTTTAAAATGATCTAAATGAATCATGGCTGGTAATGATTGAAATTTTTTGTTCGATTAATCGGAATTTTTTAAATCGAGTAATCGATTAATTTGGATTAAAGAAGACATAATTGCATATAGCTTTTTGCTGAACTCCTTGCATTGCAACTCTGCATATTGTCTAATTTGCCATCTGCAGTTAGCTTAAAACCAAAACAAAAGTACTTGCTCATCTCTCCCCTTAAATGCTTTATCTGCAGCATTGCTATCACTACTCGCCATTGTTGTCTGAACAAAATAGAAATATAGTAATTTAACTAGGTATTCTAAATAAGTTTTTAAATTATTAAAATTGTATCGAAAAATTAATTGATTAAAGAAAATTTAATCGATTAAAAATGTTAACGATTAATCGATTAATTAATCGTTAATATCCCCAGCCCTAAAAGGAATACATTCGATAATGTATAGTAATTGTGTTACAGAATTATGAATACCCAAAATTCAATGTGTGGCGTGTGTACTGTTTGGCATCGCATCTGAGTTCCTTTGTGTAGAATCTAAGATAGCAGCTGTAGCGGAGAAACTGAAGGTTGGAAAAGAGGGGTGTATGCAGAGGAAGTGACAGACTGATGGAACAGAATAAATTCGACTAAGCTACTTAAAATCCCGTTAAAATAATAATAATAATAATAATAATAATAATAATAATAATAATAATAATAATAATAATAATAATAATAATAATGAGCTTAGAGTGATTTATGATCTGTCCTGTGTGAAAAAACACTGTTAGATAATAATATATCAGTGATAAGTTAACCTACACTTGATAACTAATTTTAGTTAATTAATTAGATATAATTAATGAAAATTAAAAAATACTTGAAGTCACGTCCAAACACTTTAAAATTAATAATAATAATAATATAATAATAATAATAGCAGCAGCAGCAGCAGCAGTAGTAGTAGTAGTAGTAGTATTAGTAGTAGTAGTAGTAGCAGTAGTAGTAATAATAATAATAATAATAATAATAATAATAATAATAATAATAATAATAATAATAATAAATTAATAATAATCATAGTAATGGTCTTTGGAATGAGGACATATGCTACTTTAAAATACAGAGCATGGGGTGTATTACAGCCATTCTCAAGCTCCACAATTACTATCCTGTCTGAGATCTGTTTCTAAGACTCTCTCTCAGCCCTAAAGAATCGTCTACTGCAGTAAAAAAAAATCGATCTACAGTAATAATTCTTTAAATTGCTACATTTCTACTAAATTACCTATTGTTGAGATCATATAAATTAATTGGGAAAGTCGTCAAAATTTATTGACTCAACGGGTCAGAAATTTATTACGCGAAGCTGTTCTTTCGCACGCAACAGTTTCCTCGAAAGGCGACTGCTTTAAGTGACTCTGACAGCAGTTTCCTATACGATGAACACACATCACGCAAATCCAGAAGCAATGAAGAATTAATTCTGTATAACAAATAACATAATCAGGTATAAAACTAGCTGTATACGGTGCAATTCAGCTAATGTTATTACTCAAGCAGGAGTATATGAAAACAACACAGACAAGTTGAATTCGTGTGCAAAAATAATCTATCGATCTTGAAAATGCTATTGGGGAAGGTTCTAACTACTCCACAGAGGAATAAATAGACTAGGGGTGATCACCTATAGAAGCAGGGTACGATTTGTGACCTGGAGCAGTGGGGTGAATATGTCAAGCTTGGGGGATGTAGTTGCTGGGAAATGTAGCAGTAGGGGGATGTAGTGGTGGGGATGTAGCAATAGGGGGATGCAGTTGAGCAGTGGGGGAAAGATTCCTCCTTCCCCCCTACAAATCGCGCCCTACATAGAAGTATGAATCCACCTAGACAATGCATGGAAGCAGCAAGAAAGGGAAACCGAATGTTGAAAATGATTAAAAAAGAACTATAGTTAGCCGAGACAAAGAGATAATTGCAAAACTATTTAAGACATTAGTGCAGCTTCGTCTAGATTCTAGAATACTGTGTTAAAAAATGGAATCCATTTTTGAAAAAAAAGACATAGAGCCTTTACAAAAGTGCAATGGCGAGTAGCAAAAATGGTCAATGGATGCCATAATTTAAGCTATGAAAAAATACTACAATATTGTGGATTGACGATATTAGAGAGTAGAAGAGGCAGTGAACATTTGATAGAACATAAAAGGTTACAAAATATTAACAGGAAAAGTATAGGCCTATGTATCATACGAGAGATTCTTAGGTTAGGTTAGGTTAAAAGTCAATTTATATAGCGCAAAAACCTTGAACGAAGAGTCAAAGGCTAGAGCGCTTTACACTAATGCGAGGCCTCGAGGTCTTAACACTGTAGCACACGATAGCACAATGGTTACAGATACAAATTGTTCAGGAGAAGAGCGTGACAAAGGAAACAAATTGTTTAGTGCGAGGGGAGTGGATTTCTGGAACAGTTCGGACGAAAAGTCAGTTACAGTTGAAGCAATGAATTGCTTGGAAGTTATCTAGGAAAAGATAGTAAATAAAGGCCTGATGGTTTTCGTACAAAGTTAATCATCACTATTACCTCCTAAATCACTCAAAGTCGCAAGTTACTATAATTATTATGTTGTTGTTATTATCAGGGCGCGATTTGTAGGGAGGGGAGGGGGAATCTCTCCCCCCCCCAGCTGCCCAACTACATCCTCTTACTGCTACATCCACCACAGCTACATCCCCCACTGCTACATTTCCCCAACAACTACATCCCCAAGCTCGACATGCCCCCCCCCACTGCTCCAGGTCGCAAATCGCACCCTGGTTATATATATATATATATATATATATATATATATATGTATATATATATATATATACACCTTCAAAGGGAAACTTAAAACCTGGCTATTCCGCAGGAGCTACTCGTGATTTCTTGTGTAAATCTTGTGTGATTCTCTGTAATGTGTTCACGCAGTTCTTATAGGACGAGTTACCACAATAATCAGTACGTTGTAATAATAATAATAATGATGATGATGATGATGATGATGATGATGATGATGATGATGATGATGATGATGATGATGATGATGATGATACCTACTTATTTACTGAATCTATCTTAGGACTTACCGGTGCTACTCTTGTCAAATGAATTCAACGCATTGCCCATTCGATTCTTGCTGTTTTTCTTTTTACCAGCAAGAACTGGTTTTGCTGGTTAAAAGGAAAACAGCATGAGTTTCGCCATCTGGCGGGTGACGTATACGGACGTCGGTATTGGTACAATGAAAGGTTCCATGCTGTTTATGTCTGCGAACAGAGTTCGAATTGGGCCACTGAAAAATGTTTTATATAAAAACTTCTCATGATCCTAGCGAAGAAAAATAGTTGATTGATTTTGTTTTGAGTTCAACAGGAGATAAAGTCAATCTGATACAATGTAGAACGACATTTCTAGAGAGCATTTTGATGAATGCTTCGTTTATTTTGTTTCTTCAAATTGACCGATTTCGTTCAAAGATTGCTCTACATAAATGCAATCGATAAATCGCTACGCTCCAAGGAACGCGCCCATCATCGCCTCCGATACTCAGGAGGTCTTCCTACCTGTCGTCATTAGAATTATATTGGACAGGTACACGGAGAATTTCGCGGTGAAGGTGAGACGACGACGATGATGGATTTCGTTTTGTCCGGCTCCTCTTATGTCACGCTCAGTGCTGCTGCTACCTGAAGCGGCAACAACTCATTCACGTCACGCAATCGAAGTGACGCAGATGGCCACATCGACTGACATCGCCTTCCATTGACAACACTCAACCCAGACCCCCTTCCCCAGCCCCTCATCCACAGCCTGTCCCATCCAAAGTCCCCTTTCGTCCTCCTCTACTTCCACCTCCTCCTCCTCCTTCTTAGTCTTCCTCTTCTTACTTTTCTTCTTATTCTTCCTCTTCTTCTTCTTCCTCCTCTTCTTCCTCTTTCTTATCTTCTTCTTCTTCCTCCTCCTCCTCCTCCTTATCATCATCATCATCATCATAATCATCATCATCATCATCATCATCATCATCATCATCATCATCATCATCATCATCATCATCATCATCATCATCATCATCATCATCATCATCATCATCATCATCATCATCATCATCATCATCATCTACCTCTTCTTTTCTTCTTCCTCTTCTTCTTCCTCTTCTTCCTCTTCTTCTTCCTCTTCTTCTTCCTCTTCTTCTTCCTCTTCTTCTCCTTCTTCCTCTTCTTCTTCTTCTTCCTCCTCTTCCTATTCTTTCTTGCTGTATTCCTCAGTTCTTTATAATAGAGTTGTCGATAATTGATTACCTGTTAGCCTCTTTCTTTTTGCTTTTGTGCCTCTGTTCCTTTCATGTTGACCGGTTTTCTCTATCTTAAATCGTCTTATTCCTCTTATGTTCTGACCTGATGTTTCGTGGTCACATCATTTATCAACTGTTGGAAATCCAAGTTAAAGTCACTCTCTCGGATACAGGCATTTTCTTCTTTAGGTCAAAAATCGAATATCGAAAGGAAGGGAATGAAACTAAACATTTGGGTCAACTGTATGAAAACCAGAAAAACAGTAGAAACTTATGGAAAAATCAGTAGGCGGTGGGGTAGCCAAGATTTCCGGAAAGGGGGGTTGGTTTCGATCGTGACCAAACTTTGCAATTTTTTATCTTTTCTTTTTAGGAGCTGACACTCTTTTCTATGGCACTTTAAAAATTTTAAATCGGCAGCCAGCCAAGAGGGGTTTGACCCTCAAAATCGCGTCCGAAAATGAAAAATGCATGGAAAAGCATGTAAAAATGTTTCGTTAGCAGCCAAGAGGAGGGTTTAACCCCCAAAACCTCCCTTGGCTACGCTACTGCCAGTAGGAGATAGAACATCCAGTATTGTGTGGAAGGCATTCGTACATTTCTAAGACTATAGCTTTTCTTCATCGGTGAACGACTTTGTGGTGGCGTTTTCAGCTGAAACCGTCTCTTTGAGAGCGAGAATAGAAAATATAATTCTGTTTCTTGCTGCACAACAATAACATCAAATGGATATCGAAAATTTAGAAGTGAGAATCCATCGATCTCCCACTGTTTTTTCTCAAAAATCGACCATAACGACCCATGGATACATACATCATAATTCGCTATCTCAAGCATAATAATAATAATAATAATAATAATAATAATAATAATAATAATAATAACAGTATAATTAATAGCATTAGTACCTCTAGTAGTAGTTGTAATAACAATAGTACTAGTAGGAGTAGTAACAGTAGTAGCAGCAGCAGCAGTAGCAGTAGCAGCAGCAGCAGTAGCAGCAGCAGCAGCAGCAGCAGCAGCAGCAGCAGCAGCAGCAGCAGCAGCAGCAGCAGCAGCAGCAGCAGCAGCAGCAGCAGCAGCAGCAGCAGCAGCAGCAGCAGCAGCAGCAGCAGCAGTAGCAGTAGCAGTAGTAGTAGTAGTAGTAGTAGTAGTAGTAGTAGTAGTAGAAACATCAGCACTAATAAACAGAATTAAATAACAATAATTTAATGGCAACATGATAATGACAGCAACAACAATACGATGGTGACGACAATAACAATAAAAGCAGAAAAAGACATTAAATTGGATTTGCTTTATTACGATGTTATTAAATTCTTTGTCTTCTTATCTTCATGCAAAACAATTAACAAACATATTTCTTAGTATACAATGTCATTATTCCTATAATTTGATATCAACACTAAGTCTACTGTACATGTACACTTGTACAGTATAACACAATATGTGAAATGATCTAATAGCCTAACTATGATAACTATGATTACTCCTTCTAAAATCCCATGGAATTCAGCTCCAAACATAATAATAATAATAATAATAATAATAATAATAATAATAATAATAATAATAATAATAGTAGTAGTAGTAGTAGTAGTAGTAGTAGTAGTAGTAGTAGTAGTAGTAGTAGTAATAATAATAATATGATTTATAATAGTCCTAGCCCTTCGCTTGAATGCATCAGAGCATAAATCTATATGGGCAAGTATGTCTAACGGAGAGCTTTGAAGCTGCTCGTGATGCAGGGTATCTGTGTGTGCTGTGTGCGCGTGCCTAAGTGTGCGTGTGGGTGTCTCTGTGCGTATGCGTCAGTGTTTCCGGTCGCTACCGGAAATGATCTCATGATCAAAGCCGGCGTCAGGAAACGAGTCATCTGGCGCGACGGAGACGGGAACCGACTACGTGACTTTCACGCATGACCGATTGAGGCACTTCCGGTAGCGCACTTCCGGCGGCGACGGCGGTCGCGACGGCGCTCACCTGAACGACAGGTGAATAGAAGTCATTTAGCGCCTTGAATTTTCCAATGAAAAAATGATCTTGAAGCTGATCTGCTCAGAATGTCGAATGCGCGTAGATTATCTACAGTTCGTGCCGGTTTAGACGTGCACTTATTGCGAGATCGGTTCTCATTAATCTAATACACGATTTCACATACTGTATAAGTGTATATCCTGCGCAGCGGTTAATTAATTAACTAATGGTCGAGCGGATGTAGGTCATAATGTTGAAACTACGTTTGCGGCTTAAACACGACCGCAAATATCGCTATATAAATTGAAAATTATTAAACCAGTACAGTACAAACGCATTTATTTACTTATGCCGTCGGTACTTTATTCCCGAAGTTCTTATAAAAAAAACATTGTCCGGAGACAAAAATTAAGGTGCATTAACGCATTAATTTGTGTTAATATATGTATATATATATATATATATATATATATATATATTGCGTGAGGTTTCAATCAAGAGCAACATGAAGTAATTTTTTGAATTACATAGCATTGAATTACATAATTACATTGAATTACATAACTTTTTTGAATTACATAATTTTTTGAATTCAATATCATTGAATCTGCTAGACGTATTATCTGGCAATTAACGCTTTCATTGCCTTTTGTAAAAATGGTGAAAAATATGGTCTCTCTCTTCTGACCAGAACCTTCTGAATTTAGACACGTTTTTATGGAAATTAATTTTGAAGACATCGCCTTTTCATTGATTTATTTCATGGCTATATTTTGCACTTAACTCGCCAATTACCTCTCGGCTGAGTTGGTTTTAGGTAGTGCGGTGGAGTTGTGGCATGATTCTTGCTAGGCAATCGGAGGGTAGCGGGTTCGAATCGGACCCTTTCCACAGCCTGTGGACATTTGGTAAGGTCTACTACTACTACTACTACTACTACTACTACTACTACTACTACTACTACTACTACTACTACTACTACTACTACTATTATTATTACTACTGCTACTGCTTCAACAAAACTACCACCCAGTGTTTAATCTAGACTCCTGGACTCCGGGGGAACTGACAAAGCCGGGAGAAGTCAGCTAGGGGCTGCTGTTAGTTGATGCATTATGCCAAAATTTCCGAGGGGAATTTTAAATTTCAGGGGGCATGGCAATTCCCTCCCGGAAACGGCCTAGATTAAACCCTGAGTCCATCGGGTAAAAATTTTGTGAATCAATAGTCTAGATATAGGTAGAGTCGATTAAACATTACATTTTTCAAATCTCAAAACACTGTCGGCCTTTCATTTTGCTTGTCAAGCTTTTTTGGACGTTGTGTGACAAATGTGGCTGTATGAACACGATTCCATGCCTTTAGATTTTCTAAACAAAGATTATATTCGGAAAATAAATGCTTTTTAAAGAAAGAAATAATTAAAAATCATTGAAAATATTGTTAATAGAAAAGGTGGATCCATACATTTTAATTTTACAGGTGGGTCTGGTACCGAAGTGCCAATTGCACTGATCCGATGCAATGACGTTATGTTTAAAATCCAAAATTCTTGTGTTAAATATTTGAATAATTTAATGCTGTGAATTTCAACTTAAATCTTATGCAAAAAATGCGACGATGCCAAGATTGAATTTTAGAATTCTTGTCAATAAACTATTCTTGCAATGCTGCAAAGTTAGAATTTCTTGAATATTTATTTGTCTTGAGGCCTCCTTCAGTTGCTCGGCCTCTTCTTATACGCAATGGTCGTCAGCGATGAGATGAATTATTCGAGACCATTCGAAGATTCGAGTCCTTCGATCGGATACAACTACGGCGTCGGTTTCGTCTTCGCCATCGTCGCCTTCCTCGCTTCCAACCTCTCCGCCATCTTGGCCGCTTACTCGTTCCGCATACGACAAGTGGAAACCTGGCTTCCGCTTTCCACAATTAAAGAGATCCCCGTCAATGTTCCTTTGAGAGATGAAAGAAAATAGGGTTAACAGATAATCGAAATGCACGGCGTGTATAGTTTCAGTTTTTTAAAAATCGCTGCTTGTTTTGCGTCTATTTTTACCAACCTACTGAAATAAACTACAAAGAAGAAAGCATGGAATAGCTTTAAAATGATCAGATCTGGTCTTGAAACTTGTCTGTTTAACTTGGCTTATCTCCCTTATAGATTGATCCCTCGCTGTTCTGACCGATCTTCCGGATTGACCTGGCTCTAATTCTATTTGGTTTTTGTGCGCCATCGGCTGATGTCCTGGGCATTATGATAGTGGCGCTATAGTAGTTGATTGATTGATTGATTGAAAATGTAGAATGAATATAATATGTACAGAAGATTTCATAAAACATTTCCACCACATGTATTTTTAACAACGAATTTCTGACAATAATTTTCAACCTTAGGCAACAATAGACTGATACTAAGAGCGCCATTTGAATCGCCGTAAAAGGCTTTTAATTGGTGCGGTTTAAGTTACTAATTGATTGATTGTTTGATTGAGGATACAAAGCATAGCAATAGAGTGTTGTCTGTAGAATTTTTGAACAATCTTTTTTAAAATCTGGTAGCGTAATAGTAATAACACTACTACTACTACTACTACTACTACTACTACTACTACTACTACTACTACTACTACTACTACTACTACTACTACTACTACTTTTACTACTACTACTACTATTAATACTACTACTACTACCACTACTACTACTAATAATAATAATAATAATATTAGTAGTAGTAGTGTAGTAGTAATAGTAGAGTAGCAGCAGTTGTTGTGGTGGTAGTACTAGTAGTAGTAGTAGTAGTAGTAAGTAGTAGTAGTAGTAGTAGTAGTAGTAGTAGTAGTAGTAGTAGTAGTAGCAACATCAACACTAATAAATATAGTAAGACTCCATCTTTCCTCTAAATCCAGAACTGCTTACGGAGATGTGATGTGTCGCAAATTGACGCAAAATTCAAATCTGAAGAACGTCTGAGATGCCTAATTATTATCTTACACTTTATAAAGTCTTTTAGGATCAATTTCAATTAATGAGTATGTACTAATATACTAGCACTGCACATACTCCGATGTATCCATACTATTCTAACGTGCCAGGTTAATAAATATAGAGACTGTCAGTATATGGAGCGTGAAGATGGCAGATTGGTAACACACTATAACGGTACGCCGAAGGAACAAGGAACTATACCCGCTGGAACCCATATGACCGATTCAGTATCTATTCGCCAGATGGCGGTGGCAAAATGAAGAGTAACGTTAGGCTGCGAAGGTAAGCGTAGACTTGACTCTTGACTGGCAATCAATTCTAGACTGATGGCGTGAGCCACCTGCGTCGCTGCATGCCAAAAAAGAGATCAGCGCCGAGCCCAACGCTCGAAATCAAGCATCCTTATATCAGGATTCAATGGTATCCACTATCCCATACTTTTGATACTTTAAAGCAGCGGTTCTCTTGTTGGGATTTCTTGCACGTGGTCTCTTAGAAAATTTTGTAAATACTCGCGAACCTGATAAAATTTGACTTTTAAATTATTATTATTATTATTATCTGATAATTTATAGAGCCCTATAACAAGGCATACGCCTAAATCAAGAGTGCTTTACAATAAAGAGTTAGCCATCATACGACGTACTAAACAAGTGTGTCTTGAGATTTTTCTTGAACTGATCGATAGATTTCGAATTAGTGACGAAGTCCGGGAGGGAATTCCACAGAAGTGGGTTCCTCTGGTGACTGATCTTTCACCTAGAATCGTTGTTTGCGAAGGTGGTGGGATGATTAGGGAGACCTTGTTACTGGAGCGAAGCTGTCGGTTACTGGCCGGCGTAGTGTGTCTTCGAATCAGTGTAGCCAGATAATCAGGACAGGTTTGATCATTTATAGCTCTGAACGTTATCAGACATCTCTTGTATATTATGCGTTCAGGAACTCGTAGCCAGTGCAATTTATCTCTTAAGTAAGGAGTGATATGATCGCACCATCTCGCACCAAAAATTAGTCTCACAGATGTGTTCACAATTGACTGTAGACCTCGCAGTCGATTTTCTGGCAGTCCATATAGGACGCTATTACAATAATCGATTCGTGTCAGAATTAATGTAAGCACCAATAGGATCACTACGTCTGTCGGCAGATAGCGTCTGATCTGTTTGATTTTCCGTAGGTGAAAATAGCATACTCTTGTTATATTATGCACATGACTCTCCAGGGTGAGTTTCTGATCCAAGATGACTCCAAGTAGCCGCAATTGAGTTGTCGGTGCTACCATCGCGCCTGCAATGGAGAGTGGGGTTTGGCTTAATAGATGAGTCCTTCTCGGTGAGCTGAACCAGAGTATTTCAGTTTTCCCTGGGTTCAACGCCAACCTGTTTGAGGCCATCCACTGATCTATCACAGTGGTACAGTGCGTTATTCTCAACTCCAACTGTTCTTTATCTGTTGGTGAGCACGACGAAAAAATCTGGATGTCGTCGGCGTACGCGAAGGAGAAAGTCCATAAGATCGCACTATTCGACCTAGGTCAGACAAGTACAAGACGAAGAGTAATGGGCCTAGCACCGAGCCCTGTGGTACCCCATTCTTGACTGGCCTTCTAGTCGACAGACCGCCGTTCCAGGAAACAGTCTGAGTCCTGTCTAAAAGGTAGTCAGAAATCCAGGATAGCGCCATGTCGTCGACTCCGAACGTAATCTTGAGCCTGTTGATCAAGATGCCATGATCTACGGAATCAAAAGCTGATGAAAGATCAAGCAGACACAATAATGCAAGCCGACCGTTTGCCACTGCATCTACTAAGTCGTTGAACACTCTTAGAATCAGCGTCTCGGTTGAGTGACCTTGACGATATGCCGATTGTTCTTCTGGCAGTAGACCATTTTGTATCAAGTATGTAGTAAGCTGTCTGTTTACAATGCGTTCAAGTAATTTGGACAAGAACGAAAGATTCGTAACAGGTCGATAATTATTAACTTGAGTTTGATCAGATTCTGGTTGTTTCAGCCTTGGATACACTAGTCCATGCTTCCAAGTCTTAGGGAATTCAGCATTCAATAGGGAAGTTGAAAACAGTTGGACTAAGAAAGGAGCCAGGATATCAATCGACTCTTTCACCAACCAGGTCGGTATTGGGTCGCTGGGACATTGTTTATTCGGAGACGATAATACCAGTTTCTTCACTTCTTCGATCGTAGGAGCCGAAAACTTAGTAAATTGCGTCACAGCTTGAGTAACGAAATCGGCCGAACCAGCTGACTTTGTTCTTTCTCTGATACTATGTGTCTTCTCTTCAAGATAAACATGAAATTCCTCAGCAGAGAAACTTGCTTCCGAGTCGGTTTCTCGTTTTCGCTTGCCAGTGATCTTATCAATGTGTTTCCATATCTGTCTAGTGTCCTGCATCTCGGAGTTGAGGGTCTTTCGCCAATATTGTCTACCTTTTATCCTGACGAGTCGACGGCTACTTTGAAGAGCATCACGCCAAGCTGAGCGGGCTTCATTTTAAATTAACTGCAATTAACACGGAGGCTTCTTGTTCTGTCACAAAATTATTTAATCAGAAAATTGCAAATCTTAGACATCAAATTTAAGTTCAAATGGAATCTCTTAGAGTCATCGATGTGTTTTGCGTTGGTGAGATATCTTGGGCAGTCCTATGCTAATGGAGCAAGTCAATGCTTTTATTTGGGTACACTGGGTACTCTGCAGGCCTGATGTTGCATGACAACGGTCATGGATTAATAGCAATTTGGCTGTAAAAATACTCGACAACTTGTTGTGATGAAGTTCTCAAAACACCAGGACAAGAACGGTGTTGCTATCTGATCATTGAAAACAGACTGCATTAATTATTTCAACCTAAAAACCTACGTGCAAGAATAATAATCAGAGATTCAAATCAGACTTCTAGTCAGCCAGATATACTTACTTGACCACTTGGATGATAGCAAGTAAGTAAGTAAGTAAGAGAACGTCAAGATTAGAGTGGTAGTTCGTCAAAAAGACTGCGCGAACACTTTAAACAGAATTAACCATGATATCTTATAAACACTGTTATCACAGTTCTAATCATCAGCCGCCACAAAACCATCTTACAACCACCTTTACAACCATGTCTCAAAGCAACAACATACAAATGTATGTAGCCATATACTTTTAAATGTATATTAGGCTATACATGCATGCTTACTGAAGCTACTTTCATATTCATCATTGGCGTGTGGTTAATTAAGTTGATAGGCTTGGCTTCCGTCTTTCCGATGTCTGAGCATGTGTTCAATGATTTAATTACTGCTTACCAATGGGGCTAATGTTATTACTGTGAGTTGAAGACCAGATTTTCATAGAGGTAAGTAATTTGTTCGCCCCATCGACTTAGGTAAGGAATCTACACTCTCAAGCATGGTTCTTACGTATAACTCTGTTAGCAAATGGGAAAACTAAATATGAAATTATCAAGTGGCGAGCATTGCCACCATCAGGGGCGGCGCTGGGTTTTGTTGACTGGGTGGGTCTAATGCAATCTACACAGCCAAGATCCGGCTCAGACTACCCCTGACCCCCCCCCCCCAAAAAAAAAAAAAAAAAAATTCTCTGCGTATTTGCACGATTTGCTTGGGTGCCCCTGCCCAAGGTTGGTTGGGTCCGGACCTGCGGACCCACTCCCCTAGCGCCGCCCCTGGCCATCATGATCTCACTCGAACATAAACAGTGCACTGCTATGTAGGCGTACATTCTGATCTTATAGCTATTTCCGATTTGCCATTCATCGCCTGCCATAACTGACGTATAAACGCTTTGAGAAGTTTTATTTGATAATTCTCGTAGCAAGATATTCTTTCGTTAAGGCATTCAAGTTATGGAGAAGAGATGCCAAGGGCGATCGAACGCAATAGTGATGAGCAGTGTTTTATCCAGACTCCAGACCTTTGGGGAGGGGAGGGGGGAATTGAGGCTTTCTAGATGGAATCGACTTGGTTGGAGGGGAAAAGACACAATTCAATGCAAAATTTGTGTAAGCGTTGGGATTGGGGGGATTTTGAGTTTATTTGGGGATCTCCTCCTAACATGCCTGGTTAAACACTGAGTGATGAGTGACTTTGCTGTATCCTATCGTCCTTGGTATCTCTTCTCCATAACTTGGTTTGCGGATCACTGTTATGAATCATTGAGCAAAAATTTCACATTGCAATACTTCTCAGTCAAATGGACATTGTCTCCCATTGTGCAATAGTACAACTGGAGCAGTCTCAGCTGGACTTTTCATTAGAAATTTGAAGACACATTTATTTAATATTGGATATGAACTGTGTTAAGCGATCTTGTTGTAGGCCTTAGCCTTGTCTATTGCGCTATATAAATTGTCAATAAATAAATAAATAAACTTTGAGGGTTCCTGTTGAAATTTGTTACGCGGATAACGTTGTTCTTGTATGCCTTTGACAAATGTAGAGGCCATAAATACTACAAAAACAACTCCGGAGACATTTTAAAATTTCGATTTGTTGACATGCTTGCCACTCATGGGCGTCCGCAGAAATTTTGCCAGGGGGTGCAAAACAAGGTCTTGTGACGAAAGAAATGAAAAAAAATTCCAAGCGGGTACAAAACAAGGTTTTGTGACGAAAGAAACAAGCAAATTTTGCTTTTTTCATAACTCCACAATTTTTTCAGGGGGTGCAATTGCACCCCTTACCCCTCTGGACGCCCATGTCGCCACTCTTACTACGTATGGCCTGAAATCTTTTGTAACTAACTTCTTGCTTTGTACCTACGACAATACTTGAAAATCCCTTAATATAGGCCTAACAATCTTCAGATTTACTTTTATTCGTCTTTATTCGCTCGAAACCGTTCTTGCAAAATCATTTATACCGAAAATCATGCTTATGCCATCAAGAAATACGAACTCTCAGAACTATTGTGTCAATGCTGACTAGTTACATATTGCACAGTAGCCCAGTGCTCGGTACACTGTATTTACGTCTGTTGACTAATTTAAAGTGTATTAATCATGACGGCACAGGCCTAAGTAGATAAACAATGTATAAGTAAGTAAATAAGTAACGTTCGGATTATTGAGGTGCCTCGTTCACAGGTGGACTCAGTGAACACATTACATTACATTACACATTACATCATAACTGGCTACATTTATTTCCGATAAATGCACAAAATGCAACGCATTTCACGACAAAGATTTCAGCAACCTGATCTCAAAATACGTGTAAAAGAAAGCGTGCAATTCAATATTGGCCACGCGATGTGCTATATCCGCCACAATAATTATGCGACCGACGACAGATTAGCAAAAACAACCCACCTATCATTTTCATTTCTGGAATCTGCACAACTCCGAACTGTTCATTAAAAGTCATAAAATCAAGACAAACCAGAGCATTGTCGTCAAGTGTGCTTTTCCTGTCTTACTACGACACGTCTCGAAACTAGAAGCGGCACTTCAAGCGGCAGATAGGCGGAAGATGGCAGAGTGAGTTACGCGTTGGAGTGGTAGGCTGACAGAGCGGGTTCAAGCCCGGTTAACGCCCTTATAGTGGCTTCCGCACAGGCAGTAATGCATCCTAAGCCACTTAAAATCACGCTAAGTTTATTTTAATTGTTAACTGCTGAGCGTTTTAAAAACAAAAGAACTTAAAAAACCACTTTACCCACTTCAAGCCTCCGATACCCTCTCCGTTCGATAGGATCGGCTGACGGCTTATCCGAAGCAGAGTCGACAATCTACAATCTACAGAATGACACTCTACCGAAGCTCTTGATGAGTCACAGGGACAGATATTGACAGATATATTAACAGATCTTTACACGTAAAGATATAAAAAGGCAACACGAGCATAGATCGCATTTTCAATGGGATTGTCTTTTTTCTTGGTAATACGTATCTCTTCAGAGAAGTGATTACAGGTATAAGCTTATAATAGGCAATTAATTAATCGAATCTAACTTTATTGCCCTGCCGTAATGTCCTGTGGCGGGCTGTTGTTGTAGGTTCGCGAAACTACAGTACAACGTTGGTTAAGACGGTGGTTGTATGGTTGAACCAGTGAGTTTGCCGTCCAGTCTTGGTCCGCGTAATACTCGTGCCTTTCAAACTCTCCATAAACTACGTAGTACGCGCTGCAGTTCAGGAACCGCCAGTTACATCAGTAAGACTTCCGTTCTTAATTATAATGCAAGTAAAGTAAAAGAAAATCTCGTGGATTTCTATAGCGCCTTGGGAAGCAGCACAACAGTAGCTGCTTATTCCTATAGTCGCTAAAGAGGAGAATGGAGAATGTCATTGACTTGATTGATAATATTCGTAAGTGCAACTTTTATAACTATATCCGTTCATCTAACAATAGAAAGATAATAATTAATTAAACAACAATAGCGGCGAATCGACAATAACCTATTGTAATTGTAACTGCTGCGACACTTAGCTGACGTCACCACGCAAGGAATAAGTAAGTAATCTACTACAAACATTACTAAACTAGTACTTTTATTTTCGTGATTCTCAATTTAAATCGTTTACGCAGGTAGCCTATACTAAAATCAAGTTCTGTAATATAATCACTTGATTCATTAAAATTATTTTATTATATATTCCACAAAATTGTCCAAATTCACAGAAATTCACGGCATTCGCGCGGGCAAATGTCCAAAAAAATCACGGATTTCTTGGCTTCCGTGACTTCGAGAATTTCTATTGGCCCTTATCATCAATAACCATGGAATCAGCGTCCCGTGGGTTCTGACGCCATCCTTACAGCTTGTTGCAAGAAAGCAAAAATAGCTAAGACAATATCTGTCTCCAGAATTTTAACCCTGTTTTCTTATTATCGGCCTACTTGGCGCCGAGCGACCGGTTCCCGTCAGAACACCGAGGTTAAGCAACGTCAAGCGTGGTTAGCAATAGCAAGCTCGATCATACGTATCATACGTATTATATTTTTCGTATCATACGCACGTATTTTAACGTATGATTCGTTATCATACGCGCTATCATACGTGTGCAAAAATACAATAGCGCTACATAGGCATGAAATTGCGTCAATCACCGCAGTCTGTTAACCATTTACCGGCACAAAGAAATTAAAAGGGAAATCGCTATACAAAGGAATTTTAGAAAACGGAGGTCTCGGGTCAAAAAGGTCAAACTCTAAAGCAGCTGCAATTTTGCTTCAAATACGAGTCTTCAGAGAGCATTCCTAGCACACGCACAGGTCAAAGATACTTCAGCTACCTACGATCCCTGATATCAGTCACCAAGTCATAAATCTTTAGCGTCTGCGACGCCCGTATATGTACGTCGTGCGCCTCACAGAACAGAAGGCATCCACCCCTAGGGTGCCAATTATCGCCTTAGATTAAGTTTCAGACTCCACTCCTGTAGAAGAAGATGCAGAGGCAATAAATCGTCCATACGAAAAGGCGATTACCGCCATAACTGAAATTTGATATATCAAGTAGATCAGCGATTCTCAACCTGTGGGTCGCCACTCCAACAGGGGTAGAATGACGATTTGCCAGGGGTCACCTGAGTCTACCTGAGACCATCGGCAATATGGGGTTGTTTCCTTTCTGATGCGCAAAACTTGATATTGTAGGCCAAGTAAGCAAATTATAAGTAACCGAGCGGACTTACAAAATACGCGTATCATACGCGTATTTTATTTTTTTTTATTCACACGCACGTATTTTTACGTATTTTATTTTGTCATACGCGTATGATCGAGCTTTGATGGTTAGTACTTCGATGGGTGATCATCCCGGAATATAGTCGTGGAGTCGGTGGCCAACTAAGCCGTTCGTTGCTTAGGGCGTCGATAAATTATCAGCAGTATTAAGCTGCCATGGTAAAACTTGGGTTCGGAGAAAGTAATGGTAACCTACTCTAGATCAATGGCGCCAAGCCTCCTGAGTCGCTGCTTGCCTTGTAACCGGAGACCAGCACCGGACCCTGCGCTCGTTCGAGTACGGAACTACCTTCATCACCATACATACATCATCATCGTCATCATCATCATCATCACCACCACCATCATCATCATCATCGTCGTCGTCATCATCATCATGTTCTCTGTCCTGAGACAGGTTCAGGGTTCTATTGTTTCTATCCCTCTCTGCGTCTTGCCTCTTTCTTCTTTGATTTATGCATAGGTTACTTTACCTTTTCTTATTTATTTACTGTAGATGGGTAATCTTCGTGATTTTCTGAGTGGATCTCCTCGAATCCGAGGCATTGCCAACGATGACCTCTGCGATCGTCTAAATTCCCGCGTCACGGTTATAATGCTTGTCTGTTTTGCCATCTTCATCGCAGCAAAGCAGTCTTTTGGGACGCCACTGCAGTGCTTCCTGCCAGCACACTTCAAGGGATACCACCGGCAATTTGCAACGAGTTACTGTTGGATAAAGAACACCTACTATCTTCCAGAAAACCAGGAATTTTACTCCGAGTGGGGAAACGAGGAAGACAGACAGATGATAACGTATTATCAGTGGATACCGCTGATTCTGATCGGTCAGGCGCTTCTCTTTTACCTGCCTTCCTGCATTTGGCACGGGTTGAACAGTAGAGCCGGAGTGGATGCTGACGACATACTCTTCTCGGCGCACACCCTGGCCTTGACACAGTTTGTTGAGACGCGAGACAGAACACTGAAGATGGCAACGAACCAAATTCATCGATTTTTATCAACACAGGACCAGCACAGACAGCTCGCCTGCGATTTGAAAAGCATCTTGTCAAGAACATGCTGTGTTCTGTGCGGGAAGAGGTAGGCACCATTGCCCCACTAGTTATTAACTGATCTTTAAAGCGTTCATAACTATTGGTTCACTTATGGAAGTCGGTTTAAATGAAACGGAGAACATTTTTTGAAGAACTTCTTTTCATTTTCAGCAAAACTAATTAAACCATAAAGGAAATCTCATCTGTAGGCTACATAGCATTGGACAGTTTTTATCAAATCTCTAATAATCAAAGTAAGAATGAACAATGTTGATGACGGTGATGGATATGATGGGGATGATGATTATGATGATGATGACACTACTACTACTACTACTACTACTACTACTACTACTACTACTACTACTACTACTACTACTACCACCACTACTACTTCGTGGCATTTGGAACGCTCTTGTATAAAACTGAGGCAGAATATATTGACTGCTTCGTATGGTTTGATGCAAGGAAGATGGAGACACAAGAAAATGTGGATAAATTTGTTTCAACATTCTTTTAATTTTTTGCATATCTATAGCCATCTGTACATAAATCGTAGAATAGTGTCATTAATGAAAAAATACAGCATCGGTGTTTTTGGTTGTGATTGCAATGTTTTAACAAGCCATAAACTTCGTTTTGCTTCTAAATCCACGCGTGTTCACAATTTTTAGCAGTACTGTAGTCATGCCAGTGTTTCCACAATCCTAAATATTTAACGAGTGGCCTGCATACAGTAAATAACGCTGACATGTTAAAGTAGAACGATAGTTGGAGCGACAAATGTTAAACAGCTGATGATCTGCGTGTAATTTCCTTGTTTTTGTAGACTGGGAAACTATCTTCTGCTGTTGTTTTTCTTCTCCAAAGTCTGTTACATCGGAAACGCAATCGGTCAATTGTTTCTGCTAAACGTCATCCTTTCAACTAAATACAACACGTTTGGCTTCGATTACGTTAAAGAAAAGCTGAAAAACGACGTCGTCCAAGCGGAGGATAGTTACGTCGCCTTTCCCCGTGTTACGTTCTGCGACTTCGAGATCCGAGGCCAAGACATGAACAACGTTCACCGCTATACCATTCAGTGCGTGCTACCGTTGAATCTTTTCAATGAGAAGATCTACATATTTCTCTGGTTTTGGTTGGTGTTTGTGGCTTGTGCCAGTTCGATTAACCTTGTATTGTGGTTGCTAAGGGCCACAATCAGTAAAGACCGCACGCGGTTTATTAGAAACCATCTTAGTCTCGGCAATGTAAAATACAGTGATAGACAAGCACGCGAATTTCTTGGCGACTACTTGAGACAAGACGGCTGTTTGCTGCTTCGACTGATCTCTCACAATTCCGATAACATAACTACCGCTGAGATCACACGCTCTCTATTTGACTTGTACTGCGAACAGAAGCACGATGATTACGATGATAACAACTGCAACGGAAACAGCAATCTGTTTTACGATAAAGAATTTGCCTAAGTTGGCAATCGGGCTGTTGGAGTCTGTTGGAGTCATGGCCCACACTGTATTATTTTGTGAGAAAGTTTTTGTAAGAAAGTTTGTAAGACAGTTTGTAAGAAAATGAACATTCAACAAGCGTTGCGATTAATTTTTTAATCGTTTAATATATGAAGACCTCTTTCTTGTTTTAATCTATGACGACCCTAAGACTCTATTTCATGGTTTTGTTATATATATATCTTTATTTCGCATTAAGTGCAGCCAGTGGCGGCTCTAGGATTTGGCAAAGGGGGAGGCGTTCAGGTGGCAACTATAAAAATCATGGGGGCCAAACTATTTGTTGTTTAATGTATGTAGCAGTAGATTCTAGGGTCCCTTGTTTGGGGGCATTGGGGCAGGCACTCAATAGGGGGCTTGAGCCCACTGGCCCCCCGGTGGAGCCGCCACTGACTGCAGCCAGAAGACAATCACAAACCAACACAAAACCAAACCAAAATAAAACAAAAGAAACCAACACAACACAATGCAAACAGAGCTATTACGACAGAGACCTAAGGTAAAAATAAAGCTTTACTTGGGCATATTGATTACACGTTCTGCATATTTAAGCTACTCAGATATTCAATTTTTCTTGTACTATAAAAATACAGGTTGACTTTACAAACTATCCAGAAATTTAGCATACCGATTGCTAATGGGTACAGTAGATTCTAAGTAAATAAACTTGCTTATTAGGGCTTATTATTAAACGACAAGATTAATGTGACATAATGTCTAACGACTGCAAGGGCACGTATTGCAAGAGCTTATGTTAATGTATAACATTGCATATTGTCTTGTTTTCACGTGCACCTGGAATTACCATTTCAATAAGGATCAGGCGATTTAAACAATCTGTGAGCTTCAATTAGAAAGAAAAACAAATATTTATGATTTAGCCGTAGAGCGCAGTACGCACCGTGTCTATAAATACTGTAAATATGGTTTATATCTTAGAGTTTTGAAACGGCGCTGGTCTCCGGTCTCTCAGGTAAACATCGACGCGGGTGGCAGCATTAAACACCATTAACCTAGAGCAGGCTGCCAGTCAAACGCTGTTTTTAGAAAGCGCATTTACTTCGCAGCAAACGCTGATCCTCAAGTTGATGCTATAACCGCCCTCTAGCGAGTCGACCTATTTATCACTGACATTTTTCATTTTTGCCGTGACATTTTGTCCTAGCACCTCCATTGTGCTAGGTCCTCATTGCATTTCAAATGATGCTAATGATGATCTCTGTCGATGAATGCAAATTGCATGATAAGAAGTCCTTATTCTCCTTTTTCACTTTACTAGATTATGTTAAAATCTTGTTAATATTTTACTGATAACTTCCGCGTCAAATTATCCTAATGTCTTTCACGTTATTCAGCTGCACCTAGAAAGTTCAGTTACATTCAAGTTTTCCGATAACATCAAGAGAAGCTTGCGGGAGAAACACTACCATTCATCTGACACGTTCATTCACATAATTATCATTTATTGTATAAAATCAGTTCGCTCTTTCAACAGAAGTGTCTTCACTATTCCGAATAGACAGTCGGTCATCTGGTCGTCTCAGGCGAGCAATCTACAATGGAGACGGGGACTCTTGGGCGTCATTGGCTGTTCGTATTCGTTGTGGTTGTTCTTCTGTTTCTTCGGATCGAAATGTGCAGACGTGAGATTCAAATTCGTAATTTTAATTATTGAATTTTGTCGGTAAACGATGACCAGACCCAGACCAGAGAGTCTTGCGCGATTAGCGTTCTTAATATTCAGGCTCTTTTCGACATTCACATGGGGACTGACTCGTGGATTCTCTTGTGGTGGATGAAAATTGCAATCAATTTCCAAAAATCCTCGCGTCATTTTGGATTGTCGCAGCACATAAGTGAGCCTATATATATATGCGCATAAAAGGCGACATTCTGGACCTTGCTATCAATCGTGATGACTGCGACATTGGATACATCTGCGTTTATCCGCCAACAATTTCCTATTACCGTCTTGCTACATTCAACTTCTTTCAAAGCCAATTTATGCATGCGGTTCGTCAATTAGGGGCGGCTATCCATTAATTATGTCAACAATTTTTTGGCAATTTTTGACCCCCTGACCCTCTTGTCAACAAAAACTTTCAATTTTTGGCAATTTTTGACCCCTCCTCTCTTGTCAACAACTGTCAACTTTCCCTCCTATAATTATGTCAAAAAACTTGTGACCCCTCCCAATAAGACCAGTGACGAGTCCTAAAAAAGTTTACCAGTGACCCCTCCTATAATTATGTCAAAACTTGTGACCCCTCCCAATAAGAGTCTCCTAAAAAGTTTAGAAGGTTATTATTTTTGCAGCGATGAGAACTCTTCCCTTTTTTTGTTCATCAAGTGTCATAACGTGGTGAGGATGACCTTGTTTTTTGCTTGTCAGGCTTTTCTCCATTGTAATAAATGGTATTCCATAAAATTTCCTACTTTTTATCATTTGCAAAAATTAAATTTTTGACGTCATCTTCTCTTGACCTCCCCTGTCAACAACTGTCAAACTGTTCTTTTATTTTTTAACGGGCAATTCTGGCAACTGGTAAATTGTCACACTAGCAGGGCGCGATTTGTAGGGGGAAGGGGGAATCTCCCCACTGCCCAACTGCATCCCCTACTACTGCTACATCTCACACCACTACATCCCCTCCACTGCTACATTTCCCAACAACTACATCCCCAAGCTCGACATATTCCCCCACTGCTCCAGGTCACAAATCGCACCCTGTACACTAGCAACATTGTGATAATGCACACGTCAAGATTACTTCCTTCCGTTACGTTGTAGCTGTGGTTTCGATGTTTTAAAATGTCGCGTGATCAAAGCAGTACGAATAGTAACAGTGGGACGGAGCAGAGGAAAAGCCAAGCCTATTTTTAACAATAGGCATTTAAGGATTTGTTTGAGTTTGCTAGCGAGACAGACAGAAACATATAAGTGAAATATCTGCTGTGCTTAGCACTGTTGAAGCCATTGAGCATCTAGGGGCGTAGCCAGGAATATGATTTGGGAAGGTATACATGTTTGGGGGGATAAACCTTCACTATAAACCATATAAACTAAATATAACCACATATAAATCACATAAAAAGCTTTAAGGTAGACTGATTTTGGGGGTATATATACCGATATACACCCCCGTCGCTACGCTCCTGTGCGCATCAATGTGGAACTCGAAGAAGCCTATCGAAGTTTGTTGTCTAAAATGTTCATAATCAGTGACGTTGAAAGGTTTTTGGGGTCCATTTGCAGATATAAAAGAGGCGCTATACAAATGCTGCATTGCACTCTTGTCTTGCGAAACCCGAAATTCTGACGATGGCTATATCAATGTGGAAGTCAACTATGAAGCGGACAGTAGAAATAGCCTTTCTGTCGCGTCAGTAAACCGCGAACTTTATACTTCATATGCGAATTCTAGTTCGCGTCTTTCCATACGACCGTTAATAAATAGATTAATTTTGTAATTTCGTCATTTAGGTCCGTGTAAATTCGGGCAACCAGGACGCGGTTGCAAAGAGAAATATTACTGGTGCATTAAAGATTGCTGCGAGTAAGGTTTACATAATATTGTCTATAATAGATGTAAGAATGGTGGAGGTTCACTCAATGCCCGCATGGACCGGTTTTAGAGAAATAATCTATTTATTTTCAGACTTTTGGTGGCAGAAATGAGTTGTTTGAGAAAGATATTGGGAGTAAGTAAATTACAAAGAATAAGAAATGAAGAAAATCAGGAAAAGACTGGGAATGAAAGAGACAATAATAGATAAAATCAGAAGAAGAAGACTTATATGGTATGGACATGTAAATAGAATGAAAATCAACAGACTCCCATATAAAGCACTCTACACATACAAAGAAGGAAAAAGAGGAAGAGGAAGACCCAGGACAAAGTGGATGGATAACATCAAAGAAGACTTCGAAAGATATCAAATGACAATAATAGATAAGATTCGGAAAAAGATAAATGGAAAAGTTTTGTGTCAAGCTATTGCCGCTAATGAGCTGGCAGAAAGCAACTATGATGATGATGATGATGAGTTGCTAGAGCAGGTAGACAAATGCATGATCACTTAGCTCCTATAGTCCACGTTACCTCCATTTTCTGTCTGCTTAGCGAAAATGCCATTTTGCTGAAACGGGTTAAAGGTTCTGCTGGCAGTTTGTGACGGTTGTAGGGAAACAGTGACGAAGACTGAAATGAATTCAAATGTTTTAATATTATTATTATTGTTATTATTATTATATTATTATTATTATTATTATTATTATTATTATTATTATTATTATCTTGGCAATTTATATAGCGCCGTACGCATGGCGTCCGCCAAAGTCAAAGGCGCTGTACATATTAACATTTATAAGAAGTCGCAAATAAATGTGTCTTCAAGTTCTTCGCAAATTGATCGTAGGAGATCGACGAGGTCACGTTTCTGTTAACTTTTGTCGCTCACAGTAGGCACTTCTAGTGTAAATAATAGAATGTAGTAGTGAAATAGTAAAGCGTATCATCATTTCCTGTCAGTCTTTATCAATGGTCCCTTATGGGAACGTTGCCAGAAAGGTTAATACCAGGACCAAAGCTAAGGACTATCACCAATGTTCGATACATAAATGAAATTTTACATTCTATATCGCAGTGCAATATTATTCCTAATGAACAGTTTCTTACACTTTTACACGCAGTTCTAACTAATATTACTAAGTGTACTATTTTTGATGAAATACTAAACAGATATTTTCCAAATTTGCCATGGGGCCTATGAATGAATATACTAAATGAACAATTGAACATCGGATGAGAGGTGAGTTGGTCTACTTTGCAAATGTCTTTCATAATGAATTTTTCAAACTCACGTGAAGACCGGTGACGTGCAGAGAGTGGGGGGGGGGCCGCCCGAGGCCAAGTCGATAAAAATATTTGACGAGCAAGAAAAAGGTCGCCGAGTCAATTTGACGCCCCCCCCCATATGGTTGGCGCCCGGGGCCATCGCCCCACCGGCCCTCTACACACTCTACTGATCAAGGCTGATATTTTAGCTAAATTGCTAACAAGGGTGAAAATCGCCTAATTTAATTATCGGCACTAAGTAGCCTAAAAATGCTGGTAAATTGTTCGCTAAATTCGACCAAACTGATCACCGCTTCAAGAGGTTCCCTATATTGACCATTCTGACAATTGTGCAATCGTGCTTTTCCATGCAAAATTTAAATGCTAGGTGTTCTCTTTTCTCTCCCTCATGTTAAGGCCTATGACAATTAATGCAGAAAATGTATGAGTTTGATTGCCAACAATGAATTCTGTAGGCAGTGGCGGCTTCACAGGGGGACCCGAAAGGCCCGTGCCCCCTATTGGTTGCCTGGCCTCCCAGTGGCCCCCTGTTGAGACCCTATACTTAATACTACATACCTAGCAACAAATGGATGTCCCCCATGATTAGAAGTTGCCACCTCAACGCCCCCCACTTGCCAAATCCTGGAGTCGCCACTGTCTGTAGGTCGACGAACTTAAAGTGGATTTTAAATGCACACATTTTTCGCAAATCTTATGAATTTCATGAGATTTTGCAGAAAATTGATATACTTAAAGTCCACTTTTTGTTGCAGATCTTTTACAGATGTCGCACTGACGAAGAAAAGGCAACTCACCGCATCACGATCTGCTTGCTGTCTATTTCTTTGGAGATTTAGTAGATTTTTGAAGCGCCGAACATCAGTTACACCATTTTATTTTCTCGTTATTTATCTCAAGAACAACCTTTCCTAGTACTTAGTCGTCAAAATTGAAATATGCAAATGTTAGCCTACCTCTCTCGTTGATGCTGTATTTCAAGTCAATATTGTTTTTCTTCTTAAGAAAGCAAATACCTCATAAAGAGTAGCGTGAACTCTTTTTCAAAGCTTCCGAATCATCATTTCCGATCGCTTTACCATGGCAGCGTAGGAGTGGCGTAGCCAGGAATTCAGAATAGGAGGGCACTTCTACGTTTTCCGACTATTTCGGCCAAAAAGTCTTGACAAGCAAAAAAGGTCGTCGCCTCAAACGCTTTAAAGTCTACTGTCTTCTACGTTTTCCTACTACCTCCTATTAGCCCCTACCCCAACTACTCGTCGGTTTTAGACGAATCTCACAACCGGTCCCGGTCCGAATAGTGTGGCGCCCCTACCTCGTGACCCCCTCCCCCCGGCAGTGGCTACGCTAATGCAGAGTGGTGCCGCTGCTCTTTAGGATATTTAAAAGACTTAGGCTACACTGTACTTAAATGGCCGCGTTCGAAATATAATACTGCAGGGGTCCGCCAAATTTCATGCATTTTTAGTCATGGAATGTGAAGATATTTATAATGAAGCAGGATGGTGTGGGTTGTTTTGGCGCATCCTGCAGCTAGTAAGTAAAGTAAAGTAAGTAAAAGTAAAGTAAAATCTCGTGGATTTCTATAGAGCCTTGGGAAGCAGCACAACAGAAGCTGCTTATTCTTAGGCGCTCTTAATTGTCACGTGGCACCCGATTCAAATGGTGAGGTTCGTCCCATGCCTAGATCTGAGTTGTTGACTGAGTTTCCCTTTCGCCTATAGCCACCAAGTCCTGTGAGAAGGGCCGTCTTACTGTATATATCTGGGATGGGACCATTCGCAGGGATTGAGCCAAACCGTTGAGAATCTTTTGAGGATGATTGATAGGTTCGTGTTGCCAAAATCAATGCACAGTTGCATTACAGACGTTGGCGGCTCAATAAGTCCAATAGGAAATCGCAATTGAAGTCTCTGCATTAATACAACTTAGCAGTCATGATTTTATTTAGTTCTACTCTGTGTATTTTAGCCGAAGTACTTGCTTTGCACTGGACATGTGTTGTTTAGTAGAAGACTAAAGACTAAATAGTGTAAGAATTGACACAAGATTAATGACTAGGCGCTATATAAATTGGCTTATTAACTCTAACTCATCAAATCTCTGTTGACAGCACTCATCAAATCTCTTTTATTTTATTAGAATATTCTGTCCCATCCGATTGTAGGACATTCTCCCTCTGGACATAATACCCCGAACATTATCCCCCCGGTACATCCTTTGAAATGACATACCCGGACATAATCCCCCTTTGTTTACTCTATGGACTTTGACTATAATCATTTACCCACACCATAAACCAGACACTAAACACTAACCCTAAAAGAAACTGATGGCAGCCATGGCATCAGATAACCGATAAGTACATTTTAAAATTAAGATCTATTACTTCTTTGGCGGGAGGATATGTCCGAAGATAATATCCGGGGGATTATGTCCAGGGGAAAAAGTCCGTATACCGTCCCATCCAATGGCTCCGAATCACTGTGATTCAGTGTTTATTCTAGCCACCCAGACATTGGGGGAGTTAAAAATTTTTGGAGGGAACAGACATTGGGGAGGTACTACTTGCCAACATGTCAAAAGATTTTAGGTGAAATTTCAAGCTTTGAGGGGAATTCCCCCTCCCCCAGAGAAGGCCTAGAATAAACACTGGCTGTGATTTATTAATGTTTTCATTAAAATTCATGATCATTGGAAGTGCATTTGCATAGCATTCTATTATAATTCATGGTTTGTTTTGACCAAACGCGTACTGTAGTTCCTGCGCGATCGGCATTTTGTTTGTTCTGAAAATCTATTATTATTATTATTATTATTATTATTATTATTATTATTATTATTATTATTATTTCTGACGATTTCATATAGCGCAATACGCATAGCGAAGGCTAAAGTCAAGAGCGCTGTACAAGTGTCCCTAATAGGAGATGTTAAATAAATGTGTTTTAAGGTTCCTAGTGAACAGTTCAGGAGATGTCACCTAGTCACGTCCACCGGCAGTGAGTTCCAAAGCAAAGGGTTGCCCCTCGAAACAGACCGTTTTGCTGTCGTAGACGGGGGTATTGAGAACGGCTGCTTGATCGAAGCTGCGAGCGCCGATCAGACGACTTGGGCTTACAAACCAGAGCCGTTAAGTACTCGGGGCAGAAAGGTCATTTAACGTCCTAAATGTAAACCAGCAACGTTTAAAGGCTATACGCTCCGGAATCCTGAGCCAGTGAAGTTTGTCTCGTAATAGCGGTGTCACATTCATTCCAAAGCGCCGAAGATTAGATGTCTGAAACATTTAGCACCATCTATTATTTGTCCGAGTAAGATACTGTTACAATAATCCACTCGTGATAGAATGAGGGATACCAGTTTAATCACGTCCGGTAAGCAGAATCTCCCGGATCCTGCGTAACTGATAGTAACATAGTCAATTGTTTAGGTCAAACGAAAGTGACTCATCCAAAAGAACGCCTAGAAGACGTTTTACAAGGAACAAATTTATCTTCAATGAAAACGGATTTCGTGGTTGAGATGTTTTACAAAACAGAGGAACTATTTTGGATTCAGGGATAACCGATTTTCATCCGTCCACTGTTCGGCAAGGAAATACAGTCCGTGATGAAGTCGTTCGACGTCAGATGGATTACCGACTGTGGACAACGTCATCTTAACTAACATATAGGACGGTATAACTGATCCTTGCGGCATATGAGAACAAGTTAACCATTCCAGCAAAAATTGAGAGACTGAGTTAATCCAATTATTTTGTAAGTTCAAGGCGACGAACAAAAACGGTCTACTGTATCAAAAGCCGCAGAGAGGTCCAGGAGGCAAAGAAGGGCTTGGTTATTCATCAACAATTTATTTATCAAGATTCTATGGCCCCTCCGATTTGTTTAGGCATTACACCATTTGACGTCAAGTAGTTTACAAGTTGGTTATTGACCACTCTCTCCAGCAGCTTTTACAAGACGGGAAGATTAGAGACTGGCCGATAGTTGCTTATTTCATCTTGATTCAGACTTGGCCCCTTAAGGTGCGGATATACGACCGCATGATTATTATTATTATTATTATTATTATCGACGATTTATGAAGCGCAGTAACATAGCCCCATCAGCCAAGTCAACAGTCAAAGTCAAATATAAGACCTTGTGAACATGTGTGTTTTTAGGTCTTTGGCAAACGTGTCTCGGGAGAAGTAATCCCGGTCAGTGCATCAGGGAGCGCATTCCACAGTTAATGGTTGCAGTTCATTTTTCAACTTCAGCCACATAATAATATTGTTGAATCGCAATAAAAGAGAAAAATACCCTTTATCGTGCTTTTAAGCGAGTGCTAATAGATTTTCCAAAGAAATGAAAAGTACTTGCTGATGAATTTCTTCTCATTCTTCGTTTTAATGAGCCAAGCTAAACATCGCGTTAGGCGCTATAGTTAATTCAGTTACGCGAGTTTCATCTACACCTGCATAGTTCGTTATAATTTTCGTTTACTGAAAATACCGGGGAGGTTAACGTTCGGAAAACACTTCGGTTGATTTGATATTCAAATTCGTCGATATCCTGTTGCGCATTTAAACAGTTGGTTCTTGCATTGCAAGTGTCTGCGCTTTGAACAGGCAGAGCAGCTCATCATCTGGTCTCGGTGAAGGCATTCTGCAATGGAGACAGGAATCCTGGTACGTCAGTGGTTGAAGATTATCCTTGCGGTTGTTCTTCAGTTTCAGCTGATTGAAATGTGTAAAAGTATGTTTCAAACTGAAACTTTCGATCGTAGCCAATGACTGAAAGCTTTAAACCTAGATTAAGCTTAATAATTCCGTTAAATGATAAAATCTATCTCACGTCATATCAAGAGAATGGATATGCGTAATTACAATTTTAAACAAAATTATCATTATTATTTTTAATAGTCGTATTTTAATATTTTAATTCGTATACCTCAGAGCCGTCCAGTTTACATTGAGTTACAGATTTATTCCCCAGTTAAGGGGTTAATAAGCATCTTTGGCAGGATATTTCTTCTGGCTTTTGATTCTCTTGAATATCATGTTTTCTTCAAAGGACCCAATATATTCAAAATACTCTTTGCATGGAAGTACTTGTATGTGTCGCACTGCCGCCCTTTGCGTTTGACCGCAAGTAAGATCCAAATCGATGCCAAGTGTGTGTTACAGTATGCGTCAAAATAAAAGAGGTGTCACATAACAGTTCGGGGTCGTCCATAAATGACGTAACGCGTTGTGGCATTTTTCCCCCCTCCACCTTCGTAGCGCGACGTAACAAAACGTCAACCCCCTAATATGTGACGCAACAACTGGCCTCCCCCCTTCGTCTTCCGAAAAGTCTTCACAAGAAAAAAGGACATCATCTTAAAATTTTAGTATTGCGTTAATCATATTTCCAAAACCCCTCGTCACACTTCGTAACAAATGTCCGGACCTCTCCTAAGCGCGTTTCATCATTTGTGGACGGCCCCTTATTCGTATGATTATTACTATTATCATTCTTATTTACGAACTTCTATAGTATCTAAGGTATAAATCTCAGTGGTATAAGTCGATAGTAGGCCCACCCCACATCCATATCGCAAAAGACCAGGTCAATTCTAAAGATCAGTAAAAATTGGAGATGGAAAGCGTCAAGGCAGACTGCAATAGAAAGAGAAACAAAGATATACGTGATTTCATCATAAATTTATTAGTACTATATCAATGGTTCTCAACCCTTGGTCCGCGGACCACAAGTGATCTGCGAGAGGGGGTCTGATGGCCCGCGGCGAAGTCTGATAAAAAGTAAATAAAAATTAGAAATATTATATTTTGCAGGTGAAAAATCTGAAAAGTGCGACGAACGAGCAAAACAAGGTCATCAGCACAAAAAGGTTATCGGCACATTTTGTGTGCATTTTGTGTTAATTTTCAACGTGAAAAAGTCTCTGACAAGCAAAAAGAATAAAAGGTCATCACCGCTTTTAGGAGAAAATGACTGGTCGAATTATCAGGTGGTCCGCGAGAAAAGTTTGAATTTCAAAAGTGGTCCGCGAGGCAACGAGGGTTGAGAATCACTGTACTTACAGGTCAAAGATCCTCATAAAAACTGTCTTAATTTCATAACTTAACCAAATTACAACAGGCTATCAAAGCTTCATTTTTCAAACTTCCATAAAACTATAGCTCGCCTTTCTAAACAACTATTAAATGTATTCACAATTTCTTGATTTAAAATGCACTAGAAGACTTAGAATGCGGAGAAAGGCTGGGAGTCTGCATTGGCTATTGCTTCTGGTAAGTTTTTCAATGAACGACATACATATTGCTTATACAGTGTAGAGAATAGCATGCTTGTCTGATTCGATTGAATCTCTCATAACAGCGTTTGAAACCTTTGGATCGGTCTGTTTCAACCACAATAAATATATTAACGAGGCAATAGCGTTTCTTGAATAAGAGTAATGTAATTCGATCATAATTTGCATGCAAGCGTGGTGTCCATTTCCTAAGTAGGACATAAAAGACTTAGAACAAGTTCAAACAGTGTTTTATCCAGACCCCAAGCTTTGGGGGAGGGGGCGAATTGACTTGGTAGGAGGTGAAGAGACACAGTTCAATGCAAAAATTGTGTCAGTGCTGGGATTTGGGGGGGGGGATTTTGTGGTTTTAGGGGTAACATTTTCTATCAGGCCTGTATGAAACACTGAGTTCAACACAAAGCAACACAAATTATCAAAGATTATCAGAGCTTAGCCTATGAAGAAATGCTAAAGCGATGTGGTTTAGCGACTTTGAAAAATATGAGATCGAGAGTGATCTTGAGACGTACTGTATAAAATATCAACAGAGAAAGTGGAAGTGCCAGCATGAAGGTTCTTCACAGTGATACAAACACGGTGGAAGTCAGAGTCGATTGCAGATACAACGGGTGGATTTTACAGATTTTATTTAATAAAATCAAAATCAACAAAGCTAAAAGTGGAACTATACTTTAGTCTGAAGGTTCTTAACAGCAAGACAGTCTCTCTACACTTTATACAACAACAGCAAGACAGTACGGCGGTACCCGAGAACACAACACGAAGCTGTTCTAAAACGGATTGGGAGATACAAACAACATTTTATCAGTGCTAGAGTGGTAGATAGATGGAATGGATTGAATGAGACGATCGCATTGGCTACTATAGCGCAAACGATTTTTAGATACTAGATTGTAAAGATTGGACGGGGCGATGCATATAGGATAGTGGTTCTCACACAGGGCAGATCCTCCTGAATCACTTTAAACTTTACTATTATTACTATTTTAAATTTACTGTTTTCCCAGAAGCCGACGACGACGATAACAATCTTTATAGCATCCAAAGCCAGTCAGTAGACCGCAATAAGTAGGCCAAACAAACGGCGTTTTTACATTTTATCTCAGTATAATTCATTATGAGTAGCTTCTTAGACATCTGCACCGATAGTTCTGGCTTCATTAATAAATTGACGATTTTTCAGGACTGCCGGATTAGTCAATCCCCCTTAACCGCTGACGGGTGAGTTGGTCTGTTATTCTGTGAGGTATTCTTTCATAAAGAATTTTTCATATTGAAATGGAGGCTGATCGTCAGTTAAGTTTAAGAAAAGATTGCCAACTAATCCTCCAAATGGTCATTATAGTTATCTTATATGAACATAGTGTCGATACCTTACCATTTATGTTAACTCAACGACGACGACGACGACGACGATGATGATGATGATGATGATGATGATGACGATGATGATGATGATGATGATGATGATGATATTATATTTACCTAATTCGGCAAAACCGATCATCACTATAGGAGTATCCAGAACACTTTACTATGCCCACCAGCATAGCCAGTATCTATGCTGGTGGGCGAGAAATCTGCTTCTGCCATTGGCGTCTATTAATAGACGTCAATGGCTTCTGCCCACCAGTGGGCGGAGCAACCGGATTTGTTGTTAAACACTGGATACCCTCATACATGAGCCATTGTGATATATACGTGTAGTTGTGCATTTCATGCAATATTTCCTTGCAAAGCTGTTCTGGATGCGACAGAATCTCAGTCGATCTTGTGTTAATAAATTCTCTATGTCGACGTGATATCAATTTGACGTTTATCTGCAAATCCTATGAAGTCATTTGACGCCTATCTTTTGCAGATGTCGTACTGACGAATGAAAGGGCAAATCAGAAAACGCTGAACTGCCAGTTTCTTTAATAATTTATTGAATTTTGGAAATGTCGAACATCAGTTGCATCAATAATCGTTTTCTGGTTTAAATTTTCCTCATTCTAACAACCTTCTCTAATGTTTGCCGTCAACATTAAAATAGCAAAATATGCAAATGACATCTACTTGTTTGATGTTTCGAGTTTATTTTATATTTCTTCTTTAAAAATTGAATAGCCTACTGTGTGAAATTAAGTTTTAACTTATTTATCATCCTTACGAAGAATAGTTGGCGACCACTAGGCATTTTTCGTCTGATTCCTTAGGACCCAGGTTCAGGGCCGCCGAGAGAAAATACGGGCCGTGGAACAAATAGTGATTCCGGGCCTCTTGTTTCACTCTCCATATCATTTCATAGTGAACTTTAATTAAAAAATCTTGACAAGCAAAAAGAAGGTCATCCTTTAGGCCTATCCTCATATTAAATAAATGCTGACAAGCAAAAAAAGGTCGTCACATCTTTTACACTATAACTTTCTGGTTAGCGCGGGCCCTTTGTTTCTAGCCGGGCCCAGGTAAAATGTACCCCCGTCCTCCCTCTCGTCGGCCCTGCCCAGGTTTCCGAACCTTATAGAATTTGAGATATTATTAATGTATTAGGCCTATACAGTTCAGCTTTGTATTCATGTTTGCGTTTTTGTTCTTCCATTGTGTTCTCAATCATGTCATTGTTTGTAGACATCTGTTTATTTGCATTTTAACGTTCTCTGTGTAGTTTTGCGTCGGCTTTTATTGTTCTACAACTTATTTTAATATCTTAACTTGATCCAATGGCATAACATTTAGTATAATATTTGCCTTATCGTTGATATCCTTCGAAACAGTCTCTTATGTTGTCTTTGTCTCAGGCCAAACTTTTTGCTTATACCATTTATTTAATTAATGTTAATCTCATCGCATCAATTTCCATGGACGCCTCAATGCATCTACAAAGTGGCGCTATAAAAGTCGATATTTTGTTTGATTTTTAACACTAATTAGCTATTTACCCATCAAACTGGAAGGGAGATCTTTTTGCTGCTTTTCCTTCGAGGTGGACAGATGGAATGAACTGGATGAAGGGATAGTAACGGCTACAACTGTAAACGAGTTCAAAATAAACCTCAGTAGTTTAGGATATTAGATTGGACGGGAACAACAGTGGTTCTCACACAGGGCAGTCCCTACTGAACCACTTTAAACCTTGTTATATTATATTATTATTATTTATTTAACCAAATTCTTTCCGATATATGTCATTTTTGTAAATATTCTAGCATTTTGTCCAATGACTTGTCAATTACCGTAACATGGCTTGATGAGCGCTTTGATGTTCGCTGTTTTTCTTGCTCTCTGTCAAGCCACATGTACACTGTACACTGTAGATGGCCATGAGAAATAACGGTTCATTTAATTATGTTCCTGCATTTTCAAATGCTTGCCCTTGCGATTTGTTGATGGTCATTGCAAATGTAGAGAACACAGGAATTTGGCTGTGTCTAAGAATGAATGAGTGTCAAATGCACGTCACTTGGCTGAAAGTCGTTTCTTGGAATCTTAACCACTTGGTCTAGGTAGTTTAACGAAAGCCTGATATGTTTTTTGTGTTTGGAGAATTCCGGTGGCAATCTTCCACAATTAGTTCGTTCGGTTCCACAGTCCTTCTTATCCGGATTCGTATTGTAAATAAGTAAGCTAGTGGACCTCGTTTCTAGAGTTAGTTCCCATGGCGTTATTCGTGAAAAGGAAAGTCTGTGAAGAAACTCCGAAGATATACTGTAGTTGCGTGCTTTTTTCGTTACTTTATAAACAGTGCGACCATAGAAATAACGAAATGCTTCAGAATCGTTCTCAAACCATGAAACACAAAGGTCTGGAACATGCAATCACTAGCCGCGAACGCATTGCATATCTGATTGTTACGCCTATCAGCGATAGGCGTAACAATGCGATATAATGCGATATGATATAGGGACAACCGTATGCATGTGAAATATCAGTCAAGTTGAATGAATCAACTATATCTGCGTTATTCTCTCTTAATTAAAGGAAAAATCAATAATTTTAATGTTTGCTTTTATTTTTAGCCAACAAAACACGCATTCAATTAAAAAATACTGATTGCTAAACATTTTATTGTCTCTGTCAAATACATGTCAAACAATAATTTATGTAATCGTCAAATTTCGATTTCAAATATCATGCTCCAGAATTCTCATTAAATGCAATGAACCAAAGTAATGGCAATGGAAATCAAATTCAGCAGTCATTGTACAGTATATTTAATGTAACCGGAAACAAGCGAGAAATGATAGTCTATTCCATTCACAGTGTAAAAAAATCTGTGACAACTCAACACGATTGTACCAAATTTGCGAACATTATTATTATTAATTATTAAATCTGACAATTTCATATAGCGCAATACGCATAGCGAAGGCTAAAGTCAAGAGCGCTTTACAAGTGTCCTTAATAGGAGATGTTAAATAAATATGTTTTAAGGTCCCTAGTGAACAGTTCAGGAGATGTCGCCCTAGTCACGTCCGCCGGCAGTGACGTTCATGTACTTTTAAACAGCTAGACTAGAGAATGGAATTGACCACTATAAGTCCTGGCGTGATACTCAGCCGACTCTCATTTCGATCGAATCAATTTCAGCCAACGATGACCTAATAATAGCAGTTATTAAATTATATATCAGCGGATGAGCCTGTCATCTACGCACAACGGTTACAGATGTACTGTAGATAGAAAATAATAACCGACGTCGGCATAAAGGATTCGTTTCTGTCTAAAAGAGTTTGGTCACAAAATTTTGATTTTTCTATTGCATTAAAGACTTATTGGTACAAAGCCTATTTTAGAATGGAATCAGTGACGGTTTCACGTGGGGGATGGGGATTCATTCCCCAAAAGATTTTTTTTGTTTTTTGTTTTGCTTGTGAGATCCATTTTTGGGTAAAAAGTCTAGTAAAATCAGAGGGGAAAAACTGCTGGCCTTTTTATGCTTGTCAGCCTATTTTTCGTGAACGACTTGTAAAATTAGAGAACAAATGGTAAAATTAGGGGGAAAGTGCCTTCTTGTCAGCCTTTTTCGGCAAAGTTGATTGAATTTTCCACTTCTATTTTCACCCCCACCAACTTCCTATGAGTTCATTTCATCCCCACCAAGAAATCCCGGAACCGCCACTGAATGGGATACATATTTTAAATTGCCAAAATACTTTTTATTGTTTCAGAGGAAGCCTGCAGGTGAAAGGTCAACCGTTGATAACTTCCAATGTCTAAAATTCCTCACTACAGTGACAAGCCAGTGCTGTGCTCAAGCTCTCTCAAATTCTCCTGCAAATGTTTCTTTGCTAAGTTTGTACAATTTTAAATTGTGCATATATTTCAGAGCATTTCATATAAGCAAGTTTTTAGGTAGGCTAGAACGCCATCCTTGATTCCATCAAGGGTAGCGTTCTAGCCTGGCTCAGTGACTACCTCACTGAAAGGACACAGTCTGTCCGTTGGAACGGCGGCCTGTCTGCCTCGAGGAGCGTCCTCTGTGGTGTACTTCAAGGGTCCGTACTCGGACCTCTTCTGTTCGTCTTATACGTCGCAGACATAGTCATATATAGTCATATATAGTCGCCAACATAGACATAGACGTATCATGTTCATTGTTAAGCGCTTTTGACTTTAGTCTTCACTATGCTTACTGCGCTCTATAAATTGTCTTAATAATAATAATAATAATAATAATAATAATAATAATAATAATAATAATAATAATAATAATAATAGGCCACATCATAAAGTCGTCATATGGTTCGACGTGCACGCATACGCAGACGCTGTTCAGATGTATTCTTACTGTCGTCCTTCCGACACTGAGCGACTTCAACTTCGGATCAACGAATGTGTCATAAAGATCAAGCACTGGACAGCCGATAATCGTCTCGCTCTGAACCCTGAAAAGACAGAGATACTGTGGGTCACGACCCCCAGAAAGGCGCATCTGATTAGTCATGCTCCGTTATCAATTGAGGAGGTCGCTATCTCCCGTCGACGGAACTGCGCCTTTTAGGGGTTCTATTCGACGAAACGTTGATATTTAACGGTCTTATCAGCAATGTATCCCGATCCTGCTACGGTCAGCGCCGGTGGATCAAAGAGAACCGCAGCCATCTCCCCAGATCGACTGTGATGTTACCGGTTCGTGCATTCGTCCTCACTAGGATCGACTATTGTAACAGCATCCTCCTGGGTCTTCCCGCCAGTCAGCTGAGGCGCTTGCAGATGATACTCAACGCCTCGGCTCGTAAGATCTTTCGAGCTAGATGGTGTGAACATGTCACCCCTCTACAGAAAGATAGGCTCCACTGGCTGCGCATTCCGAAGCGAATCTTCTTCAAGAGAAGTTAGATCACTTTCCGAGCACTGAACGATCCGGTATTCCCCCAATACTTATCTGAACTGGTCCACAGGACACAACCCACCGAAAGTAACATTCAACTGCGATCCAGCGACACCGTCAGGCTGGTCATCCCTCCACCATCCTAGACTGCGAAATTCGGGGAAAGATCCGTAACCCACGGTAATCCTGGTGTCCAGTCACAATAGCGCAAGACAAAATAGCGCCGACAAAATCGCGCCGACAAAGTAGCGCCGACAAAACAGCACCAACAAAATAGCTCCAAAAACCCCGACAAAATAGCGCCTATGTAATCGCGCGATATGAACAACTCGACAATAATAAATAAAATAAAGATAATACTCGGCTATGAGATATAAAAGATATTCAGTATCGTATTTCAATCATGCTGGGTGGCATGTCGTAGGTATTAGCAGGCACTACTCGAAACGGAATTAAATTCGCAAATATCAAATGACTACATATGTCACACAGGGAAACTATAGGTCTAGTATGTTCTTCTACGTTATTGAATATTATAGAGTAAAAGAACATTTTTTACAGTTATATTAGCTTCGGTGTAATAGTACTTGAAAAACCTGTTAAAGGTAAAGTTGAGTTCTCTATCATTTCATATTTCGACGCTATTTTGTCGGCGCTCATTTGTTGGCGCTAATTTGTCGTCGCGATTTTGTCGGCGCGATTTTGTCGGTGTATCGGTAATCCAGTGCTCTGGAACTCGTTGCCGAAAACTATGACCACATGAGACTAACATCGATTTATCTGTTAAAAAACTTAAGACGCACCTGTTCGACATCTCACACAAGTGCAATGTGTACCGCGCTTTTGACTTAAGCCTCTGACTTTGTTACTGCGCTATATAAATTGTCGTTTAAACTAAACTAAACTAAACAAGAAGCGAACGAGGAGTAATGCAATTGTATATCTCGCTAATACCCTCGGCGTTAACGATCGCAGACCGTACAACAGAAGCTGATAATTCTTATGATGTTGCAATAAATTTTTGATTAGTGCCAGTGTAGGCTTATATTATTGTGATAGTGTTTGGATTTGTAAAACGAAGAAACCGCTTTAGTAAAGCAATAGACGAACATGTGATGCTGAGTCGTCATATGCACGCGAAGTTAGAATCAACCTGAAATCAGAGATATGGGAGGTACACAAGGAGATGATGACGCAGGACGCCAACTCGAATCATGTACTGTACACAGTTCACTAGTTACTGTTCACTAGGTACGAGAGATGTGCGTATCGCGGATAGATCCGCAGGCGGATTCAGATCCACAAGAATTTAATGGATCCGCAGACCTTGGCGGACCCAAGTATCAAATAACCGGCGAACGCGGATCATCCGCGAACCCTGACAACTGGCAACACACAGTGTAACGCACACACACACACACACACACATACGCGCAAATACAAACACACTGCACACGTAGTACCTTCTCAGATTACCTCCCTGAATTGTTTGGCTATGGCATGGTTTCCATTGATCAAAGCGGCAATTACCGCTTTGATCAACAGAAACGCCAAGTTAGGTGGTTGACATCAGAGATCAGACTCACTCGCGCGAGACAACTTCAGACATGTCCAAAGACCAGAAAACCCTCATCGTCTGTGTCTGTGCCTGCCGAATGAGAACCTTAATTACACGTCATTAATAGATATATGACACCCAACACTTTGACAACGCCGTAGGTAATTTGAAGAGGCATTGGGGGATTTGGAACTCCTTGATTATGAAGTAATCAATCTATTTCCTAAATTTGCTTTCTACTGGTCGAGGTGCGATGATAACTCTGTTGTTCAATATACGTTATTCAGATATGACAGAGGCACATAATTTTACTGCCTATAATATTGAAGTACAGTCCTTGGCTTGCATATGGGGTGGGGTGATAGTAAGACATCAAAACTTACTATCTGCGAATTCGGATCCTCCGCGGTTCCTGACAGCGGAAACGCTCGCGGATACGGATCCTACGCGCAGTGGCGGCTCCACCGGGGGGCAGGGGCCCGTGCCCCCTATTGAGTGCCTGCCCCCCAGTGGCCCCCCGAGTTTGGACCCTGTACTTAATGCTACATACATTAAACAACAAATGGTTGGCCCTCCATGATTAGAAGTTGCCACCCCAACGGCCCCCCACTTGCCAAATCCTAGAGCCGCCACTGCCTACGCGGATCCAAACTTGGCGGAACCGGATTATCCGCGGTCTCAAAATTGTTGGATCCGCACACCTCTGCTAGGTATCCTCAGTTCTTTCGAATTTTATTTAAATTGATGTTGTTATTCGATTAGATAGATGTTTGATCGATGAAGCCAGCATGTGTAATAGTTGTTGTTCATCAAACACTCTTAAATCAATTGCAGGGAAGACGATATCTTGAAGCTTCTCACAGACAAACAACACTTGCTTCCTCGATAACAAAAGATAGGATCTTTGTTTCAGTCAATCCATTAAAGGCATTTAGAGCATCGTAGAAAATATATTATTATTATTATTATTATTAGTAGTAGTAGTAGTAGTAGTAGTAGTAGTAGTAGTAGTAGTAGTAGTAGTAGTAGTAGTAGTAGTAGTAGTAGTAGTAGTAGTTGGGAAGATAGAGGGGCGGGAAGATAGATGAGTGGTAATATCACTGGGCAGGCACGCCGACGACACGGGTTCAATCCCGTAGGAGCCCCTAAGGTCGACTCAGCCTTAATCGCTAGAGGGCGGTAGTAACATCAAAAATGAGTAGCAATGGCAACATTGCGATAGTAACCATAGGTTCGGCGGAAGAGACTGGCCACCGTCCGCCGATGTATGGCTTAGCCACCTATGGGCTGCTGGCTACTAAATACGGGGATCAGCACCGGACCCTACGGGCGTGAGCCTACGGGTGAAAACCTTTACTTTTTACTTTAGTAGTAGTAGTAGTAGTAGTAGTAGTAGTAGTAGTAGTAGTAGTAGTAGTAGTAGTAGTAGTAGTAGTATAGACTTCTTTAGCGCCATTGTAGTAGTACATCTGCACCAGTCGATGGTCGCTTCAGTGAATAATCGTAATCGTGAATCATTGTCCGTGGTGAATCGAGGTTGTAAGTAGTAGTAGTAGTAGTAGTAGTAGTAGTAGTAGTAGTGGTAGTGGTGGTGGTGGTAGTAGTAGTAGTAGTAGTAGTAGTAGTAGTAGTAGTAGTAGTAGGAGTAGTAGTAGTAGTAGTAGTAGTAGTAGTAGTAGTAGTAGTAGTAGTAGTAGTAGTCGATTTTTTGAAAGACGTGAGTCCCTGTACATTTGATATTTCCTGAGTTTCAATAGAAGTTCACACAGTCTGATCCTTTGTTGTGTTTATACGATGCATCTGTTTTCCGGTTTCCTTCAGAAATGAAAGATTCCTTATCAATAGGATGGAGTACTTTGCCACAAATCATCTTTATACAGTCAACCTTTCGCTGTGTTTATCCATACAGTCATTCATTCTTCCATTCCATCCATTCTGTCTGTGTGACTGTCAGGCTCTCTCAGTCTGTCAGACGATCTCTGCAATCAATATGCCATCTTCTGTGCCGCTTAGGCCTTAGGCCTATACACTGTGTCCGGAAAAAGTGTGTCGGCAAAACTTCGATAACTGTTAACGGATTCTGAACATTTTCGCAGCAAAATAATTAGGATTATATTCTCCCAAAACTTTTGACGTTGCTTTGAATAAATCCAGTAACAGATGCATAAATAGCGAGTTGCGATGAAATTGGACATTGAATATATTGTAGATAATGCAAAGTTAATGCTTGCAAATTATGTAGGCTAATCAGACTAAATTCAACTGCGAAGCTTGGCTGACGGTTTGTGCGAACGATGTCAGTGTCAGAATTTAAGTGTTATGCGTCAATAAATGGCTTTTTCCAGGTCAAAAGTCGACTTTGAAAACGTTAAATAGCCGCCATAATCATACAGAACACCAGATGTCCCCATTGATACCCGTTTTTTAGTTTCTTCAAGACCCGCAATGTGTCTGATTTTCATTCTTTTTTGAAGTGTTTATCCAGAGATCCACAGAGCTTCAATCTCTTTTTTTCTTCTCACAAATCCTTAATCGGGTGTTTATCTTCTTTAATAAACGCCATTTTCGAATGACGTCATATTCAATCCATCGTATTTAAGCGTGACGTCATTTACACGATTTGATCTCTGATCCATTGGCAAACGATTAATTTGAAATAATTCGTTCCAAAAATCATGAAAAATTATTATGAAGGTTGTAGACGTTACACAGTACAAACTGTTGCTTTTGCATTTTTCGAATACAGTGTAAATAGCCTCAGTAAATCAAAAACGAAATAATAATAAAGCATCCAAGCGACTGCCTTTGTGTCCTTATATGCCTAATGGCACAACTCATTGGCGGAGGGAGACTCAGGCAGCTGAAGCTTAGTGGCCTATTGTGGACGTGATCTTACCGAGTATCATATCATAATATAGAGGAACCGTCTTCACTTGACTCTTCAATCTCCTGGTTTCGACTGAGATTAGTAACTGAAGTTTAATCTTCGTTGTCTTCATAGTCGTTGTTATGATGATGATGATGAAGGTGCCTTGTCTGTTGATCGTCGTTGCTTTGGTTGTCATCAGATGCGATTCTTCATCGTACATAAACCTGGGTTACAAACCGGTGGTAAACCAAATCCTTAGAAGTGCAGCTATTGAATACTGTTTTCAAGAGCAAAATAATCGTCCAGCCGACATCGAACTGAGCACTACAAAAGTTACCTTCACGGTAGGAATTGTGAAACAGTGGCTAGCGCACTGGTCTGCTAATCGTGAGGTTAGTGATTCAAGTCCCGGGTGGTACTCGGTGGAAAAAGATGCGACGAGTCAAAGGATGGCAAACGCTCTCTTCGCCCATTTGTATTCTTGCGAAAAAATTTGCATTCTTGTAAACATTTCTCTCTCTCTCTCGAATATCTGGTATAATTTGTGCTCATAGACTAATGCTGTGCGCAGGTAAACAAGGCAAAAGAACCGATCCTCATGGTAATGTATTGCTTCAAAGGAGACGAACCAATTCTGAGAGTCGAGGTTAATAAAAATTGTAGCGCTTATCGCGTTAAATAAATATTTAGCTATTAAACGACAGCATTAAAGAAGTGTCACACTCTAGCAGCAGCAATGAATGAAACCACATTAAACAAATAAACTATGACTTATGGAACTATGGGGCTGTCCATTATATTATGTCAACAATTTTGGGGCAATTTTTGAACCCCCCTTGTTAACAACTGTCAACTTTCAGTTACCCCTCTATAGTTACGTCAAAAACGTTTGACCCACCTCCCCAAGATCAATGACAGGTCCCAATAACAAGGTTATTATTTTTTGTGGTGATGACCATTCTTCACTGTTTTGCTCATCGAGTGTCAAAATGTGGTGGTGATGATCTTTTTTGCCATGCTTTTTCCATTGTAATAAGTAGTATTCCATGAAATTTCCTATTTTTTGATTATTTGTAAAAAGTGAAATTGTTGACGTCAACTTCTCTTGACTCCCTCCGCCTGTCAACAGCTGTCAATTTTTTCAAACCCATCCTCTAAATTGTTGACGTAATTAATGGACAGCCCCTATGGCTTATGAAACTATGGCTCAACTTTTTAGAGCCATCCGAATTAGATGTGAACATTTGAGATCCTTGGGGTTGGAAATCTCAAGAATAGCCCGATCGACAGTGTGATAATTTATGAACTTCCAATTTTATAGAATAGAATGCAAATGTACAGTTGCCACACTATTCCTCTGTGCAATGTTTACTCGCAATTATATATAATTACTGCAAAAATAGTACCTAGGACAGGAATGTTAAACTCATTTCATATAGCGAGCCACATAAAAGTCTTTGTGGTTGTCGCGAGCCTGATTTGTATGTACATAACATTAACACGAACAACAGTAGGTCTATTGCACAGAACGGTATAAACGATATGTTTAAGAAATGTTTCAAAATTTTGTATTTAATTTCTATCGTATGCAAATAATTTGAGGTTGATACATGTAATTTCCGATTTTCATATACAGTATGTACTCTTTGAACACGCCTTAAATAAAGTAACCTTGCTTAACCAGAAAGTTTTTTTCTCGCATTCAGCCACATACACGCGGGGCGGATGAAACCCTTTCGCGGTCCGTATCGACCCGCTGGCCGTAGGCTTGACATCCTTGACCTAGGACATTTTTGCTCCAGAATTTCAATGTTTAGTCATTTGACAGCGTATCCAATCTGTGGACCTACGGGCACTCGCAGACATGGACACTGGTCCATTTTGTAAAACGAAATCCAACTCAACCCATCATAAATCAGCCACAACCCAACCCAAGCCACGAAAGCAACAGGGTTACTTGACCCTACCCAACCCACCGTAATACATTACAAATTCTTAAACCATGGCTAATTTTCTGACCCGACCCAAGTCACCATTAGCAGGGAACTGTCTGACCCAACCCAATCCAACCCGACCGTAGTTGGCCCCACCCACCACATGTCCATGTCTGGGCACCAATGCTATCTTCAATCGTTCTAACCTGCAAACGTGTTTTGCCTTTTGTATTTTCAGACGTGTGAACACATCTGTCGTTGTGAACTGACATATTATCGCAACAATATCGCCGAACTGGATCGAACCATTTTCAAGACTAACAAATACAGCGGCTGTTTTTACATTCCACCAGCATCGTTTCAGCGTAATTCATAGTGGACCTCTACAGCTAATGTTTGGAAATACTTCTTTAAAAGCATAGCAATTCCCCATACAGCTTAAGGGATCACAAGTTCAATTCGTTTCATCGACAGTTGTTTCGTCGTTATTCTTTATCTATATGTTGAATTTGAATGAATTTTGCCATTACATTGAATGCCCTTATTCTAAGAGAAATGCATAGACTAGATATGCGTCAAAATTTTTTAAATTAGTTAGATGAACATGACAACCTTAACCGCTTTGCTTGCCTATAGCTATTGTAAATTGTGCAGGTAGGTTAATTGGATGTAAGCCCACAAAGAAAAATTCGAATACAAAATAATTATTTTGATTTTGTGTACTGTAAAAATTTCATGTGATATCATACAGAATTAACTTAATTGGCTTCTATAATCATTACTGGACAATTAAATTATTCATTTGCATTATGATATGATAGGCCTATTATACTATAACAAAAATTGCGTCTAAGAAATAAATCTCGAATGCATTAACCCTTTCATGGGCACATTTATTCCAGCATTGCAACACATGCAATAATTCAATGAAAATTCATATAAAAATGGGTAGATTAAAGAAGCTGTGCAACATTTTTAAGAATTGCAAAAAACATTTTACATGGGCATCCTGCCCCTCATGACCATAGGCCAAAAATGTTGTTTATATATATATATATATATATATATATATATATATACAGTATATATATGTAAAAATGTGGACAATATTCTTATTTTATTTCTTTTCTGACATTGGCAAGGCAGATTGAATTTATTTACACTAAAAATATCTCAATGACAATAATATTATAATAGTTTGTCGTCTGATAAACGTGTAATCGTGCTCTTCCGCGCAAACTTATCATGCTAAGGTATTTGTTCTACTCCCCTACTACTATAAATATGTTACACAAACTACCTGAGTGTGATTGTAAATTCTCTATGTACACTAATTATCAATTATTACCAAATGGACTTTACAATGCATAATTTTTTAGTAAGTCCTATTTAGTGTTTTGCCATAATTTTTCTGCAGATGTCGTACAGACGATTGAAAGCCAAATACACTGAAGTCTAAATCTATTTTAAAATGTATTCACTTTCTAGTTAAAATTTCCCTCATGTATGGCCCTATTAATTTATGTCGTCAGAATTAAAATAAAGTTTGCAAAAATCACCCAAGTGTATGATGTTTTCAGCCTATTTTCCAATCAATTTCAATTTTAGAAGTCAAATACCTTTCAAGTAGTTCTTTTGACATGTTTTTCTAGCTTCTGAATGACTGCTTTATTATGGCGTTGTATTAGCCTATTAATTAAGACAAGCGGTAATGTTCGTCCGCTGTTAGATACAATACCTTTTGTCTGAGTTTTAACCACTGACGCAGCCACAAGACATGCGATCTAACAGGTGGAATAACTGGAATTTGGACACAACGCATCAAATCTGTTGACAGCATAATTTCATTAGAATTTTCTGTCCTCATTTTAGCTCATGGCTAAATTGTGCCTCAGATGCTATTGTTTGGATCATTTAAAGAATCCCTATAAGGCTGAAAATGACTCTTGGAAAATATTTCTGCAATTTAAATTTAGCACTGCATTTCATTTTGGATAAATAGAGAAACTTAGTGCTTTACTGCGCGAAGTTCCTCAAGTTCAGGGTGTTGCGAACGATGATTTCTGCGATCGTCTCAATTTTCGCTCCACGGTTTAGATTAGATTAGATAGTTCATTAATAGGCGCACTTAGCACAAATGCGCGCTGCTGAATGGTCAACGAATAATGTTTTAAGACTTGAAGAAAAGAAAACGTTAAGGTCAGCTATGTCTGTGATGTTCACTATTTCTTGGAAGTCCACAGGATTTAAAGCTAATGTTCTTCTTCCCGCAAAACTTTAATTCGATGTTTATCTTCTTTGGCTAACGCCATTCTCGAACAACGTCAAATTTACGCCATCGTATTCGCCATCGTTGCCGTCATTTACACAAATAGATTTCTGATCCATTGGTAGAAAATTAACTTGGAATCGGTTGAAAGCTTCTGCTATCTAAGGGCCAATGTACTGAACATGGCCAATCCACGTGGGGCGTAATGGGAATCAGACGTATGTATCAGACGTGTGGGAATTGCTTCCATTGCTCTGCAGCGACTCGGAAGAATATGGAAACAACGTAGGTTGAGCATCAAAACGAAATTTCGTCTCTGCTTTCCGTCATTCTTTACAGCAGCGAAACCGGGGCAATGACCAAACAGGACTGGATGAGACTCAGTAGCGTGTAGCGGGTGGGGCGGGTGGGGCGGTGGCCCCGGGCGCAGACCAGAGGGGGGCGTAAAAATTGACTCGACAATTTTTTTGCTTGTCAACACTTTTTTACTACATTTTACTACTGCTGTCGTACCATCTAAAATTTCGCTTTTATACTCAAATATTAAGATCTACACAAACAAAATTTAAAAATAATAGGATCTGTCTATAGATTTCAGCCACATATGACAAGTTGTTTACTTCCTTCCTTGACATTCAAGCGGTGTCACTAGACAAAGCGAAACAATTAAGCCTAATGCCATCAGTCATGGACAACAAAATGATTACTGGACGGTCAACTGAAAAGGTGCCTTACATTAGGGGCCGAAGAAATACAGCGTTCTGTGTATTTGCATGTAATTTTGGACTATTTCAACTTGCAATTGCTCGGATTCTGTGAAAGCTAAAAAGATGAGGTATACACCAATGTTTTGCATTTTTATCCCTCTTTCAAATCATCCGTGCAAAATTTAATAACAATTGGGATAAGGGTCCACAATCTGGCCTGAAACAGAACCTTCTCCTAAAAAATATTTTTTCTGTTCCAAGCTGTGCTGGGACGAAGAAATTAGAAAAAGAATTGGAATTGGTAAGTCAACATTTAACGAACTTACGAATATTCTGATAACAAACACGTAACAATGTCGACTAGTAAAAATGTGCTGACATCTTATGCGTAGCCAATACTGTCATATTGCTGCGAGACTTGGATAGTGTTCAATATCATGGAGGGGAACTCGCCGCAGTGAAATGCGGTTTCTTAGAAGGATGATGAGAATCGGTGGGAGGGACATGATGGAGAACAACGAAATGTTCGTCAAAGCGGGGACTGAAAAAGGCTAACTGGCAGCAATAATAGCAAGACAAATGGAATTATTTGGTCGTGTAATGAGGAAAGATGTTACAACAGGAATGATTCAGTGGCGGCTCCACCGGGGGGGCCAGGGGGGGCCCGTGCCCCTATTGAGAGCCTGGCCCCCAGTGGCCCCCAGTTGGGACCCTATACTTAATGCTACATACATTAAACAACAAATGGTTTGCCCCATGATTAAAAGTTGCCCCCAACGGCCCCCACTTGCCAAATCCTAGAGCCGCCACTGGAATGATTGATGGGGAAAAGAGAGATAGAGGAATACAAAGGCGAAAATATCTGGACAGTTTATGTTCTCTACAGGGAGGAAACTACGGAACAATTTATATCATCCGTGAAACAGAGGACAGGTGGAAATGACTGTAATGGTGTAAGTGGTGTAAAGGCTGAACAGTACAGGCCCAGGAACGGATCCTTGAGGCACTCCAAAAAAATAGAAATATGGCCATGAGAGAACACTTGAAATGACCGGGATTTAAGGTAGCCTAAGATGCAAACCAGTTGTGAGCGTTTTCAGATATGCCAAACCAGAGAGGGAGAGAGAGAGAGAGCAGAATTTTGTGATCTATGGTATCAATTGTAGTACAATTGGAGTATATTGTATAGCATTGAGACTTCCGGTGGGCGCCGTCATGGCCGCCCGCGCACGTTTGTGTGCGCTTCGGATTTCGTCGCCGTTTTGGTTTTATCCGATGTTCTACGAGCGGACTTTTGCATCGACTCGTCGGTTTTTCGAGGGTCTTCTGCAGTTCTTCGCTTTTTAACGTCGTTCTGAACGTTTCGAATCGGTCGTCGTTCGTATAAAGCTCGCCAAGGTCAGCCGCTAATGGCTGCCGCGTGGTACAGCGCGACCGAGAAGGGATGTTTTCCGGACTTCGTTGGATCAATCTTCGTCGGATTCGCTGATATCGGCGACGAAACATTTCTCTCGGAAGACCGCTCTTGGATTTCGCCGCCGAGGAATACTTCTGACTGGCTGGGGCGTCCGTCTTCGGGTCCGCCCATCGCCGTCGGTCTCCTTGCGGGAAATTCTTCTACCAATCTCGCGGACCAACAACATCTTCCGTTCTGCGCTGACAACATCGTGGTGGTTGCAGTTCTCCAGTGAAAGACCGCTTCTTACGACTGCACCGGACTTCTCGTCGCCAGTTTTGATTTTCTTCATCCGAGCGGACTTCAACTTCAACATTGCCATCTTCTGTCCACCATTGACATGTTAGCGTTGTCAAAACGCTTTTGATTTTGGTACTTAACCATGTTACAGCGCTATAAAAATTTTCTTAATAATAATAATAATAATAATAATAATAATAATCAAATGCAACAGAGAGATCAAGAAGACAACGGCCAGTAACTTGTCGGAGACCAATTGCGGTTAAGAGTCTGTCATGAATATAAGCAAAAGCGGTTTCAGTTGATTGGTGTTTAGTGTAGGCAGACTGATGAGCATTATATAGCGAGAACCGTTTCGATTAGCCGTAATTTATTCATTTTAAAATGAAATTCAGAATCACTTAGTTCATCTTCATAACAGCCTATTAGTATTGATGGTCTGTTATGACAGTTAATCAACATTCCATCTGATGTGAACTAATGGAAGTCAAATTGGTGCATCTCACTTAAGTTTATTCAACTTCGACGACAAGGTTTTCTACACGAAACCAGTCTACCGCATCCTATAGGCCTATAGGGCTGTCGATTTAATGCGATTATACGATCGCATATTTAACGAGAAGGAGGGTTTGGGAGAGAAGGTTTTGGCAACCGCCGGGAAGGCGAGAGGGCGCGGAGAGAGAGAGTCCACCGTTCGCAGTAGCTTACGCAGGAGGGACGTGACCGGGAACCGCTAGCAAATTAATATAAATTAAAGCACGCCCGACGCTCTCGCTTCAAACGCTTGTCGTGTGTTGAATAGATAGCATTGATCCTAGTGAAGAAGGCAGGAGGCAGTCTGCAATGGAGACCGGAATCCTCATCCGTTTCTGGCTGAAGATCTTCTTCGTGGTTGTTCTTCTGTTTCATCTGATCGAAATGTGCAAACGTAAGATTCACCTTCCTAATTTCAATTAAAAACGGTACAATGATCCGATTTTTGGCTTAGCTTAAGAGTACGGAATAAACTACTGATCAGCTTCCTAATATTTTGCATGCTATCAGCATTACATACATACATATAGTTTCCTAGCGTCTACCTGTCTGTTCCGTAAAGCCGCCTTCATTGGATGATGACGTGCTGCTGTTATTTTATAATCGTTGCTAAGGAACGTATATTTTAATATTTCGTGGAAATTGATATCGACATAATTGTATTTTTTGTAATTTTCAAAACCCTGTAAAAGACAATTTTTAAAGATTTTCGGTGTTTTTAAGTCGAAAAATGAGAAACTTGTCTATAGAGTTCCCTTACTCTCTGCAGACAGCAGCAAACATAGGCCTATGTGACATGAATACAGAGAGGGTCTATGGGTGTTGACATGCCAAGCATTACAACTTCAAAATCTACATTTTATTTTTTAAAAACCTTGGTTTCCAGCCCTGCTCTTTAAAGGGGTAAAAATCGTACTTTACACTGTTGAGAGTCAGTCTCTCCAATCTTTTCGTACGCGGAAAGAACTTGTTTACGTTTACCTTGTTTATAGGCTAACGAATTTATATAATAGGCTGTTTGTCGTTTGGTAATTTAGTGGCCTGTATGCCTTCTGTCGCAGTCTGTCCACCGAATCAATACTGCAACGATAAAAATTGGTGTTGCGAAGTAAGATTTGCCAGCCAAATTGATGCATTACAAATGCTTTTGATTAGTTCATATATTAGATTTTACATGAAGTACAACCCTTTTATGTGGATCATGTATCTTTTACGAATAAATATCAAATAACAAGACACTTAAGTAGCAGAGAGTGTGTAGTTTATTTTAAAACTGCAACGATAAAAATTGGTGTTGCGAAGTAAGATTTGCCAGCCAAATTGATGCATTACAAATGTTTTTGATTAGTTCATATATTAGATTTTACATGAAGTACAACACTTTTATGTGGAGCATGTATCTTTTACGAATAAATATCAAATAACAAGACACTTAAGTAGCAGAGAGTGTGTAGTTTATTTTAAAAGAGACGAATACACTATTTTTACTGTAACATTGCCATGCAGCAGTTTGGAACCACTTGAAACAGCGGGTCATACAGTTAACAAACTGTCTATAAGCAGTTACCGAAGATAACGGATAACTAGACGACGGATAACTAGACGATGGAATTTGGTATTAGGATCAAAACCTGAATTAGCAATCGTGATGATTGCAGAAAATAAGTACTTCGTCATATTTCTTCCATTTTAATGCATAACGATAAATTTCTCGTAGAATTTAATATCGATGCCACAACGTCATTATAGTAACTCTCACGTAGTCTTTTAAAATTTTCTAACAGGATAACCAAGGATAGTCAATCAACCGTGTGAGTCAAATCATCAAGCAACAGGATCATCGGCAGCAAAGTGAGTAAGGTGTTTTTCTGAAATTCCAGCATAATTATGTAATTTACAATCGAATTACAGTTGATCTAATTTGGTACCATTACGAAGCACTTCGAAGTCCAAATATTATGGACATTCTCACAACTCTGAAATCTTGCGTTTTGCGTAGGCCTACATAGTATTTCATCCAGGCTTGCATGGGGGAGTAGTATTTTATCCAGGTCTGTTATTATTATTATTATTATTATTATTATTATTATTATTATTATTATTATTATTATTATTATTTAACAAGACAATTTCTAGAGCGCCGTAAACATAGTTAACAGGCCAAAGTCAAAAGCGCTTTGCAAGAATGAGGGGAGCAGTATTTTATCCATGTCTATTAGGGGAGATCTTCCCCCACCGAAAGACCTCAAAAATGGCCTCCAAAAATGTCAGCACTGATATAATTTTTTGCACTGAAATATGTCTCTTCCCATCTAGCCCAGTCATTCCCCCTTAAAGATCGGGAGCCTGGATAAAACAGTGGGGGCAGATTTCTCAACATAAAAACTTTAAATTTTCCTGAAAAATTTCAGCAGAGACGCAAATTTTTGCATTGAGGTGTATCTCTCCCCTCCAGCAAAGTCAATTCACCTCCCTCCCCGAAGTCTTGGGTTCTGGATAAAACACTGTGCACACGAAATTTCCATGTTAAGTGTCTCCTTGGAATAATAATAATAATAATAATAATAATAATAATAATAATAATAATAATAATAATAATAATAATGTGATTTTAAGTGGTTTAGGAGGCTAAGTAAGCCTGTGTGAAAACCACTGATGTAACCATCTGCATTCAATAACCTAGTTTATCTAGATAGCCTTTGAATCCGTTTACTGTTTCAACTGTCACTCCCACCTCGTCCAAACTGTTCCATTTGTCCACAACCCTTGCACTAAAAAGTTTTTCTTTCTTGGACCAACCCTCTGCTTAAACAATTTGCACTTGTGGCCTCTTGTGCTGCTATAGTGTGCCAATGTAAAGAATCGATCATATGGCACATCTACTTTCCCAGTCATTATTTTGTATATTTCTATCAAATCCCCTCTCTCTCTCTTCTCCTTTCTAATGTTGTCAGTCCACAATATTGAAGTCTTTATTCGTAGCTTAAATTATGCCACCCATTGGCCATCTTCGTTGCTCGTCTTTGCACTTTTTCTAAAAGTTCTATATCTTTTTTCAAGAATGGATTCCAAGCCTGAACACACTATTCTAGATGAGGCCTTACTAATGACTTATAAAGTTTAATGATTATCTCTTTGTCACGACTCACAATTGTCCTGTTCACCATTCCCAACATTTGGTTTCCCTTTTTTGCTGCCTCCATGCATTGGTGAGATGGATTCATACTTCTATGGATGATTATCCCCAAGTCTCTTTCTTTTTCTGTTGTGGCTAGAACTTTCCCCCCTAAAGAATATTCATTACCATTATTAGACTTCCCAACATGCATTACAGAACATTTATCAATATTGAAAAGCATCTGCCAGTCCACAGACCACTGAAACAATTTCCTTAGATCTTCTTGTAAAAATTTTTGCATCATCCTCCGAGTCTATATTTTTGCATAACTTTGTATCATCGGCAAACTTTGAAATTTTGGACAGTAATCCTACATCGATATCATTTATATATATTAGAAAAAGCAATGGCCCAAGCACTGAGCCCTGAGGCACTCCACTGATAACTCTTGCCCATTGCGAATGGCCTCTCCTAATGCCAACCTTCTGTCTTCTTCCCTTCAACCAATTTTCAATCCATCTGAGAATATTGCCTCTTATTCCACAGGACTTCAGTTTGGCAGCCAGCCTTATGTGGGGTACTTTATCAAAAGCTTTGGCAAATTCTAAATATATTATGTCTACTGCCTTGCCTTTGTCTAGCTTATCAAAAACCTCCACCAGAAAGTCCAACAGGTTGGTCAGGCATGAACGCCCCTTTGTAAATCCATGCTGACTATCTTTAACAATTTTATGCCTAGTCAAATGTTCCAAAATGCTTTCTTTCAGCATTTTTTCATAACTTTACCGATTACAGATGTTAGGCTCACTGGTCTGTAATTGCTTGGTTCACTTCGTTTTCCCTTCTTGAACAGTGGGCTGACTAATGCGTCTCTCCAGTCTTGTGGTACTACTCCAGTTCTGAGTGATTCATTGATTATCAAAGCAATTGCATTTCCTATTTCATTTCGAACCTCGTAAAGAAACTTTGGATGTAAGCCATCTAATCCTGGGCTCTTGTCCGTCTTTAAATTGGTCAGAACCTTGATAACACATTCTTTTGTACACACTATCTGTTAGCATTTCTTCTTCATTTCCATCAAACACAATTTTGGCTTCTGGCATAGTATTTGTATTTTCCTCTGTAAATACTGAACAAAAATAGTTATTTAGAATCTGTGCAGTTTCTACATCGTCTGTTATTGCACATCCTGCGCTGTCCAAGAGGGGACCGACTGTGTCCTTTCGTCTCAACTTTCTATTACAATAAGCTTATGTGCAATTTGCAAATGCTCTTTGTTGAGTTATGTGCAAAAAATTGATGATCGTCGTTTTTCATTGTTGTATTTGCCAAAGGCAAAAGGGACGCCTTCCTGATGTGTCCATTCGTTTAATAGAAAATGGAAATGGAGAACTCTGAAAATGGCAATCATTTAACACACTCACTCTCAAATACCACCCTGTCGTCTTCAGTAGAACGCATAACGGTTCTCGTTGTAATAAATTAATTAATTATTGTTTTTGCAGATGTCGTACGGAAGAAGATAATGGATCCCAATTTCACCATCTTCAATGACTTTAACTTATTTCAAATTACAATTTTGACTTTGTATGTTATATTAATTTATTGTTAAGTTTCTTTTCAAAAAGAGCAACCTTTAATAGATTGGTATCAACATTAAAATAACTCGATATGCAATTGTTTTGTAAATGTGTAATAGTCCACTAAACAGAGATACAGTCACACAACAGACGTAAAATTCGTCAATAAATATTCTGCATCATTTTGACGTGCCCGCGTACTAATAGGCAGTGGCGTGCCAAGGAGTGATTTTGCCCGGGGCTAAAGTCATATTGGATGCCCCTGACGAGCAAAAACCAAAAATATCCCCCATATAATTTGGGTGCCCCATTATCTGGTGTGGATGCCCATGCAAAATCCATCATTGTAAGGGTTTTCATGTAAAAAGTGTTTGACGAGCAAAATAGGTGCCCGGAGTCTTTTTCTTTGCCCCCATCTGAATCTGATGGATACCCGGAACTCTGGGCCACTGCCCCACCGCCCCCGTCTGCACGCCACTGCTATTAGGAGGCAAAATGGTTAATAAGCCGACTGGATATTAGTCTAACCATGCGATTGAATAGTAATAATGATATTACTGTACCCCAACATGCTCCCAGAGATTTGCTGTACTGCTTTTCGATACGCTTATGTGTTTTTTCTTCGGTTCGCAGAGAATGCATTGGACCGAAATGTTTCTTCCGTTTTCCCCAATCGTTTTTAAAAAAAATTGTAAAATGAAGAAAGCGATTTGGTGCAATCAATCAGAGGCAGACATAGTGGCCAGGGTTATTTCTAGGGTTGTGAATTTGTGATTGCTTCATCGATTTTAAAAAGGCATTTGATTCGATATGGCATGAAGGTCTGTGGGGATCACTGGCATGTTTAGGAACACCAGAAAAACTTATTAGAACCATAAGAACAAAACAAGGACTGAGTGAATGGGTGAAAGCAACTATTGGCAGTCGACAAGGAGACCCGATTTCACCTTTGTTATTCATTGCCATCTTAGAAATCATTATGGAAAAAATGGAGGCCAAAACACAAGGAGGTGTAATGATTCAGGGACAGCAAATCAAAGACCTACGATTTGCTGATGACATTGATCTAATGGCTGAGAGTGAGGAAGACCTGCAGAAGCAACTCACAGAGGTATACCAAACCAGCAAAGAATATGGATTACTTATTAACAGAAGCAAAACAAAAGTGATGGTGATGGGAAACAACAAAGGAGTTCAAATACATGTTGATGGTGAAAAGTTGGAATGTGTTGATCAGTTTATTTACTTAGGAAGTCTAATAACCGAAGATAATGACTGCAGCAAGGAGATAAGAAGACGGATTGGAATTGCAAGCAGTACTTTTGCCAATTTGAACATGATCTGGAAAAGTAAAAACATTTGCACAGACATTAAATTGCGAATTATGGATACATGCGTGATATCTACCCTACTGTATGCATGTGAGACATGGACCATGAAGAAACAAGACAGATTAAAACTGAACGCATTTGAAATGAAATGTTATAGGAAAATGCTGAAAATAAGTTATAAAGATATGATCAAAAATGATACTATTCGCAAAGACCTGGGACGAACAAAGACTGTTGTGAGAAGATCAAAGAAAGAAAATTATCGATATTTGGACACATCTGCAGAATGAGGGATGACAGAATAATAAAGACAGTGATGATGGGCAGGTCAAATGGTATGAGAAAAAGAGGAAGACCAAAGAGAAGATGGATCGATGACATTCTTGAATGGACTGGACTTGACACCACCCAAAATGCGATACACATGGCCAAAGAAAGGAAAGGGCCATGGGCGAGCACTCTTACACCGTTGGCTCCGACGGTCCTTATGGACTATGGAGTGTGATGATGATGATGATGATGTGAATTTGTGAGGGGGGTGTCGGGAAAATCTGGGGGTGTCGGGATTTGGAAGTCTCTACCGAAAAAGGCTGACAAGCAAAAAACGTTATTAAGTCATCGAGTTTCAAATATGGCTGACAAGCAAAAAAGGTCATCCGAGATATATTAAAAGTTGGGGGTGTGCTTCTCCATTTTTGGAGTGTTCAGGGCTAATTAGCAGGGCTTTTTGTGCCGGAGCGAGGCGGAGCGGCGCTCCGGAAAATCCGGACCGCGTTCCGGAAAATTCGAAGACTGGTTTTTTGCAAAATTAAATTATTAAATAGAAATTTTAGAACTATATCTATTGTCCGTATCAGTTTTCAAATTTCTGATTACAAATGTGGCATGACTGATGATTTTTATTATTAATATTCGATATTTGAAAGACGTGATTCTATTTTGGTTTTGTTATTTCCTGAGATTCAACAGAAGTTCACGCAGTCTGATACTTTGTTGCGTTTATACGATGCTTCTGTTGTCCGGTTTCCTTCAGAAATGAAAGATTCCTTATCAATGGATGTAGTGCTTTGCCACAAATCACCTTCATACAGTCAACCTTTCGTTGTGTTTACCCATACAGTCATTCATTCTTCCATCCATCCATTCTGTCTGTGTGACTGTCAGGCTCTCTCAGTATGTCAGACGATCTCTGCAATCAATATGCCATCTTCTGTGCTGCTTAGGCCTTAGGCCTATACACTGTGTCCGGAAAAAGTGTGTCGGCAAAAACTTCGATAACTGTTAACGGATTCTGAACATTTTCGCAGTAAAATAATTAGGATTATATTCTAGAAAAACTTTTGACCTTGCTTTCAATAAATCCAGTAACAAATGCATCAATAGAGAGCTGCGATGAAAATGGACATTGAATATTTTGTAGATAACGCAAAGATAATTTTTGAAAATTATGTTATCAGACTACATTTCTACTGCGAAGCTTGGCTGACGGTTTGTACGAACGGTATCAGTCTCAGAATTTAAGTGTTATGCGTCAAGAAATGGCTTTTTCCAGGTCAAAATTCGACTTTTTAGGCAGGTCAATGTTTGACCTCGCCAACTTTAAATAGCCGCCATAATCATACAGAGATCCAGATTTTCCCATTGATATCCGTTTTTTTAGTTTCTTCAAGGCCAACATTTTCACTCTAATTTGGAGTGTTCCTCCAGAGATCCACAGAGCTTCAATCTCTTTTTTCTTCCCGCAAATCTTTAATCGGGTGTTTATCTTCTTTAACAAACGCCATTTTCAAATTACGTCATATTTACGCCATCGTATTTAAGCGTGACGTCATTGATGTCTGATCCATTCGCAGACAATTAATTTGAAATAATTCGTTCCAAGATCATGAAAAATTATTGTGAAGGTTGTAGATGTTACACAGCAGTGGCGGCTCCACCGGGAGGGCCAGGGGGCCCGTGCCCCCATATTAAGTGCCTGGCCCCCACCCCTGTTGGGACCCTATACTTAATGCTACATACACAACAACATATGGTTGGTCCCCATGATTAGAACTTGCCACCCCAACGGCCCCTCACTTGCCAAATCCTGGAGCCGCCACTGTTACACAGTACAAACTGTTGCTTTTGCATTTTTCGAACACAGTGTAAATAACCTCGGTAAATCAAAAACGAAATAATAATAAAGCATTCAAGCCACTGCGATTATGGCCTTATATGCCTACCGTCACATGCGATTGGCGGAGGGAGACTCAGGCAGCTGAAGCCTAGTGGCCTATTGTGGACGTGATCTTAACGAATATCATATCATAATATAGAGGAATCTTCTTCACTTGACTCTTCAGTCTCCTGGTTTAGACTGAGATTAGTAACTGAAGTTTAATCTTCTTTGTCTTCATCGTCGTTGTTATGATGATGAAGTTGCTTTGTCTGTTGATCGTCGTTGCTTTGGTTGTCATCAGATGCGATTCTTCATCGTACATAGGCCTGGGTTACAAACCGGTGGTAAACCAAATCCTTAGAAGTGCAGCTATTGAATTCTGTCTTGAAGAGCATAATCATCATCTAACCAACGTCGAACTGATCTCTACTGAGGTTTCCTTCACGGTAAGAATTATGAAACAGTGGCTAGCGCACTGGTCTGCCAATTGTGAGGTTAGTGATTCAAGTCCTGGGTGGAACTCGGTATATGGAGATGTCGTCGTCTTCGTCGTCGTCGACATCCAACCCATGAGTTAATCCAATACATGGACAAGTCTGTGCCTGAATAGATTGCATAGAAAAAGACTTCAACCAACAGTATTAAAAGCAAGTAGCAAAGACAACAGAAAGAGCGAGAGCGAGAGAGAGAGAGACAGACAGACAGAAAGAGAGAGAAATACACTGAGGAACTGGAATTGGACAAATAACAATGGAGAAACATTGCTTCATAGCCAATAACCATAAGCAGTTGCAGACGATAACGTGACCATGACCGTTGAAATGGTTTCAACATTTGCGAGATTTTTAATGAAAGCGCCGGATTAGCACAAAATGACTAAAGTCAGTTGCAACATTTTAGAATTGTCGCTTTGCACGGCTTCGCCCATTTCTATTCTTCTGAACATTTGGCATTCTTGTAAACATTTCTGTCTCATATATCTGGTATAATTTGTGCATAAACTATTGCTGTGCGCAGGTAAACAATGCAAAAGAACCGTTTATCAGGGTTATGATTCGCCTCAAAAGAGTCAAAGCAAATCCGAAAGTCGAGGTTAATAAAAAAAATTAGCGCTTATCGCTTTAAATAAATATTTAACTATTAAACGACAGCATTAAAGAAGTGTCACACTTTAGCAGCAGCAATGAATGAAACCACATTAAGCTAATAAACTATGACTTATGGAACTATGGCTCAACTTTTTAGAGCCATCCGAATTAGATGTGAACATTCGTGATCCTTGGGGTTGGAAATCTCAAGAATAGACCGATCGACAGTGTGATAATTGATTAACTTCCAATTTTTAGAATAGAATGCAGATTTACAGTTGTCACACTATTCCTCCCTGCAATTCTTACTCGCGATTATATATAATTACTGAAAAATAGTACCGAAGACAGGGATGTTAGACTCATTTCATATAGCGAGCCACATAAAAGTCTTCGTGGTTGTCGCGGGCATGATTTGTATATACATAACATTAACAGGAACTACAGTAGGTCTATTGCACAAAACGGTATAAACGATATGTTTAAGAAATGTTTCAAATTTTTGTATTTCATTTCTATCGTATGCATATAATTTGAGGTTGATACATGTAATTTCCGATTTTCATATACAGTATGTACTCTTTGAACACGCCTTAAATAAAGTAACCTTGCTTAACCAGAAAGTTTTTTTCTTGCATTCAGGCGCATACACGCGGGGCGGATGAAACCCTTTCGCGGTCCGTATCGACCCGCTGGCCGTAGGCTTGACATTCTTGACCTAGGACATTTTTGCTCCAGAGTTTCAATGTTCAGTGTATTGTTCAGTGTATTTCAATTGTTCAGCGTATCCTATCTAGGCCTATTGGCCTACGGGCAATCGCAGGCATGGACAATTGGACACGGGTTCCATTTTTAAAACCAAATCCAACCCGACCAATCATAAATCAGACACAACCCAACCCGCGAAAACAACAGGGTTACTTGACCCAACCCAATCCAACCCACCGTAATACATTACAATTTCTTAAACCACGGCTAAATTGCTGACCCGACCCAAGTCACCATTAGCCGGAAACTGTCTGACCCAACCCAATCCAACCCGACCGTGGTTCGCCCCATTACATGTCCGTGTCTGGTGCTATCTTCAATCGTTCTAACTGCAAAAGTGTTTTGTCTTTTGTATTTTCAGCGGTGTGAATGTGAACTGGCATATTATCGCAACAATATCGCCGAACTGGATCGAGCCATCTTCGAGACTTCCATTTACTACGCCTCCGTTTACGAAGTCTAACCTTCTCCTGAGGAACCAGTGGCATAGTGGACCACTACTACTAATGTTTGGAAATACTTCTTTAAAAACATAGCAATTCTCTTACAGGTTAAGGGATCACAAGAGTATTTGTTTCATCGACAGCTATTTCGTCATTATTTCTTATCTGTATGTTGGATTTTAACGAATTTTGCAATTACATTGAATAGCATTATTCCAAGAGAAATGCCTACACTAGATATTCATCCAAATTTTTGAAATTAGTTATGTAATTAGGACAAACTTACCTGTTGTGCCTGGCTCTCGCTATCGTAAATTTTACAGGTATGTTAGTTGGATGTAAGCCCACAAAGAAAAATTCGAATACAAAATAAACACTTAGATTTTGTGTCCTATATAAAATTCAATTTGATGCCATACAGGATAAAATTAATTGGTTTCTATTAATTATAACTGGTATTGATATTATACTATAACACAAAACTTGCGTGTAAGAAGTATATCTCGAATGTGTTAAACGGATAGACTCCACTACTCAATGACAATATTATAAATGCTCATCGTTTGATAAACGTGTAATCGTGCTCTTCCGGGCACACTTATCATGCTATGGTATTTGTTCTACTCCCCTACTATTATAAATATGTCACACAAACTACCTGAGTGTGATTGTAAATTATCTATTGTAGACCAATTACTGCCAAATGGACTTTACAATGCATAATTTTTAGCAAGTCCTATTTAGTGTGTTGCTGTAATTTTTTATGCAGAAATCATACTGACGATTGAAAGCCAAATACACTGAGCTCTAAATTTATTTTAAAATGTATTCACTTTTTAGGTTAAATTTTCCTTATGTGAGGCCCTATAAATTTCTGTCGTCAGAATTAAAATAAAGTTTGTAAAAGATATCCTAGTGTTTGATGTTTTAGACCTATTTTCCAATCAATTTCATTTTTAGATGTAATACCTTTCAAGTAGTTCTTTTGAAATATTTTTTGGCTTCCGAATGATATTTACTATACTTTCTTTATTGACTGCCTTATTATGGTGTTGTATTAGCCTATAGCGTAGTTAGGTAGTGTTTAATTAATAATTATTAAACAATGCCTAACATTACCGCCTGCCTTAATTAATTATAATTAATTAAGGCAGGCGGTAATGTTCGTCCGCTGTTAGATACAATATTTTTTGTCTGAGTTATAGCCACTGACGCAGCCACAAGACATGCGATCTAACAGGTGGAATAACGGGAATTTGGACACAGCACATCACATCTGTTGACAGCATAGTTTCATTAGAATTTTCTGTCCTCATTTTAGCGCATATCTAAAGTGTGCCTCAGATGCTATACTTTGGATCATTTAAGGACTCTCTGTAAGAATGAAAAATTACTCTAGGAAAATATTTCTGCAATTTAAATTTAGCACTGCATTTCATTTTGGATAAATAGAGGAACTTAGTGCTTCACTACCCGAAGTTCCTCAAGATCCGGGTGTTGTGAAAGATGATCTCAGCGGTCATCTCAATCCTCGCTGCACAGTTGTAAATTCTCGTCCAATCTGTCGGAGCAACTGTGAACTATTGGTCGCCAAACGATTTGAAAAAATACCACAAGCAATTATCTGCAACGAGCTATTGTTGACCAGTGGAACATTTATTCTGCGCTACAGAAACAGGAATATGCCATCAAAGGGTGAACGGACGAGCAGTCAAATGCAGGGCCGACGAGAGGGGGAGGGGTTAAGGCGTTGCTGACCACGCTGGCCAGCAAGCGACTTAGATCGTAGACGACATCGTTGCTTCTCGTTCCGAGAACGCGTCTTGTCACCGTCGGAGATCGTGCCTTCCCGGTGGCTGCCACGCGTACTTCGAACTCGCTCCCTGCCGACATACGGGAGTCACCGTCGATGGATATTTTCAGGAATCGACTGAAGTCTTGGCTTTTTAAGACTAGCTACTTGGTTAATTATGTTTAAAGTGTTCACGCAGTCTTTTTGACGAGCTACCACTCTAATCTTGACGTTTTCTTACTTACTTACTTAGGGGTACATTTTCATCCACACCCGGCGATGAACAAATGGCCCGCGCTAACCAGAAAAATTGATAGTGTCCCTATTGGCGTGGACACAGGTGTTTTTTGGATTGGAAATAAATGCAGTTATGTCAAAATCCAAGAATAGAGTTCCCACTATAGCCAGATGGCCATGTAGTTAATTTGTTCATGGTATAGCGTATATTACATCTTTAACGTTTTAAAAAGCCAGACTAATAATAATAGGTCGCCACTAGCTTTTTCTGGTTCTTTAGCGTCCTAGAAAGTCTGACAAGTCAATATGTTTTCTGTTGAGACAAATATTCATCGAGCCGAACAAAGTCAATGGAGCGAAGGGAGGGCCCATTCCCAAAAAGAGTAAATAGCTCTCCATCAATCCATTCGTCATAGCAATAAGAATACAGTAAGTGAGCAGACGAATAATATAATTAATCTTTCTTAAAAAACGCAATTGGAAATGCATATGGCGGTTTTTGTTTTATCCTATAATCTCTTTCAAATTTCGATCGGAATACCAACTCATCTGAGAGTCAAATATTGGTGCGTTTTCATTTTCAATTCAATTTAAAGCATCTTCTGTGTGAAAAACGTTTGTAAATAGTAATACTAAAGCAATAGAGCATCACTTTTGATTCATACGTTTCACTTGCATTCAATTGACTGCTAACGATTTCTGTTAAAGAATGCAAATTGCATGATAAGAAGTAATTCCTCTCCTTGTTCGCTTTAATAAATCGAAATCCTATTGAAATGCGCGTCAAGTTATCGCAATGTCTTTCCCGTTATTCGTCTGCACTTAAAAGTTCAGTTTGAACATCTGTCGCTTAACGGTTTATTCGATATTCAAATTCGCAGACAATATTTAGTGTATAAAACCAGCTCGCTCTTACTAGAGAAGTTTCTTCTCCATTTTGAACAGAAAGCTCTTCATCTGGTCTCAGTGACTGCGATCTCTAATGGATAAAAGAATCTTTGGACGTTACTGGATGAAGGTCCTTGTTGTCGTTATTCTTCTGTTTCATGGAATCGAAATGTGTCCACGTAAGATTCAAATTCGTTATTCTAAACATTGAGTTTTGTCAGTCGAAGACCAGTCCAGAGTCTGTGTGACTAGCATTTTTAGTAGAGGCCCACCGATTGTGCGTTCGGCCGATTATCGGCCCTGAACATTCGGCCGATTATCGGCCAATTACGAATTATTGACTTTTAAAGTCTCTTTGTTGATTACTGAGTTCGACTTATTGTAAAATAGAGCAGATAAATGCTATCGCGCCGTTCCAACCGTAGTTGCAGTAGCTCTCACCAGATGACTGTGCAAGAATTGAAGAAAGGCTAAACAGCGTTGAACTAATTAAATAAATCTATACCCAAACACACAACTAGAAAATTAGTCCACTTTAATAGACTAGTTCCATCGTTCTACAGTGTATATGACTACTAAGAGATTTATAATTTCGTGACTTAGCTGGTATGGACTGCACACTTCAGGGTCAAAGATGCCCATGGACAAATTACCGGTGCGATAAACTCTGTTGCAAGTAAGGTTTGCATATTGTTTAAAATAAATGTATGTCTCTATTGTAATTCGATTGAACAAGGTTTGCAGCTGTTGGTTCCGTCTTTCCCCAGCTACGTTAGATATACTATAGGGCAGCGTTGTCCAACCGTCATGCTATTGCGGGCCGCACAAAAATGTTTAGACCCTTGGCGGGCCAAGAAAGTTGTAGCATTTAATATGGCATAATTATGATATATGTACGGCATACCATACGGTGGCGTAGCGATGGGGTAGGAGGGCGACCCGCCCCAGGCGGCACTTGCGCTAGGGGCGGCACTTCGACATTTTCGAAAATACTTTTTTGACTGTCGAGACAGACTTTTAGGAGGTAGTAATTTGCGATTAGGGGCCTACCTTTTTTCGCTTGTCAACATTTTAGACAGAAAGTTGTGATGCTTATTTTCGGAGGCGGCACTTTTTATTTTCGCCCCAGGCGGCACTTTGCCACGTTACGCCACTGATGCCATTTAGAACTGTTCGAAAATAAGACCATATAAGACTAGTATAAGACTAAGTGTTAACCAAGAAATATAAAAAACACGTCGGTGGTAACTGGTATAGGTAAACAGCTATATCGCTATAATAGTATCCTTTTAACATAGGCCTAGTACTCCAGCTAAAATTAAGTAGTAAGTAAGTAGGCCTAATTATTCTACCGACTTAGTGTCTTAGACTTAGTAAGACTAGTGACAGTCATTCGATTGATTCTGTTCAATTTCAATCTAATGATCCATTCTATTCTATTGAATGAAGACTTTCTTATCTAGTGCGAGCGCTGCGGAAAAGGTTTTCCCCCAACAATACCAGCAATGTCAATATCAATGATTGCGGGGCCAGGTCGGATACAAGAAACGAGTGTTATTACATTAGCAAATTGCTCAAAACGGCGTCACATTTTAACTGAGCGAGAACGAGACTTGCAGCGAGATGACAAATGTAAGTAGGCTAAGTTAGCAATTAGTAGTAAACAAATAAGTTTAATAATCGCCGTCACCTGTAGAGTGTGGATAAGCAAGCGATTCAGTAACCTCCTAGTCTTAGTATAGTCCAATAAAATAACGGTAATATCCGATCGCATAACTAAAATTGTTATTTTACCAAACACGGTGGCGGGCCGGATGAAACTGGCCCGCGGGCCGCCAGTCGGACAACCCTGTACTAGGGGGTTGTCCATTAATTACGTCAACAATTTAGGGGGGTTGAAAACGTTTGACAGTTGTTGACAGGGGCCGTCAAGAGAAGTTGACGTCAACAATTTCACTTTTTACAAATAATCAAAAAATAAGAAATTTCATGGAATACTACTTATTATAATGAAAAAGCATGGCAAAAAAGTTTAAAAAGGTCATCACCGCCACATTTTGACACTCTATGAGCAAAGAAGGGGGAACATGGTCATCACCGCAAAAATAATAACCTTGTTATTGGGACCTGTCATTGATCTGGGGGGGGGCAAAATGTTTGACGTAATTATAGGGGTCACTGAAAGTTGACAGTTGTTGACAAGGGGGTAAAAATGGCCAAAAATTTGTTAACATAATTAATGGACAGCCCCTAGCGAGGCTTTAGATTTGAACATGCTTCGAAAAGCATTAAGTAGAAAACTTTTAGAGCATCCCCATGCTATTGCATAGGCCAGGGTTGTTCTACTGGCGGCCCGTGGGCCGTATTCGGCCCGCCGGACAGTTTCATCCGAGTTTCAGCCTGCCACCGAGTTAGGAAAAATAGCAATTATAGCTATAGGATCGGTTATTACATGTAACGTTATGTTTAAGACTAGGAGGTTACCGAATTGCTTACTTATCCACAAGGACAGAGAGCAAGAATAAATGACTATGTGTAATGCAATGTTTCATCGTGTTTTTACCTACATTTACACGTTACACTGTTAATTACTTAGAGTCTTAGACTTAGACTGTCTTAGACCAAGGTATTACCGGAACTTGTAATCATGTGCGACCCGCGACGTTGGGCCTGTCGTTCAATGCGGCCCGCCATCTGATTTCAGTTGAAGACCCCTAGCTTAGGCATATACCTAATGACGGAGATGCATAAATGGATCTTCACATTCTATCGCAGTAAACTAGCCTACGTACTGAATAGTTACTGAAACCTTTACATCGCAGCTCCAAATATAGGCTTATTATTAAATGTAATTTTCCGTAATAAAAATCTTTAACAGATACACCTCAGAACGGCCACATACTTACCCACCATGATAATTATTGAAGATGTGAACATCGTCTGAAAGGTGAGTTGGTCTATTCTGCGGATGTTTTTGATAATATCATAATTTTTCAATTAAAAGTGAAAGAAAGCTTTAGTTTAGGAAAGGACCGCTTGGCTAATCCGCCAAACCAGTGCTTCTCAAACTATGGTCCGCGGGCCGGTGACGGTCCGCGAGCCCTTCTTTGACGGTGTCGCACAAATTTATTTCCCCCATAAAATTATTTCCTGGTCAAATTTTGATTGGTCGGCAGACGGCCTGTCAATAGAGATTAGAACCGCTCTCCCATAGCAACAACTACCATATTTTCCTCCTCGGGAATTCTTTGCAGGCAACCAATGACAATCCTTGAAGCAATTATATGGGTGGAGCCATAAGGAGTTGCATGTGTGACGTCGCAAGTTTGGCTGGTCATGCGACGATTACTGTTATTTCTCAACCAACAGTAGGCTATGTAGGACTACTTATGTGTGTGTAGGAAATATATTTATTACCGGCTATAATTTTAGTTCCCCACCAACAGTAGGCAATATAGCTATGTGAATAAAGTAAATGTATTACCTGCTATACTTTCCCCCCAATTACAGTAGGCTGTATATTTATGTGCAGGAAATACATTTATTACCTGCAATAATTTTATTTCCCCGCCAACAGAAGGCCATACAGTTATGTGTAGGAAATAAATTCATTACCGGCTGTAATTTTATTTACCCAACAACAGTAGGCTATATAGTTACTTGTAGGAAATAAAATTTATTACATATTGGGTTAGAATGGCCTCTCAATGCCGTTAATTTCTCTTAATTGCCCGTGACTCAGATCATGTATCATACTGATGCATATGCAGAAAAGAGGTGGGTTAGAAAGATCAGGTTCTAGTGTTTTGGAATAACGGAGGTGCCTACTAGAAAGGAAGGTCATACAAGGCATTGTGTGATGACATTGAAGAATGGCGTCAAAGCTGTCTGTTTACACCATCTGAGTCACCGGCAATTAAGAGGAAATAACGGTATTGAGAGGCCATTCTAACCCAACGGGTAGCCCACAGTTGATGATGATGATGATGAGGAGGATGATGATAATGATGAAGATGATGATGATGATGATGATGATGATGATGATGATGATGATGATGATGATAATGATGAAGATGATGATGATGATGATGATGGTGATGATGATGGTGATGATTATGTTGATGATGATGCTTAATGTCCATAGATTAGTGATGGGCACAAATATTTATCCGAGGGCCGCAAAAGTGTCTGCGATGAAAGCCGAGGGCCGCACACATTTTTTCGGCATTTAGAATTAAATTTTTAAGTAGTTTCCAAAACGACTTTAACAGAACGTATTGTATACGGTGTAGTGTAAGTAATTAATTATTAATAAGCCAAGACTGTCAAGTCGAAGAAAAGTTAGTAAATATTAAAAGCATCATTTCTAGTAAACTATCAAGTGCCAAAGTGTAAATCCAATTTGAATGCTGAATTTTCCATTAAGACGTTGTCAAATGTTTCATATATGTTTAGAGGGCCGCGCATTAATGTAGTATCTCTCTATGTCGGGGGCCGCACAGAAAGGCTTCGAGGGCCGCATGTGGCCCGCGGGCCGCACTTTGCCCATCCCTGCCATAGATGCTTCTTTAGAACAACGGCAGTGATCTTTATTGGCATGATGTGAGATATGGTCGTCGTCGTCGGAGATAGAGTAACCCATTTCAAAATATGCGGTTATGCCACTGATCATTGCTTTTTTACTCTCCCTCTCTTCTGACGACCTACGATAAACACATTCGAACGACGGCACCCTTTGCTTTCTACTCATTAGAATCGTTCATCTTCAAATCACAGCATAGGGTGAAAGTCAGCGAACTTAGTATAGGCACAAAGTGATAACGCTGATTCACAGATTATTTTGGTTCCATTATATCAGCCATTCTGATAAATTTACAATCGTGCTTTGCATTTCAAAATGTTCTTGTTCTGCTGTTTGCTCGACTCTCTACTGCTACTATAACTTGTGTTACATAAACTGAGTGTTATTATCATTAATATATAATCTATATCTCGACAAGATATCAAATGGACTTTAAATGCATCAATTTTCCACAAATATAATGATGATGATTTTAATGGCAAATAATTAAGTTCTTCTACTGATGTTATTTTTAATGCTATTAGGCCTATATTATAGTAATATATTATTGTAATAATTATAATTATAATTATAATTAAGTTCTTTTACAAATGTTATTATTAAGTCCTTTTAGATATGCTATTAATGAACTTTCTTTGGAAATAATAAATGACGATGTCAAAAAAATAATGACTTGGTTTGATATTAATCTTTTGCAGATGTCGTACTGACGAAGGAAAGGCAATCCAATGCAAATCGAGCTTTAAATGTTCTTAAAAATTAATTCGCAGCTGCGTTTTAAATTTTTGTCTTGAAATTCCGTTCGTAATTGTTTTCGTCAAAGTAATTATTATATCATTGTCCTCATGGAAAATATATATTTAAAGTCTAGACACTCTTGGATCTGCATAATAAAACAATTGAAATTGTTGATTTTCATTGCAAAAGTTCCTTGTTATGATCTTAGTTCATTAACTGACCCAGCCCAACACACCATAAACATGAAAATGTCCGACCCAACCCAAACCATGGGTGGACCCATTTCCCAGTGAGAAACCACTATCATCAAAAAAATTACTTTGCAAAAATCTGAAATTTACGGGTGGTTAAGTTTGTTAAATGCGTATTTCCTTTGTGGCGACTATTACACACGCTTTTACTGACACTGATCAGTTGTAATTCATTTCGCAAAGAGGACAGGCTCCGCCGTTGCACCTCCAGTCGTTCCATTTATAAGACGATCGCTGTGTGATCTGAACACAGAACTCGCCCTGAAGATCACAGTTCGGTTCGCCCGAAGCCCAGTTGCTGTAGCTTATGTTGGATGTTGTATTGGATGATGTTGGTTTCCACAGAAAGGAAGAGTTGCAGTTGGAAACATCATCTCTCAGCGCGCCGATCCAAGCAATCATGCCAAGATTGAAATCATTGCAGACGGATGCTCCCGCCTCTGAAATTCACGGTTATTGAGCGATACAGGAAGCAGAGAATTATGTAACTAACAATTCAAAATGATTGTCTGAAGTGGTTTTTTACAGTAATTACCGCTAAACATCATTTGCGCTTTCGCGATATACAGTAGCGCGTCGATCTTAAAGAAACCTGAGACATCAATCAGAATTTGCTGTGAAAAAGTACGACAAATAAAACAATACAATTCTGATTGGAGCTACCTGAGAATGTTTTATTCAAGTAGGAGGCAACTGCGGTCTGTTCACTGCTGTCGCTTATGACGGCAAACTCACAACCGTTGCACAGCTGTTCACAACGTTTTCTTGATGACGTCCAGCTCAACGATTTAAATATCAACTGATAGCAGCTATTACTTGCGTTCAGATAGACGAAATTCGGAGGACAGCCTTCAAACACATTTCATAAATATTTTCTTATACATTTAAACCACGATAGCGTATGTTACTTGTTGATGAGATAAAGAGACTGGAATGCACAATGCTGGACTGTATGCTAATGAGAGAACTAAATGTCGTTAGGTATGTAGAAAATTTTTGTTCATAGAGAAAATGTGTTGGGAATTTGAAATTTTGACACTTCTCGACACTGCGTAAGTTGCTTCGGTTATGTTTTGCTTTGACACTTATAAAGTCGTGGCATCTAAGCGATCGATTGGAAGTCTTAGTATCTGGCATAGCTTCAGAAATTGCACCATCAATTTACGTGCAGAACGAAACAATTTTCAAACATTACGCAAATCTTGAACACAAGAAAAACTGATTAAGATAAAAACAGTTTGCAATAATATTTCTTAACATGCCTGTGACTGTCAGTTCTGCTGACACTGTCCGATCGGCGTCGGATTGATCCTGACAGAAGTAAGTCCCAATGTGGATCTTCTGTGCATTGGATATGATGAGGTCACAGGCACAGGCTGCGTCAACTGCAGACACCGAATACAGTGCAATGTAATATGTAATCACTTGACATCCATCTACAATGACTGCCGTCATACTGGTTCCAAGTCCTTGGAATGCCCATCGTATCGAAGAAGTTGATGTCTGTTTGCAATGGAATTTCACACTATCGCCAAAAGTCGCCTGGTTATCGATGGGAAAATCACTGTTTGGCTAGATGCACAAACAACAAGACAACCGATGGGTGAATACGATTGTATAACTGTGCGCGTGTATCCTTTATATATGTGCATTGTTTACTCACATAGAACTGCTACCCCACCTACGAATATTTATTCATATAGCGATAATGTTATCCCTGAAAAGATATTTGCGCCTATTGAAGACGATATTGACATTAATGCTATGGCAAACTGCTTCTAAGTAATAGTTAGCAGTGGCGGCCGGTGGGTCTAAGAAGTGGGGGTTGCAATGTTGATGAGAAAAATGTCACCCTTAAAATTAGGCTGGGAATTCATTTTCTTAGAATTTCCCGCTACAGATTGACTTTTTTAATTTTACTTCATCTACCCTCTGTTCTGTTGCCTCATATTCAAACAGTGAAGGACAGAGGCAGGCGGTGCCTTAAGCCAGTTAAGGCATGTTGGCAACAAGCTAACATCCTCTCCCGCAGAGGATGTCTCAGTCTGGGGCGGCGAGTTGAAACGTGCGTGTCGCAACCAAGACCTACTATATACTAGAGAGTGACATGGGGACAACTTTTTATCCCCATCCCCACCCCGCACCAAAACATTTCTCCCCGTCCCCACCCCATCCCCGCATTGCTTCTCCCCGTCCCCACCCCATCCCCGCAGCATTTGTCCCCATCCCCTCCCCATCCCCGCACCAGACTTTTTCGTCCCCTCATTCTCCCCGCAGTAAGCCGTCAACATGCGTTAACAAAATTATGACGTCATGCTTTCGACTGTTAAATGGTATTATAATTAAACGTTTAATTCAGCGAACAAAAAAGATTAATAACAGCATCAGTACTCCATTGTGCAACCTTCTCGTAGTGTGGCCACACTTCACTCACTCAGTTATACGTTTATAAGGATATTCGCTCACTTTTACTTTTAATCAATTTATCGATGCGCATTTTTCCATTTATGATTTCGAGTGATGGAAAATAACAAGCCATGTGCCCAAGACAATAGAAGTTAAAAGGCACACAGGAAAAGGAAGTAGGCCTACTAGGCAGTACTTGCGGCACATTGCCAAGTCAGGTGGCTGCTCTAACGCCGTGTATTAATTCCACACATACCTACTTAACGAATAACCAAATGGGTTACTAAATACTCTCCATGCAGAAAAACAAGAACGCCTGCACAACGTCATCAATATTATTAATATCATCAACTTGATAATACTGATACCGTCACCGCGGTATTACCGTGGTAAATGTCCCCGTTCCCGCGGTATTACCGCGTGACAAGAACCCGTTACCGCGGTGATACCGCACTTTTTGGCCAAATTGTCCCCACTACCGCGGTAATTACCGCGGTTACCGCGGATTTCCCGCGGTAGCCGTTACCGTGTCACTCTCTACTATATACTAGTATTGGTATCCCCGGTCGCAACACTACAGCGAAACAGCCACGCCCACTTCAGCAAGGCAAATTCTCTTCTGTAATATTGTATTACGCATATGTGGTCCATACGCAGCGTGGAAATCGTAGCGACACACATACAGTTCACAGCACACCGCAGCCGCCGGAGCGCAGTCCAAACACTCAACCCTATTAATTTTTCTGATCGGGAATTGGCTTCCTGCACCAAACAAAATTCAATATGAAATTATTTTTGTTATTGACAAACTGTGCATCGAAAAATTGGGAGATGCGCTGGGGGAGGAGGGGTTGCGCAACCCAGCGACATGGTCACCGGCCTCCACTGATAGTTAGGCTATATAGATTCCTAATGTTTGTAGTTAACGCTGTCTCAATGGACGAAGCGCTGTTGTCATTTGATAATCGTTGCGAAGTGTAGTTTAATATTGGGCGGAGCTTGATGAAAGCGACGGGCGAATGTAACTGCGCTATTGTACGTGTGCAGCAGTTTATACAAACTGTCCGTAGGCAAATGGGCAAATGGATGACATGCTTTCAAAATCTGATATATTCGTTAAACATAATGGTCCTTTAATAAATCCATGCTGTCTGTTTTTAAGATATTGCACCTCTACAAGTAATCTGACAACCTGTTTTTAATGTTTTCAAAACCTTGTACTGTATGGAAGCTACACTCACTGGTCTATGTTTTCATGCTTCGTTACAAATTCCAATTCTAAACAGTGGAGTATCTCCAGCATCACCCGATAAAAATGTGGGATATAGAAAATATATGCCGAGTTTAGTTTTCAATTGACTTAAAATTTCAAGATTGCATTCTTTCGAGCCTATATGATTTCCGAAAAGATTTCTTCTTGTTCTCTAGCAAATAAATTAGCCCAATTTTTGTATATTCTTTGTGTTTCGGCTGCTATGCCGACTCAAAGACTAGTCATTGAATATTTTTGCTGTCGAATTTCATCTATGATTATATTACTATTTATCAGGAGTTGTCAGTTAATATTTCCAGTTGACATTTCGTTTTGATATTATAAAAATACAGCTTTAATATTGTTTCAGAAATACTTCTTGCCTGCTTCGAATATCCAGTGCAGTCAAGTACTTCACCATAAACCGGAGGAGATCTCGAATTGTAAATTTGGCACTTCCTTGTCGATTTGAAATAATTGAAGTGCACACAGCTAAGTGAGGATCTGCAGAGCGCCGCGCATCGAATAGCACTTGAAGCTGACAGCTCTTGGGATGGAGTATTCGTCCCACAAGTCCCCATCCCAGCCTCGTCTTTAGAGGTCATAAAAGCCATAGACACAGTGCCATCTATCATTCTGCAGCTGAACCACATCAGACAGGATACCAGCAAAACGCTGCGATATGCTATCATATTGCTCATCTCTAACGTCCAATAACAACATAAAGCGAGTCTCTGATCTTGTAAATTCCTAGACCAAGAAAACTGCTGACGACGACGATGAAGAGGGCGGTGCAAATGACAGTACAGCTTACTGTGACAACATTGAAAGGATGGCAGGCAGCAGCCAAAAGACAATGGCTTTAGAAATCTGATCATTTGTGCTTTTGCGTCATTCTGGAACACAACGGTCGTTGGCTTTTGGTTTAATTGACGGCGATTCAGTGCACTGTATTCGGATGTAAGATCCATTGGCCTTGCTTTGTTCTAATTATCTCTGCTCTCGAGCAATTCACTATACTATGTTTTCGATCAATATTGCCTGCACTCTATGCCTCCTTCATGCAATGCTAACGCCAATTGTTCTCTAGTGAAACATTATTTGGGATCAACTGTGGAGAGTTTCTAACGACAACGATATTGATCTAAACTAGATCTTTGTAAAATCGTTTGACATTAGATCGCAATTTTAAGCATTCAAATTTTCCTCTCGATATTTGAGGCTAAGTCAACTAACGTAATTTATCGCCCTTTATAAGTAGACGCAGTGAATCTTACAGAATTTTGGCTTTCACAAAATAATCTAATGACCGTGGCCAGCGTTCATAGCCTAATGTCGTCTAAATCTTATTCGTAACGTTGATTTTGGCCCCAGCTATATTACCGCGCTATATAAATCGTCGTGTAGAATAGAATAGAATAGAATAGAGGGGCTGCTGAAGACGACCCGAGCAGCTGAATTGAGCACGGATTGCAGATGATTCAACTTTCCATCGGGGAGGCCCAGCAACACGCTGTTGCAATAGTCCAGCCTGGGCAGAACAAGGGCGCGCACAAGGTGCACTGCCCCGCTGATCGGAAGGTGCCGGCGCACTGACCTAATCCTCCGTAGGTGGTAGTAGCAGCCGCGGACAACATTACCGATATGTTCCTCGAACGACAACGTCTCATCGAGTAGTACTCCCAGGAGTCGTAGGCACTTTGAGGGGACGACGGTCACATCACCCAGCGTGAACTGTGAATGGCTCAGGAGATGCTTCCTCCTGGGGGTGCACATCCACAGGAACTCGGTCTTGGCCGGGTTAAGGGCCAAGCGGTTCTCCTCCGTCCACATGATGATCGCCGTGATGCAATCGAGGAAGCGAACCATGTTGGCAGGCAGACAGGAAGAATACAGTTGCACGTCTTCCGCGTAGCCGTGCATGGTCAGTCCGAACGCAATAGCGATTTTCATCAAACCCGCTATGAAGAGAATGAGCAGCAGAGGGCCGAGAACCGACCCCTGCGGAACGCCATGCTGAACAATTCGCTTTTCCGACGTTTGACCGCCGCACCGGACCGATTGCGTCCTATCACTGAGGTAGCTCTCGAACCAGCTGAGGACCCGACCCCTGAGGCCGTATGAATTCTCCAGCCGCTGGATAAGAATCCGGTGATCCACCGTATCAAACGCAGCGGAGAGGTCAAGAAGGCAGAGGAGAGCCACCCTGCCATTCGCAACCGCATCCACAACGTCATTGAATATCCTCAGCACGGCGGTTTCAGTGGAATGCCCACGGCGATACGCTGATTGATCACGAGGCATCAGTCCGTTAGCGTCTAAAAATTCGATCAGTCGCTTGCTGACAATCCTCTCCAGAAGCTTGGAAAGGAATGGCAGGTTTGACACTGGTCGGTAGTTTGACGCATATATATTATGGATAATAATGCGCTCTCGGGCTCGAAGCCAGTGCAGTTGATCACGCAGTAAGGGGGTCATATATATATATATATATATTAGGGTGGTCCTCAAAAGCAAAGTTATACTTTTTCAAAGTGCTTTTGCATTTTCCTGTTCCATTTGGGATAAAAACAAATTGGGAAAAATTCCAATCGAATCTAAACATATTTAGTACTGTCACACGACCCCTATATTTACAGTGTGTGAAAAGTCTTGCATTGGCTGCGAAACCGAAGTATTTTAATAAATTTTTGATATTATTATCAGATTTTCTTGTAGAATTGGTGGTTATTATATATTGTTTTGTATCAATTTTAATTATGCCTCCATTTCTGTATGTGATGTCACTTGATTATGCACTTTTCCCAGACTTTTATGAGGAAATATGGCCACTGTGTGATTTCTCGAATCTTTACTAAAATGGTCACTCGCGGGAGTTCGCATGATATGGTGCGCGTTCTAGCTACTTTAGCGCAATAATTGCTTTCTGAATTTTATAAGGTAGCCTTGAAAGGGCTATTTTTATTTATTGTTGTCATTAGTCTTTTTAAAACCCTTGTTCTTTCTGACTAAATGACATCTGTGTGGCATGGAATGGACCAATTTGACAAGGTGCTCATGTGTTATGATGTGATTCCAGGCTGCAATTAGAGACTCAATCAGCTCATTCGCCTTTTCTGAGGCTGATTCTTGGTAATCTCGGCTGACACTACTACTGTACATTGTGCAGTATGTACACTACTACTACAAGTTCTCAATAGTGTCAAGATCAGGTGACTGAGCCGGCAAATCAATGGACTGAACTCCATGATTATTCTTCCTACAAGCAACAGTTTTCGCTCTGAGACAGGGTGCATTGCAGTCCTGAAACAAATACTTGCTAGGAAACAGCTGTTTAGCTGATGGCAGCATACATTTCTCTAGAATATCTCTAGAATGTCAATGTATTTATCTGCATTCACCATCCAGTCAACAATATGAAGTCTCCCAACCCCACTGGCTGCCATGCATCCACACACCATAACTTTCATTAACACTGACATGTTTAGGCACTCCGGCTTCTATTCTTCATGTGGAAACCTTCTTATAAAAATCTTGCCATGGTCGCATAGACTGCAAAATGTGCTTTCATCACTGAAGAAAACTTTTTCTCATGACTGACACAACACAGTATTCTAGACAAGGCCTTACTAATGAATTATATAGTTTTCTCTCAGAAGAAGTTCAGGAAACGTTAGCTTCCGGTTATCAGGAGATGTTCTTATCAGGACTCTATTGCCTCTGGTGGCTGACTTCCTGGGCCGACCGCAATGGGGTCGATCTGTCGTACTTTTGGTATCCTTGTGCTTCAGTAAAATGCGCAAAACCATGCTTTGATTACAGCCGACCTTTGCTTAGTTGATGAGTACATATATGTAATAACATAAAGACACAACAAACATAGTCTAACGTTTTGCTGATTCATGGTAATAAAGGGTCAAATATCGGTGAAAACTGGCTGCTATGGGATGTTTTGACATTTTTAGAGCATGCTGTGTAGCACCTATGATAAAGGTTAATACACCAGTCAACTCAGTTGGGAAAAGTGTATGCACACTGCAAATTTCAGCCTGATATCTGCTGTTTTTCTCAAGATATTAAACTTCAAAAATCGTAAAACATAACACATAGCGTTGACTCGTGATTAGCCTCGTATCTTCAAAATATATCTCTGAGAGTTTTTGACAAAACTAGCTGAAAATTTCAAGATTTACTCAACTTGAGCTGTACTTCAAGCCCTGCAAATTTCTTGCAGATCTGAGATGGTATGGTGAACAATTGTCTAAATACTGGCTGCATTGTCATGGAATGACCCTGTTTGTAATTTTCAATGTAAGTGTGACAGTGGTTAATAAGGGCCTATGAATGCCAAACTTGGTAGCAATGATTTTTATTAGAAAATGAACAGTTTAAACAAAAAGCACTTCAATAAAATCTACTTTTAAAATTTTGTGTACATTTGAGGAATGCCTAATATATATATATATATATATATATATATATATATATATATATATATATATATATATATATATATATATGCTACCTTCTAATCTTTGTAAAATCGTGGCTTTTCTAATATTGGTATTGTATTCGCAGCATATGCAGTTGCAAGGAGACTCGCTGCTCGAATGTATTGTCAAATTTCTTTAGGCCTACATCGAAATGCATTGAAAGTCATTCTTCGTTTTTAGGTGAACCTCGTCGCTCAGGCTTATTATTAAAAATGCGTTATTTCCTATTTCAGTTAGAAATAAGGCTCCTGGAAAGAATTCTGTGCGATTGGGTAAAAGGGCGATACGGTATATATATATATATATATATATTATACAGTATGTGTGTATATGTGAGGTCGCTAGGTGGGAATTCGACGTGTTTGTTGGTTTTGGAGTCGTCGTTGGTTTTTATCCCAGTTTAACGTGTTCCTGTTTTTTATTTATTTTTATTGCTTTGAAAATTTGAATTTTAGTTAAATTAGTAACTTTACTTTCTGGGGACCCTAGGGACATTAGAGGTTACATTCTTGAATTTGTTACAACGCGTGATGACTGTGACGTTAAAGACATCTGTGTTTGCCCACCGACAATTTCTAATCAAGGTCTTGTTACCTTCAACTTACCGTATCTACTTTCAAAGCAATTCATGCGGTTCGTCAACTACTGTATGTGGCTGACGCTCGAAAAACTTGAATCGCCTGCGGATCTCACTTGTCAATACCCACCTAACTTTTATTGAGATCCTCTTACATATTGTTTTGTGTGTGTGGCTTTTGGAGATGTGTTTGTCTGTTCTCCTGCTTGTGTCTGTGTGTTTGGTCTCTAGGTGGCGCTGTCTTGATTATTGTGCCGTGTATCTTATGAGCTTAACTATTCTATGTCTTTGAGCTTTTGCGAGAATAAACTATTAAAATCAAATAAATACTTTATGATAATACAACCACTCGACCCGAGCCTCCAACAATATTCAAACGATCTGTATAATGCATCGGTCTCCAATATGGTGGGTGAATTACTACCGAAAACGACAGCGAGAGCCTTATGTCTGATCAATTTCTTCAAACTTAACCCGAACTCTAGCAGGTAAACGCCGTCGCTCAGACTTATTAATAAATGCGTCACTTCCTCGTTCATTTAGAAATGCGGCTCCTAAAAAGAGTTACATGCGATTCGGTAAACGAGCTGACACGGCTTGATTGAAAACTCCGTGACGATATGAACAATGCCGAAAATGTTGCTAGTAATGTAAGTGATTCTTGATCTTCTCTTCTGACATTGTAATCACATTCCAAACTGGACGAACAACATATTCCAATTCGTCTTTTAAAATGAAATAATTATGATTTGCTGAAGTTGGCCTACTAGGCGTTGTGCGACCGCTTCCCGTCAGAAGTCAGTCAAGAAGCGTCGAATTCTGCTCCATCTTTGGATGGATGATATCCCCGGATCGGGTCGTGGTGCCGGTGTCGTCAACCAATCTGTTCGTCCCTTAGACGACGTTAAATTGATAGCAACGTTAAGATTTGAAAGTAAAAAGGTCTAGAGGAAGGAGTGACAAATTACTCTATAGATTAATGGCGCAAGTAAAGAGTTGAATCAACGAAGAATCCCACCCCTCCTCCTCCTCCTCCTCCTATAATAGATGTAGGGCTTGATTCATGCTCAAATTTATATCCTCGAGCTGAGATAAGAGTAGGTATCTCGGGTTCTAGCCAAGTCCCTGTTACAGCTAACACTTTAATTCTTAGGGCCGAGGTATGTATATTTATTCCATCCATTTTATATATATACTACATCATCTATAAGTGACAGGTAATTTAAAGTTGAGATTATTAATAAAAGATACAGCGTTGTTAATGTCAAGATAGTCACTATTGGGATAGTTTAATTATTACATTGCCATATCTGCCACAAACAATATTTAACTAAGAAAGCGAAATGACAGCTAATCATCAATGCTGTTTTCCATAATAAATCATATGAAAGAAATAAAGATCAAGATTTATGACAGCGACAATAACAATGATTTTCTAACACTTGCTGTCTTCAAAAACTGTAGAAATTTACTGAAATCAACCATTGTTCTTGATCAGTCAATTGCGCTTAGCTTGATATCTTCAAATCTATAGAATCTAGCATTCTAAGCCATGCACATTTATCAAATACTTCTGCAAAATGTCGAGTAGATAGCTTAATAAAAACAATTCTTGTGAGGATCAACAAAGATCTCAATTTCTAGTTGTAAGATTTTCAAATTTCGAAAACTTTCACAAACATTTATATTTGAGCCATGCTGTCCTCAAAGTCGAAAAATGAATGTTCAGAAAGTAAATAAAATTTTGAGAAATAGCTGCTATATCTTTTGAAGATGTCATGGCGACTATTATGTACGCTATATTACTGACACTGATCAGTTGTAATTCATTTCGCAGAGAGGACAGGTTCCCGCGTCGCACTTCCAGTCGTTCCAACCATAAGAATATCTCTTTTCGATAACAACACAGAATTCCTGTTGCATATAGCAGCTCGGTTCACCCGAAGCCCAGTTGCTGTAGCCTATGTTGAAAGCTGTTTTGGATGATGTTGGCTTCCATTGAAAGGCAGAGTTGCAGTTGGAAACATCAGCTCTCTGCGCGCCGATCCAAGCCACCTTAAGGGCACTGCAGAATGATGCACCTGCCTCTAAAATTCATGGTTATTAAGCGCATGTGTCATAAAAAGCAAAGAATTATGTGAATAGGTCTAACATTCCAAAAATAACTGTTTAAAGTGGGCTTTTAAATTAACGCGAAGCATCGTTTGCGCTTTGGGCAATAAAGAGCGTACAAGCAAAAAGATATCTTATTAAACCCATAGTCTTTGGTCAGAATTTGTTGAAAAGAAATACGAAAAACAAAAAATAGATTTGAATAGAATTTCTAAGACCGAGAAGCCGCTAATATTGGAGCTACCTGAGAATTTTGTCTCCAAGTACGAGGCAACTGCAGTCTGTTCACTGCTGTTGGTTATAACGGCAAACTCACAATCGCTACACAGCTGTTCACAGCGTATTTGTGACATCGTCCAGTTCAACGATTCAAATATCAACTGATAGCAGCTGTTACTTGCGTTCAGATAGACGAAATTCGGAGGACAGCCTTCAAATACATTTCGAAAATATTTTCTTACACATTTAAACCACGATAGCGCATGTTACTTGTTGATGAGATAAAAAGACTGGAATACACAATGCTGGACTGTATGCTGATGAGAGAACTAAATGGCATTGGGTATGTGGAACACTTTTGTTTATAGAGAAAATATGTTGGGGATTTGAAATTTTGACACTTCTCGACATTGCGTAAGTTACTTCGGTTATGTTTTGCTTTGACACTTATAAAGACGTGGCATCTAAGCGATCGATTGTATGTCTCAGTCTCTGTCAAAGCTTCAGAAATTACACCCTTCGATTTACGCGCAGAACGAAACAATTCTCAAACATTACGAAAATCTTGAACACAAGAAAAACTGATTAAGATAAAAAAACAGATTGAAATAATATTTCTTGACATGCCTGTCAGTTCAGCTGACACTGTCCGATCGGCGTCGGATTGATCCTGACAGAAGTAAGTCCCAATGTGGATCTTCTGTACACTGGATATGACGAGATCGCAGGCTCCGCCAACCGCAGTCACCGAATACAACGCAGCGTAGGATGCAGTCACTTGACATCCATCTACAATGACTGCCGTCATACTGGTTCCAAGTCCTTGGAATGCCCATCGTGTCGAAGAGGATGATGTCTGTTTGCAATGGAATTTCGCATTGTCTCCAAATGTCGCTTTGACATCGACGGGAAAATCACTGTTTGGCTAGATGCACAAACAACAAAACAACCGATGGGCGAATGTAATTGTGTGTATTTGTACGCGTGCATCCTTTATATATATATATATATATATATATATATATATATATATATATATATATATATATATATATAGGCGCATGCGTGCTCATGTACATTGTACAACTGCGTGCCCGTGTCTGCATATTTATTCATACAGCGATAATGATATCCCTGAAAAAATATTATGTGCTTAATGAAGATGATATTTGCATTAATGCTATGGCAATCTGCTTCTAAGGATTACTTATGTAGATTCCTAATGTTTGGTAATAACGCTGTTCCCGCTGGACGAGGCACTGCCATCATTTGATAATCGTTGCTAAGCAACTTAATTTAATAATGGGCGGAGCTTGATGAGAGCGATGGGCCTAGGTAATTGCTCAATTGTAGGTGTGCACCGGTGGCGTCAACCTGGCGTCAACATTGGAGGGGGGAGATAAAATCGCTCATAAAGTCAGGCCAGACCCCCTTTTCTTCCCTAAAAAGTCTTGACGAGCAAAAAAAGGTCATCCACAATGAGTGATTTTACCAGATTTTACCATAAGGCAAAAACATTGGGGGGATAATGGATACTTTGTCCCCTCTTAGTAATTATTGAAGGACCGTCCCCCGCCGTCTCCCCTTCCCCGTGTTCTACGCCCATGGCGTGCACCCGCTGCATATGTGCCCATGGGCATACGGGCAAATGTTTAAAAAATACTTCTTGCCTGCTTCGAATACCCAATGCAGTCAAGTACTTCACCATATACCGGAGGAGATCTCGAATTGTAAATTTGGCACTTCCTTGTCGATTTGAAATAATTGAAGTGCACACAGCTAAGTGAGGATCTGCAGAGCGCCGCGCATCGAATAGCACTTGAAGCTGACAGCTCTTGGGATGGAGTATTCGTCCCACAAGTCCCCATCCCAGCCTCGTCTTTAGAGGTCATAAAAGCCCTCGACGCAGTGCCATCTATCATTCTGCAGCTGAACCACATCAGACAGGATACCAGCAAAACGCTGCGATATGCTATCATATTGCTCATCTCTAACGTCCAGAAACAACGTAAAACGAGTCTCTGGTCTTGTCAATTCCTAAGCCAAGAAAACTGCTGACGACCACGATGAAGAGAGCGTTGCAAATAACAGCACAGCGTCAGTGATACAGTATGACAAATTTGAGTGGGAGGATGGCAAGCAGCAGCCAAAAGACAATTGCTTTAGAAATTCAATTCTTTATGCCATCGGGACATTGTGGAACTCGCTGATCGGTGTGCTTTTGGCTCAAAAGTCGTTGGATCAGTATTCGGATGACAAATCTATTGGTCTTGCTTTGTTCTTGTATTCTCTGCTCTTGAGCAATTCGCTATGTTTTAGATCAGGGGTCCACAGCTAACAGAGCGTCGCCGTCAGCTGAGATCAAGTACTCGGGTTCAGCTGGCTGTTCATCCCCCGTCAAAGACGGTCAAATTTGGAGAGAGATCCGTCACTCGTGGGAATCCTATTCTATGGAACTTGTTACCAGACGAAGTAACTAAACAAACAAAGCCTGATTCGTTTACAACACAAGACTAAAGACACACTTATTTAAGATCTCGCATAAGTGTAATGTGTAAAGCGCTTCGCAAAGCCTGCCTTGACTATAACGCTATATAAGTTGATTTAGTTGACACAGTTGGAAAACCTTTTGGACAGCGAGGGCCAATTGCTATCGTAGAGTCTGTCCTAGGGCGATGTAATTAAATAATTTTTCGACGGCCTCCAAAAGTTTTCAATTTATGTTTTTTAGAATGTTTTGCTGGAAAAAGTTCAAAAGTTCTCAAAAATATACATTTCAAGTGCCAAATAATACTGATGACTTTTTTGCTTGTCTGACTATAAAATGGGTGATGACCTTTTCACAAAAAAGCTGTGGAGGCCGCCTGAGGGCCTGATTTGACTCACTGGCGGGCCAGATGTCACCCGCGGGCCGTAGCTAGCCGATCCCTGTTCTACGAGTAGCAATATTGTTTGCAATCTATGCCTTCTTCATGCAATGTTAATGCTAATCGTTCTCCAGTGAAACATTACTTTGGATAAACAAGAGCGTTCCTAATGACAACGGAATTGATCGAACCCAGACCTTTGTAAAATCGCAATTTTCGGTGTTCCAATTTTCCTCTCGATATTTGGAGATAAGCCTTCTAACGTAATTAATCGCCGTTTATATGTAGACGCAGTGAATCTTACAGAATTTTGGCTTTCACAAAATAACCTAATAACCGTGGCCAGCGTTCATAGCCTAATGTCGTCTAAATCTTATTCGTAACGTTTAATTCGATTCCTCCAATTTTTTCTTAAATTTCTATTAATTTCATAGTTTCGTCAATAGTTTCATCTGGCATCACTTGCGTAACCAGGGATCCGGAGAGTGGACACCGAAAGAGGGCTTCTATAGTGACATTTTTAATTCTGACCATGGGGGCTCCAGAGAGCACCGTTAGCTCCCGAACGGGGTCCGGGGTACCGGCCGAAAAATATCGGGTAATATTAAATTACGTAATCTTGGTATTTGGCACTTGGAACATATTCAAACTATTTTATTGCATACCGGTTATCATCCAGTCTTCAAACGATAAATTTGTTTTATGTCGTTTGCATGAATCTGAGGGCCACTCTAGGTTCGAATTATTGGCCACTGCAATGAGTTATCGTCTGGATATTTGAAAAGTTCCGACAACTTGCGAGAGTAATGTTGTCTAAATAAACTTTTATTACGGCAGATTCTCTCAAAGTATGCTCCGAGGAACAACAAATTCCGTGACGCAGGCAGTGTTATTTAAGTTATAGTTTTTCAGTTTCAGTTTAAGTTTCAGTTGTGTTTTTTCAGTTTAAGTTACCGTTACAGTTAAATTTTTATAAGTTAAAGTTAATAGTTAATGATTATTCAGTTATATTTTCAGTTAAAGTTGAGCTGGGAGGGGTTTGTCGAGGTTGAGGTCTGAAATTCAATGCATGACAGAAACTGCATGTACCATACATGCGATTTTTGGTTAAATTAATAGTTAATGATTATTCAGTTATATTTTCAGTTAAAGTTATCTCTGTCTCATATCCCATTTCATATTATTTAATAAAAAATAGGAAGCAATATACTTTTGGCAATTTGCCAAATAAGTCAGCTATCATAATATTTGTTCACTATACGGCTTAGACATTTTGCGCAAATATAGCCTAAACTAAAATTTAGCGTAAAGAAAGCAAAATTGATTAAGAATTACCACGTGAACAACCAACAGATTGATCTGATCAGTGCAGGGTTGGAGTTGCCGGGCGGGGATTGGAGGGGGGGGTTGAAACCTCTCAGGCTAACTTTGCAACCCTCCCAAAAATCGCATGTATGGTACGTGCAGCTTCAGTCATGCATTGATTTTCAGACCTCAACCTCGACAAACCCCGCCCAGCTCAAATTTCACAACTCCAACACTGAACAATGAAACGTAGACCATTTATTGCACGTTGAAAAGTCTGACGTGGCCGTGACCTTGTCCTGTTTAACAGTTAACTGAGTGCAATGTAGACCAATAACAAACGGTACAAGAACACTGGACGCAGGTAGCATGGTTCCGCAGATAACTAAAACAATTGTTAGTTCGATCTACAGGGTGGGTCAGAAAAACAGGGACCACCTTGTTTCATTGTAAATATTTTCACAACATCTGAATAAAATGCATGAAATTTTTCGTTTTTGTGCAGTTTCATAGCTTGGGTGCAGCCACTGCAGCCTTGCTTCCAAGCTCCACGTGCAATGGCACCACCTAGAGAAAATATACGGTAAAGTAGGACACGTTCATCAATAATACGAGCTAATAATCTTTTCAACATTTCAACATTTCCTACTATAGACTATTGTAAAGTGCTCTTGACTAGGGCCTTCGCTAAGCATATAGCGCTATATAAATTATCGTTTATAATAATAATAATAATAATTAATAATAATAATAATACGTCTGATTACCAAAATTTATAACTGCTACAAAGGTAAGAGATTCGTCTGTCATGCAATTTCCCGTGATTCTTGGTGTATCTATGGCTTATCGTTCCGGCTCCATATTAATTCTTGAACATCTCTGATATTGGCGCCCGGTTGGACAGAGCGTGAACAATCACTTACCTCTCCGTTGTACCGGTACCACCAACTTCCATCAGCAGCCGTTCAAGACTCGTTCTCTTCCACACCTTGTTGGGAAATTCTTCCAGAAGGCGTCGTGAACCTCAAAAATTATCCTGACTCAAATCCTTTATTAGTAAACGATCATCTTTCGATATTCTGCGCATCTTTTTATAAAATGTATAGCAGGCTATTTACTTGATAAAAATAGACTGTAAATAATACAAACAAAGGCCACAGTGACCGAATCTGAAAAAAACTTTACTGGCTGCAATCAGAATAAACAGTAGATGGACGACAAAATTCATTCGTTTTGAACCGGAGTTGTGATGATTTTTTGCCCACCCTGTATGTTCCATATAATGCGCATTCTATCCAGTCAGTTATGGCGCTGACCTGAAACAAGCGTTCCAGAGGCGGATCTAGGGTATTCGGCGCCCAGGGACAAGGTGCACGATGGTGCCCCTAACATAGCTGAAGAGCCAAAAAAGGTCGTCACATCGTTTTCGGCGCCCCTCAGCCTCACTTCATATAGTGCTGAAAAGCAAAAAAGGTCGTCACGCGTGTTTCTTCTTCTTTCTTGTGCATTTCACTTACCCAAATATCCGATTTTGGCGCCCCCTCACCTCGGCGCCCGGGGACATGTGTACTCCCCTGCCCCTAGATCCGCCTCTGAAGCGTTCAATGAAAATGTCGCTTGTCAAGAATGCGCAATGAGAAAGAGATATCTCATTCAAGCAACTGCTATTTGTATAGTGTTGCTCTTCCCCACATCGTGCCTGTGTGAAGCTGAGTTGTATTGCAATGCAGCTTGCAAATAATAGATGCAAACATCAATTCATTGCCAATTCAAACACGAGGCTACAGTTTTCAAACATTGAGTCGACTATAGAACACCGAGTGCAGAATATATTATAGTGAGGGTCGCTTAGAATTCCTAACAACACTCGCTTGACGTAGCGGTTGGATTGTGAAACAGCTCTCTCGTTGATGATTGTAATGCTCAGATGCCAGACAAAAGTGAGTGAGAGAGAGAGAGAGAGAGACAGAGACAGAGACAGAGAGAGAGAGAGAGAACCCTGTAGAGAGGGTACTCGTCCGAGCCGTTTTGTTATGGCCACTAAATGTCAAATGGCAATCAAAAATATCAGAATAACCAATAAGAATGAAGCAAAACATCTACACAGCCAATCAACTAAGGTAACATAGTGATTGCTCATTAGAACAAGCGAATCAAGAGTAATTACTATCTTTATGCATGATATAGTTAATGATTAACATACAAACACTGAACCTGGCTAGTCAATATACTGGTTACGAGGAGAGACCGATTTTGACGACTACGAAGGTCTTCCCAGTAATTAATAACATCCTAGTTACTAGTCAAGAGATCAGGGGGAGAATTGGGCTGGCCAGCACAGCCCTGGGACGGCTTGGCAAATTATGGAGCTCTACAAAGATCTTCTTTTAAAACAAAGCTAAATTTGTGAGGTGTGAGGTGACGCAATACCACGATAATGCACATAACTCTCTTTAATCATATCTCATCATTATCGTCGTCGTCATCATCATCGAGTCCCGCAGGAGCCCTAAAGGTCGACTCAGCCTTTTTCGTGGTGGTAAAATGAGTAGCAATGGCAACATTGCGAAGGTAACCATAGGATCGGCGGAATGACTGGCCACCGTCCGCTGATGAATGGCTTAGCCACCTATGGGGTTATGGTCATTAAACCGGAGATCAACACCGGCACCTACGGTCACAGAGCCAACGGATGAACTTCAAAGCCAATTTATGCGGTTCGTCAATTACGTGACTGGCGCTTGAAAAACTTGGATCGCCTGAGCACCACACTCGTCAATAGTCCCCTTTTATTGATACTCTCTTACATATGCAAACGATCTGTATAATGCCTCGGTCTCCAATATCGTGGGTGAATTACTACCGAGAAAGACAGCGAGAGCCTTATATCTGATCAATGTCTTCAAACTTGACCAGAATTCTAGCAGGTAAACACCGTCGCTCAGACTTATTAATAAATGCTTCATTTCCTCGTTCATCTGGAAATGCGGCTCCTAAAAAGAGTTACACGCGATTCGGTAAACGGGCTGACACGGCTTGATTGAAAACTCCGTGACGATATGAACAATGCCGAAAATGTTGATAGTAATGTAAGTGATTCTTGATCTTCTCTTCTGACATTATAATCACATTCCAAACTGGACGAACATATTCCAATTCGTCTTTTAAAATGAAATAATTATGATTTGCAGTAGTTGGCCTACTAGGCGTTGTGCGACCGCTTCCCGTCAGACGTCAGTCGAGAAACGTCGAATTCTGCTCCATCTTTGGACGGATGATATCCTCGGATCGGGTCGTGGTGCCGGTGTCGTCAACCAATCCGTTCGTCTCTTATAGACGATGTTAAATTGATAGCAACGTTAAGATTTGAAAACAAAAATGGTCTAGAGCAGCGGTTCTCAACCGGTGGGTCGCGACCCCGACGGGGGTCGAATGACGATTTGCCAGGGTTCGCCTGAAACCTTCGAAAAGTATGGGGTTGTCTTTTGTTTGATGCGCAAAACTTATAATTGCACAAAATTTTCCCATTGGTAGTTACTAGGTTTTTTAAAACTAGAATTGCCATTCGAGGATAGACATTGCAGACAATTGAATTAGAATGATTTCAAACAGTTTAAATGTTGTAGAATTATTATTATTTTTAACAGTTTGCATTTTGAACGAAAGCGATTATACGGCTGGGGGTCGCCACATCATAGGGAATTGAATTGAAGGGGTCGCGGCACTATAAAGGATGCGATCCGCTGGTCTAGAGTAAGGAGTGACAAATTACTCTATAGATTAATGGCGCAGGCCACCTGCTTCGCTGCTTGCCAAACGCATTGATGTCAGCCTCGGACCCTACGCTCGCTCGAGAATAAGAATAATTAATTACTTATTATTTTGCTTTAGATTTCATTGTCTTTGGTATATAGGCGCAGTTTCGAGTATAGGCCTATAGGCCTAACGGCCTAGACCAGTCAATCAATAAATTTCTTTGGCGCCACTATTATAACGTCCAAGGCATCATCCGATGGCGCACCAAATACAAACTGAATTAGAGCCAGGTCAAGTCGGAAATATGATATATTGAAAGCTAGTTACTGTAAGAATATCAAGTTCAATAATTTTGCAGTGAAGAGTTGATTCAACGAAGAATCACACCCCTCCTCCTCCTCCTTTAATAGATGTAGGTCTTGATTCATGCTCAAATGTATATCCTCGAGCCGAGATAAGAGTAGCTATCTCGGGTTCTAGCCAAGTCCCTGTTACAGCTAACACTTTAATACTTAGGGCAGATTTATGTATATTTATTTCGTCCATTATATATATATAATATGTATATATATATATCTCTCTCTATATATATACTACATCATCTAAGTGACAAATAATTAATTTAAAGTTGAGATTATTAATAAAAGATACAGCGTTGTTAATGTCAAGATAGTCACTATTGGGATAGTTTAATTATTGCATTGTGATATGTGCTGTATGAATCGTGTGAATTACATTATAACGGCATACACTAGTGCATATTGTGGTAAATCTGTAGAATGTAATTTGTAAAAAGATATTGATAGAACTTTAACTCTTGATAAACTGGGCCTCCCACATTGTACTTACCCGGAGCCTCCGACTTCTTAAGGCCGGTCCTGCTGGCAACCATATCTACGCTTAGCCTATAGGAACAGATTTTACAACAGCATTCATTTCCAGTTATGCATGCTGTGACCGCATGCTGTGACCGCGCGAATGGATTAACTAAACACTTCTCCAAATGCTTCTCAAATACCCACAATTTTAGAAGAGTACTTGTCCTTAGGTAAACTATTCTCAGATAGTTTCGAAAAGATGCTATAATAAACTTTACTTGTGTGATTTTGGGTTGACACTGTATACAGTATAGCATCATCTTCGCTGAGACTTTAGTATGTCGATTCGTCTATCTATTGCAGGCATCATTGCAGGAAGACTCTGGAATTTCTGACATCAACAGTTGCATGAACCGAACCATGATGAAACTTCTATGAAGAAATCTAGCTTATCTATCATATCACATGATATGAATGTACTTTGTAAAAAGATATAGATAGAACTTTAACTCTTGATACACTGGGTCTCCCACATTGTACTTGCCCGGAGCCTCCGACTTCGTAAGGCCGACCCTGCTGGCAACCATATCTACGCTTAGCCTATGTAAAAATTAACGAGATTTTACTTACTTACTTACTTAGTGTACCAAGCTGGACATTTTGTTTTCATTTTGGGTCTTCTTTGGTTTCTTTTATTTTGAAAATTAAAATTGATGTGAAGTCAAGCATTCTGTCTTATGGTTTTACTATATTTGACCGAATCTTTGGCATTATGCATTAGTGTGTATTTCGAATGTAATCGATTAAAGCTCCAATAGGCAGAGGCGGTTCCTAGAATTCTTGGTGGGGGATGCACTGAATTTCTAGGAAGTTGGTGGAGGATGCAAGAACAGGCAAGCAAGGCATTGACACTTGCTGGAAAAGGCTGACAAGCAAAAAAGGAATCCCTTGAGCAGCATGCATAACTACTGTATGTAATGTTTATTACATATTTTCATATGCATAATATCGTTTCAAGTCGTTAAACCATGCCGAAATTATTGTCAGTTATCGATGGAACAAAAATCACATTACTACTCTACTATAATATACCAGAGAATAAAACAATCAAGAAATTAACCAATGTTAAGCAGTCACAATCAAACTACAAGATTAGTTTTCATCCTTGCAAAACAACTGACAGTGTCAGCTGAGCAGGTTATGCAAAGAATTTGCAGCGTTGTATCCAATAATGAAAGATTTGATGAGTCATGAACGAAGACACCTTCACCCAGGACTGTAGGAGACACATTAGGTACTGATGACCGATTTGACCCGTATCTGCCACAAACATAATTTAGCTAAGAAAGCGAAATGACGGCTAATCATCAATGCTGTTTTCCATAATAAATCATAGGAAAGAAATAAAGATCAAGATTTATGACAGCAACAATAACAACGATTTTCTAACATTTGCTGTCCTCAAAAACTGTAAACATTTACTGGAATCAACCATTGTTCTCGATCAGTCAATTGCGCTTAGCTTGATATCTTCAAATCTATAGAATCTAGCATTCTAAGCCTTGCACATTTATCAAATACTTCTGCAAAATGTCGAGTAGATAGTTCAATAAAAACAATTCTTGTGAGGATCAAGATAGCTGTCAATTTCAATTTGTCAGATTTTCAAATTTTGAAAACTTTCACAAACGTTTATATTTGAGGGTATACAGACATTCTCTCCCTGGACATAATCCCCCGGAAATTTTCCCAGGACATTATACATTATCCCCCGGACATTATCTCTCAGACATATCCCCCGGCAAAGAAGTAATAAACCTTAATTTTTAAAGGTTCTTATCGGTTATCTGATGCCATGGCTGCCGCCATTATCATTTAGGTATAGTGTTTAGTGTCTGGTTTATGGTGTGGGTAATGATTATAGTCAAAGTCCATAGAGTAAACAAAGGGAGAATTATGCCCGGCTGTGTCATTTCAAAGGGTGTACCGGGGGATAATGTCCGGGAGGATTAAGTACAGAGGGAGAATTTCCTACAATCACATTTGAGCCATGCTGTCCTCAAAGTCGATGAATGAATGATCATGAAAATAAATGAAATTTTGAGAAATAGCTTCTATATCTTTTGAAGATGTCATGGCGACTATTATGCACGCTATATTACTGACACTGATCAGTTGTAATTCATTTCGCAGAGAGGACAGGTTACGTCGCCGCACTTCCAGTCGTTCCATTTATAATACAATCCCCGTGCCATAAGAACACAGAATTCCAGTTGATCATAGCAGCTCGGTTCACTCGAAGCCCAGTTGCTGTAGCCTATGTTGAAAGCTGTTTTGGATGATGTTGGCTTCCATTGATAGGCAGAGTTGCAGTTGGAAACATCAGCTCTCTGCGCACCGATCCAAGCCGTCTTCCCGGGATTGCAGACGGACGAACCTGCCTCTAAAATTCATGGTTATCGAGCTCAGGTGTCACAAAAGGCAAAGAATTATGTGAATATGTGAATAGGCCTTACATTCGAAAAATAACTGTTTATAGTGGGTTTTTAAATTTAACGCGAAGCATCGTTTGCGCTTCGGGCGATAAAGAGCGTACAAGTAAAAAGTGATCTTATTGAACCCATAGTCTTTGGCCAGAATTTGTTGAAAAGAAATACGTAAAACAAAACAATAGATTTGAATAGAATTAGAATTTCTAAGACCGAGAAGCGAATAATATTGGAGCCAGTGTTTATTCTAGGCCTACTTAGGAGGGAAATCCCCCCCCAAGTTTGAATATTCCCCTAAATATTTTTAGATGTTGGCTGGGAGAATGGAAATCCCCCCCCCAAACGTGTGGAAACTCAAACCTTGTCCCCCAAACATTTCAAAATCCCCCCAATGTCAAGGGGGCTAGAATAAACACTGTTTGGAGCTACCTGAGAATTTTGTCTCCAAGTACGAGGCAACTGCAGTCTGTTCACTGCTGTTGGTTATAGCGGCAAACTCACAACCGTTGCACAGCTGTTCACAGCGTTTTTGTGACATCGTCCAGTTCAACGATTCGAATAGCAAATGATAGCAGCTATTACTTGCGTTCAGATAGACGAAATTCGGAGGACAGCCTTCAGACACATTTCGTAAATATTTTCTTATACATTTAAACAACGATAGCGTATGTTACTTGTTGATGAGATAAAGAGACTGGAATGCACAATGCTGGACTGTATGCTGATTAGAGAACTAAATGGCATTGAGTTTGTAGAACATTTTTGTTTATAGAGAAAATGTGTTGGGAATTTGAAATTTTGACACTTCTCGATATTGAGTAAGTTACTTCGGTTATGTTTTGCTTTGACACTTATAAAGACGTGGCATCTATAAGCGATCGATTGTATGTCTCAGTCTCTGTCATAGCTTCAGAAATTACACCCTTCGATTTAGGCGCAGAACGAAACAATTTTCTAACATTACGCAAATCGTGAACAAAAGAAAAACTGATTAAGATAAAAAAACAGCTTGAAATAATATTTCTTGACATGCCTGTCAGTTCAGCTGACACTGTTCGATCGGCGTCGGATTGATCCTGACAGAAGTAAGTCCCAATGTGGATCTTCTGTACACTGGATATGACGAGATCGCAGGCTCCGCCAACCGCAGTCACCGAATACAACGCAGCGTAGGATGCAGTCACTTGACATCCATCTACAATGACTGCCGTCATGCTGGTTCCAAGTCCTTGGAATGCCCATCGTGTCGAAGAGGATGATGTCTGTTTGCAATGGAATTTCGCATTGTCTCCAAATGTCGCTTTGACATCGACGGGAAAATCACTGTTTGGCTAGATGCACAAACAACAAAACAACCGATGGGCGAATGTAATTGTGTGTATTTGTACGCGTGCATCCTTTATATATATATATATATATATATATATATATATATATATATATATATATATATATATATATATATATATATATATATGCGCATGCGTGCTCATGTACATTGTACAACTGCGTGCCCGTGTCTGCATATTTATTCATACAGCGATAATGATATCCCTGAAAAAATATTATGCGCTTAATGAAGATGATATTTGCATTAATGCTATGGTGGCAATCTGCTTCTAAGTATTACTTATGTAGATTCCTAATGCTTGTTCATAACGCTGTTCCCGCTGGACGAGGCACTGCCATCATTTGATAATCGTTGCTAAGCAACTTAATTTAATAATGGGCGGAGCTTGATGAGAGCGATGGGCCTAGGTAATTGCTCAATTGTACGTGTGCACCAGTGGCGTAAACCTGGCGTCAACATTGGGGCGGGGTATAAAATCGCTCATAAAGTCAGGTCAGACCCCCTTTTCTTCCCTAAAAAGTCTTGACGAGCAAAAAAAGGTCATCCACAATGAGTGATTTTACCAGATTAGATCGCAATTTTCGGTGTTCCAATTTTCCTCTTGATATTTGGGGACAAGCCTTCTAAAGTGATTAATCGCCGTTTATGTAGACGCAGTGAATCTTACAGAATTTTGGCTTTCACAAAATAATGTAATAACCGTGGCCAGCGTTCATAGCCTAATGCAGAGTTGTCCATGGGTTGGGTTAACCCATGGGTTGGGTTGGGTTGGGTTGGGTTTGGGTCGAGATTTTTAAAAAAATGATGGGTTGGGTTAGGTTTCGTAAATCTGCACCAGTTATTCTGTTAACCACGTTAAATATAGGTTATCTGTTTTCTGCGTTGACAAAGTATTAGATTCTTGTATTATGTCATTAAAAATGGCGCCATATACGTTAGCCTACATTCCATCGTAGGCAGTGCATTCAGAAGTCTGTAGTAAACAGCGGACAATAGCTATTCAGATAGATCAAACCATTGAACGGCTGTTGTTGACTTGTTTTAACGCATTTCTTTTATAAAGCGACCACGGCCAGTTGACAATAGCAGGGCTGGATTAACCATTAAGCATACTAAGCACGTGCTTATGGTTCCATGTGGGAAGGGGCACAACAGTTTTACCTGTTATGTTTCTCAGTCAAATATTTTGCGATCTAGTTTAATAAATTTATTAATCAGTCGCTTTGTTCTGGTCGAAATTCCATCAGAACAACTATGCAAAAGACAGGTTGGATGCCTTATCTCTACTATATAATTATAGATTTTCTTCATGATATTTGTCCTTGCTTTCTTCCTTTTAGAGCTGTGTGTGTGTCTGTGTGTGTGTTCTCAGTAACTGTAATTGTGGTCCATCCAGTCTTATAACAGTGAACTATTCTTCTTGTCTGTAAAAACTGATCAAGCGAATCGATGTCCAGCAGCGTAGCCAAGAGAGAGGGGGTTACCTCTGGCTACCGACGAAAATTTTTTTAATGTGGTTCCATCTATTTTTAACTTTCTGACGCGGTTTGGGGAGTGGGGGTCAAACTTCCCATGGCTGCCGACGCAACGTGCTTCTTTGACCAGTCTATGTTACGGCACTATGGAAGTTGTTTCGAATACATACATACTTACATTGAATTAAATGCGTCACATCACGGCGACGCTGGCATTACAATCATTGTTTCTCAATTATGAAAATGATGAATTTCCGGTTTGTTGCAATAACAACTCGAAATAAGCAAATAAATATTTATGTGCTTGAATGTATGTATGTTTTTAAAACTGCGATTGTACTTTCACGTTTTTGTATGGATGGGTTGGGTTGGGTTTGGGTCAGAAAACGAATTTTGTTTGGGTTTGGTTGGGTTGCGTTGGAAATTTGATGGGTTGGGTTGGGTTTGGGTTGACAAAACCGACCCATGGACAACTCTGGCCTAATGTCGTCTAAATCTTATTCTTAACGTTGATTACGATTCCTCCAATCTTTTTCTTAAATTTCTATTAATTTCATAGTTTCATCAATTCATCTGGCATCACTTGCGTAACCAGGGATCCGAAGATTGGACACCGAAAGAGGGCTTCTATAGTGACATTTTCAATTCTGACCACGGGTGCTCCAGAGAGCACCGTTAGCTCCCGAACGGGGTCCGGGGTACCAGCCGAAAAATGTCGGGTAATATTAAATTTGGTAATCTTGATATTTGGCACTTGGAACATATTCAAACTATTTTACAGCATACCGGTTATCATCCAACCTTCAGATGATAAATTTGGTTTATGTCTTTTGCACGAATCTAATGGCCAATCTGACTAGAATTGACCACTGAAATGAGTTATCGTCTAGATATTTGAAAAGTTCCGACAAGTTGCGAGAGCAGTGTTGTCTAAATAAACTTTTATTACTGAAGACTTTCCCAAAGTATGCTCCGCGGAACAACAAATTCCGTGACCCAGGTACCATGGTTCCGCAGATAACTCAAAGGAATTAATACTTCGATCTACAGGGTGGGGTCATAAAAACCGGGGCCACCTTGTTTCATTGTAAATATTTTCACAGCATCTGAATAAAATGCATGAAATTTGGCGTACTTGTGCAGTTTTATAGCCTGGATGCAGCCACTGCAGCCTTACTTCCAAGCTCCACGTGCAATGGCACCACCTAGAGAAAATATACGGTAAAGTAGGACACGTTCATCAATAATACGAGCTAATAATCTTTTCAACATTTCCTACTATAGACTATTGTAAAGTGCTCTTGACTATGGCCTTCGCTAATCATATAGCGCTATATAAATTATCGTTTATATAATAATAATAATAATAATAATAATAATAATAATAATAATAATAATAATAATAATTGCCAAAATTTATAACTGTTAACAAAGGTAATAATTCCAGTCAATAATAATGAATGTGTCTATATAGGCCCTCCGGGGGCGGGGGCAACTACAATACGTGATGAATTGCAAAAATGAATTATAAAAATGGTAAAAAAAGGTAAGGGGGCCGGGACACAGTGCTAAATAAACGGCAAACGACCAAAAAAAAAAAAAAAAAAAAAAAAAAAGGTCGTGAATCTTGGTGTGTCTATATGTCTTATCGTTCCGGCTCCATATTAATTCCTGAACAACTCTGATATTAGCTCCCGGTTGGACAGAGCGTGGACAATCACTGATTCACTGTCTTGCTGCTTCTCCGTCGTACCGGTACTACTTTTCATCAGCATCCGTTCAAGACTCGTTCTAGTCCACATCTTGTTGGGAAATTCTTTCAGAAGTCGTAGTGAACCTCAAAAATTATCCTGACGCAAATCCTTTATTATGGAAACGATCATCTTTCGATATTCTGCACATCTTTTAAAAAATGTATGAGAGTATCCAGAACACTCTCTATGCCCACCAACATAGCCAGTATCTATGCTGGTGGGCAAGAAATCTGCTTCTGCCATTGGCGTCTATTAATAGACAACAATGGTTTCTATGGATTCTGGAAACTTTCTGCCCACCAGTGGGCGGAGCAACCGGACCTTGTTGGTAAACAGTGGATACCCCTATAGTAGGCTATTTACTTGATAAAAATAGACTGTAAATAATACAAACAAAGGCCACTGTGACTCAATCTGAAAAAACTTTTCTGGCTGCAAACAGACTAAACGGTAGATGGACGACAAATTCCATTCATTTCGACCTGGGGTTGCGAAGATTTTTTACCCACCCTGTATGTTCCATATAATGCACGTTCTATCCAGTCAGTTCTGACGCTGACCTGAAACAAGCGTTCAATGAAAATGTCGCTTGTCAATAATGCGCAATGAGAAAGGGATATCTCATTCAAGCAACTGCTGTTTGTACAGTGTTGCTCTTCCCCACATCGTACCTGTGTGAAGCTGAGTTGTCTTACAATGCAGTTTGTAAATAATAGATGCAAACATCGATTCAATGCCCAGTCAAACATGAGACTACAGTTTTCCAACATTGAGTCGACTATGGTAGGCTACACCGACTGCAGAATATATTATAGTGAGGGTCGCTTAGAATTAACAACACTCGCTTGACGTATATAGCGGTTGAATCGTGAAACAGCTCTGCCGCTGATGATTGTAATGCTCAGATACAGTGGCGGTTCCACCATGTTGATGACTGGGGTTGCATCCCCCCACCGGGGTTCCGGATGCCCTTTTTTGCTTGTCAATCTATTTTCCGGTGAGTTTTTTTTAAAATTTAGTGAGAAACTCTGCGAGTTATTTTCTTTTTTAGCTTGTCGACCTTTTTTGCAAGGTTTATTAACATTTATTGGACAAACAATGACCTTTTTCTCTATTTTCTTTTCTTTTTCTTCTTGACTTTGCATCCCCAACACCAACTTCCTATACATTTTTTCATTCCTTCCCCACGAAAAATATTCCTGAAACCGCCACTGCTCAGATACCAGACAAAAGTGAGTGAGAGAGAGAGAAAGAGAGAGGGAGAACCCTGTAGAGAGGGTACCCGTCCGAGCCGTTTTGTAATGGCCACTAAATGTCAATCACAATATCAGAATAACCAATAAGAATGAAGCAAAACATCTACACAACCAATCATCTAAGATAACATAGTGATTGCTCATTAGAACTGGCGAATCAAGAGTGATTACTATCTTTAGAATAATAGTCACGATATAGTTAATGATTAACATGCAAGCAGCACTGAACCTGGCTAGTCAATATACTGGTCACGAGGAAAGACCGATTATGACGACTAACGACATTTCAGTTAATACAATTAAAACATGTTGGTGAACAACCTGAACATAGAGGTGTCGGGGGTTCTTTCTTCTGCATTTCTACAGACTTTAATTAATTAATGAATATTGGTCAAAATTGACAACAAAACGGATGCTGGATTTCATTGGATCATAGTGTAGTACTGTAGTTCATCCACGTGAATAGCCTAGTCGGCGCCCAGTGGCGGTTTCAGGAATTCTTGGTGGGGGGATGAAAAAATGTATAGGAAGTTGGTGTTGAGGATGCAAAGTAAAGAAGAAAAACGAAAGGAGAGAGAGAGAAAAAGGTCATTGTTTGCTCACTAAATGTTAATAAACCTTGCAAAGAAGGTTAAGAACAGCGTAGACTACTTGTAACAGACGGTTGACGCTCTCGTTTGAATCATCCAGTCCCAATGTGATAGAAAGCTTTGTCTAGCCAAACAAGGTCAACGGAGCGCAAAGGCGTTCGATCATGGGGATACCAACTCATTCGATAGTCAAATTTTATTCTCAACATCCTGTGCTATTATTGATAAAAATTCTTTCGATATTTTTGAAATATTAAAACAATGGATCATCACTCTTGCTTCAAATGTTCCTCGGGCATTTCAATTGACTGCCATTAGTTTCTGTTAAAGAATGCAAATCGCTTGATAAGAAGTTCTGCTTCGACTTCTTCATTTCAACAAATCAAGATAAAATCTTACAGAATGAAAATTTTAAATACAGGCGTACGCCAAACTATCGAAATGTCTTTCACGCAGTGGCGGCTCCACAGGGGAACCGGGGGCCAGTGCCCCCTATTGAGTGCCTGCTCCCCAGTGGTCCCCCTGTTGGGACCTATACTTTATACTACATACCTAACAACAAATGGTTGGCCCCCATGATTAGAAGTTGCCAACCCAACGCCCCCCACTTGCCATATCCTGGAGCCGCCACTGCTTTCACGTTATTCATCTGCACCTGGACAGTTCAGTTTTATTCATGATTTCCGATAATTTTCGATAAAATACTTTAAAGGCTTGCGTTCGACACGCTGTACGATTCATTTGAGATTCAAATTGACAGATAGTGCTTTGTGTATAAAGACAATTCGCACTCGCAACAAAAGTGTCTTCGCTATTTTGAACAGACTGGTTACCATTAACTGAAGCAATCTTCGATGGAGAAAGGAATCTTCTTCTTCGTACGCCATTGGCTAAAGATCCTTGTTGTGGTTATTCTTCTGTTTCGTGGAAACGAAATGTGTTTCTGTGAGATTCTAATGTGGAATTCTATTGATTTAATTTTTTTACAGTTAACGACCGGATCAGAGTCTTTGTGAATAAAAGGTAAAGGTAAAGAAGGTTCGCCCGTACTCGATTTCGAGCGTTGGGCCCGGCGCTGATCTCCGGTGTCAGGCAAGCAGCGACGCAGGTGGCTAAAGCCATTAATCTAGAGTAGTTGCCATTGCTTTCTCTAGACGCGGGTTTTACCTTCGCAGCCACAGCTGCTACTCAGTTGCCACCGCCGTCTAGCGAATGAAGGCTGAGTCGACCTTAGGGCTCCTGCGGGGATCGAACCCGCGACCTTCTGCTCCATCGTCCAGTGTTGTTACCACTCTGATAACTCCTCGCCCTTTGTGAATAGCATTCTTACTATGGTCCTGGGAATTCCTGGGATTCTGAAGATGACTGATTTTGAAACTGTGAAGCGGAAATAAGTAGAACCTTCCTCTTCCGCCAGCACCCCCACCCCCCACCTCGCCACCGCTTCACTTGCCGAATTTTCATGCAACCTGTTCTCATCTTTATTTCTCTACTACTATTAATAGTTTTATACTGTAGTTTCGTGATTTAGATCCATGCAAATCGGAAGCCGATTGTCCATGGAATTTTTACTCCTGCAGTCCAAAGAAGTGTTGCAAGTAAGGTTTACATTTTTGTCGAGAGAAACATAGGCTATGGTTTATAATTAAAATACCTATCTGATTCGATTGGATCTCTCTGATGACAAGGTTTGAAACAGTTGAGTCAGTCTGTTGGTTTTCCATCCGCATTAGATACACTAACGAGACATTAGTTTTGAACTTGCTTCAATAGGATTCACTTACAATTTCCCTTCTCCCAGAAGCTGACGATGAAAGAGTCGATAACAAGCTTTAGAGCTTTCAGTCAGTGGCGTCATTTAGGTGGGTGGGGACCACGCCCCCAAGAAAATGAAGAAATAATGTATGATGTATTAGATAGATAGATAAATGTGAAATGTGCACAGAAATCGCCAAAAATTGACTAAAATTTACCAAAAAATATCAAAATTTTACAAATTTGCCAAAATAGGCCCAAAAATTGCATTGTCCAAAATTGTCCAAAATTGCCCAAAATTAGGCAAAATTGGCCACACAATTATCTAGCCTCCCAAGAAAGTGTGAAATGACGCTACTAATCTCAGTCGTTAATGTATAGACCTTAATGAGTGCGCTACATAAACGGCTCCTCACGCTCTATCGCAGTGCAGTACATAGATTAATGAATAGTTTTTCTACACTTCGCACCACAGCTCTGACTTTATTACTGTATGTCCTACACTGTATATCCTCTTTGCATTTGTCAACAGGTGGAACCCGTGGAAATACAATGACCCGCATGGGAAAGGCAGATGAACATCCCGGAATATCTGCTGAAAGGTGAATTCGTCTATTCTCCTATTGGTCTATTACTCCTTCGAACGGTTCTCAGTTGCGCTGAAGACATATCTATCTAACATTTCATTTCCATTTATGTAAAGTGCTCTTGCTTTTTGCATCAAGCTATGTTATAGCGCTATAGAAATTGTCGAAATAATAATAATAATAATAATAATAATAATAATAATAATAATAATAATAATAATAATAATAATAATAATCTGCCATTCTGCCTATGTCTTCCATAATAATTTTCAAATGCACGCGAAGACTGACTGATCTTCTTTTAGCTGAATATGTGATTGCCTACACTTCCCCCGGGTGTTCATTTCAGTTCTCCTATATTCGCGATAAAGTAATAACACTGGCTTACGGTCCACTTGTGGTCCATCCATTATATCAGCAGTGGCGGTTCCACGTGGGGGACGAGTGGGGATGCATCCCCACAGGACTTTTTTTGCTTGTAATACTATTTTGGGGTAAAAGTCTAGCAAAATGGTAAAATGACGGGAAAAACTGCGGGTGATCTTTTTTTGCTTGTCAGCCAATTGTTTCGGAAAAATCTAGTAAAATTCGGTAAAATTGATTCTTTGCTTGTCAGGCAAATCCTGTTGATTTTTTCCTCTCCTATTCACCCTCCTCCCACCAACTTCCTATAATAATATATAATATACCAAGGTTTAAAGTGGTTCAGTAAGGACTGCCTTGTGTAAGAACCACTGTTGTTCATTCCATCTGTCCAATCTAGCAATTTCATGCTGTGTCCTCTGGTTGTCAATCCACAGTGATTTAGCATTTCCTCATAGGTTAGTTTATGATATCCCTTGGTCATCTTTGTTGCTCTGTGTTGCACTCTTTCTAAGGTCTCTATGTCTTTCTTCAGGAATGGACACCATGCTTGAACACAATACTCTAAATGTGGACGTACCAATGTTTTGTAAAGTCTTATTATTACATCCTTCTCTCTGCTCACTATCGTTCTTTTGATCATACCTAGAATTTTGTTGGCCTTCTTAGCTGCCTCTGCACATTGCATTAGATGGCTTTAAGCTGTTATGCATGATGACCCCTAGACCTTTCTCCTCGTTTGTAACTTTTAGTCCCTTCCCACATAACTTAAATTCATGATCTGTTCCCTTCTTCCCAATGTGCATCACCGAGCATTTATCTGTATTAAAAAGCATATGATTTCATTTCACCCCTGTCAAGAAATTCTGGAACCGCCACTGTATATCAGCCATTCTGATAAATCGACAACCGTGCCCTCCCATGCAAAATTTCCGTACTAAGCTATTCGCTCAGCGCTCCGATGTTATTATGAAATATTATGCTACAGAAGCTAGCGGGGTATGAACGTCATTATAGGGTAATAAAAAATCTTTTTGTCGAGATATCAGATGGACTTAAGCGTATCATTTTTGCGCAAACAATATGCATTGTTCTGCTGTAAATCTTTTGCAGATGTCGCATTGACGAAGCAAATTCAATTGATAACTCTCAATTTCTTTAATAGTTGAATGAATTAGTTTTCGAAATGTCGGGCGTCAGTTGAAAATTCAGAACCCAGTTTAAGGCTTACTCTTATGAAGAGCCTATCGTAGTTTCTGTTAGCAAATTACAATAAAAAATATGCAAATGTTATCTTCTTGTTTCATGGTTCAAGTTTATATTCTACTTCGTCTTTAGAAATTAAATACCTCTCGTATGGTTGTCTGAAGTTAAAGTTTAAAACTTTCGATTGGTCGTTGCCGATTAATAACGTGACTTCGAGTGGTTTAGGAGGCCACGTTGTGTAATGTAATAAAAGGTTTATATATATATATATATATATATATATATATATACGGCCTACTTGGCGTTGAGCGATCGGTTCTGGTCAGAACACCGAAGTTAAGCGAAATCGAACCAGAGGTGTCCATGGGTTGGGTTAACCCATGGGTTGGATTGGGTTGGGTTGGGTCAGACTTTTCCATATTAATGGTGGGTTGGGTTGGGTCGGAAAATAAGTCATGGTTTAAGAAACTGTAATGTATTGCAGTGGGTTGGGTCGGGTCAAGTAAACCTATTATCGTCATGGGTTGGGTTGAGTTGGAGATTTGATTGATTGGGTTGGATTGGGTTCTAAAAAATTGGCCCATGGACATCTCTGCATCGAACGCGGCTAATACAAAATTTTTGGTCGGGCAACCATGGGTGTCAACCCCAACCCTCCTTGGCTACGCCACTGGGCCTATGTTCCTAATCGACCGCGACGCAAATTGTATCTCCTGAGCGCATGCAGAATGGATGCGTAGGCAATCTGGACTTTGATCTGTAAGTCGCTTTAACAAACAGAGGAGAAGTCAGGTGTTTGCTGTTTAAGTAATCGCGACTCTTGCTATGTGTTTATTACATGCTCGGGCATAGAAAATTTCGTCTTAGAATGGACACTTGAACTCCTCAACGGCCGACGAATTTAAAACATTTATGGGCCCAGTCTTGTTGAGCTCATGAATGGGAGGAACAACAACGCCAGTAGACCTCAAATGCTGGTTCATACAATCAGGAATAGCTTAGAGTTAAATTTTAAGCGATTGTCTTAGATTAATTTCATTACATTTTTTCTGCAAACTACAGTAGGCCTACAGTGTTTTTGGATAGAGGTTGGATCCAACAAGCTGTCTCAAGATTTAGTACTTGAATTTGCGCATTTGAAAGGTAAGAATGGTGTGATAGGGCGCAAATACTGGTCACACGTACATTCATAAGTTAGCCTATTAACAATATTTTTGAGACAACAAATAAAATGTTAACAATCCAATCTATAATAATATAATACAGTAACTATGCTGCTGATGATGATGATGATATTACTAGTATCACTGCTACAACTACTACTATTACGTATACTACTACTACTACTACTACTACTACTACTACTACTACTACTACTACTACAGCCACTACTACTACTATAACTACTATTACTGCTACTACTAGCAGTAGTAGTAATAATAATGCAATTTTAGTTCCAAATATAATGCTCAAACGTCATCAATACATGGTACTGCAAATCTATCTGCAGTTATGGAGGGAAAAAATGCTAGTGACGTGTCCTTAGTTTAGGCCTGAAGGCATTTGGTGCGTTGAAAGATCTTACACAGGAAGAAGTTTCAGATTTTGAAGTCTGCAACAGAAAGAAGAAATTCTAAAATGTTCCTGCAAAATTTTTGTCCTTCTTCCCCACGAAAATCGTTTCTAGTTGGACAGAGTTCATGCATGAAATACATTATTTGAATACAAGCATTCTGCCGAGGTGCTGCTGGACACCGCTCCATTCAATAGTTTTCACTCTCACGTGAAATAGGTGCATCGAAATAGAGTGCACACCAGAGGTGCAGCCAGAATTTTCAGAATGGGGGGTTATGATTCTCATGATTTCCAACTTCGGAAACTTCTGACAACCAAAAAAGGTTATCATCACGATTCTAATGATTAACATGATTAACAACACGAAAAATTCCTTACAGCAAAATAATAATAATAATAATAATAATAATAATAATAATAATAATGTGATTTTAAGTGGTTTAGGAGGCTAAGTAAGCCTGTATGAAAATAAGGTCGTCGACTATTATTTGCTTCGATAATTATACACAATAATTTTTTTGGGTCGAACAGCCAAGAGGGTTCAACCTCCAAACTCCCTCCGGCTACACTAAGAACAGCCAGGGGGTTAACCTCCAAGCCCCTCCTCTTGGCTACGCCACTGGTGCACACTATATATCCAGTTCATTAACGAAACGACTAGTTAGTCCATTCTTTGTCATACCACTCACAGCATATGTGGAATAAATACTAAATAGTTTAGGACAAGCGGTAGCAGAGATGACCATGGGTTGGGTTAGACCATGGGTTGGGTTGGGTTGGATTGGGTTGGTTGGGTCAGACTTTTTCATATTAATGGTAGGTTTGGTTGGGTTTGGTCAGAAAATAAGTCATGGTTGTACTGTATTGCGGTGGGTTGGGTTGGGTCAAGTAACCTTATTACCGGCATGGGTTGGGTTGGGTTGGAAATTTTGTGGGTTGGTTTGGATTGGGTTCTAGAAAATGGACCCATGAGAGGTAGTTTATATGTGGACAAAGGTAACGCCCAGCGAAAGCATTGACAAGGATTATAATAATTACAGTTGCTAGTTCTTCCAGTATCAGAGCCATAGCTCACTTATAAGTACAACGCCACTGTTTACTCATATATCACTCCCTACTCAGACTGAGTCAGACATCACTCCTTACTCCGAAGACTGTATGTGGTTCAATTAATTTATGCCTCAACGACTGACTGAACACTTGCGTCTTCATAACATATTTCACTGGCCTCTCTACTGATGACACGATCAGGTAAACATATTGAAGTAAAGTAGAAGAAGTAGGTAAAAAATTCGATAAAGTATGGGCGTTGTTATTGGTGATGACGATGATGATAGTGATGATGATGATGATGATGATGATGATGATGACGATAATAATGATGATGGCGATGGTGGTGATGATGATAATGGTAATAATAATAATAATAATAATAATAATAATAATAATAATAAGGTTTCGGTAGTTCAGTGGTATCTTTCCGGTGGTAAATCCATAAAACCACTGTGACTCTTCCAGAAGGTTTTTATTTCCTGACGGAATTCGAATCCGCGACTTCTAAATCTGCATCTTTTAACCCGCATTATACTACCGTGTTACTTATTCGAAACTATGCAATATCAAACAAAGGGGAAATGGCTGAAAGAGTCCAAGATACTGCAGCAATAACTGAACGAAATGCGAATCTATTTGGCTAAAGATTGCGTTTCCAATGTCAATGACGCCGTGAAGTGACAAGCATTTAAATTACTGCAATTCTAACTAAAAATGAATCCCATGCACCTTAGTCTACGAAATGCAATGATTTTATGCACACAAGAAACTAGAAAAGGCTCACGTAAGCTTCTACGCACCCACCACAGCTCCAACGGAGACAGTATACCTGCAATAATTAGGCAGTTCGATTAGATAGAATGAGTCCTGCCAAAAATGCAGTGCATAGTTTAAACATTAAAAATCGCCCCAAAGCAACACTATATGAATATTCGTGTAGTTGGCCAAACTTCCAATTAATCAAAAATCAAATGATAGACTGGTACTTATGACCGAAATCTTATTGTTATTGTTTTTGCTATTGTATTTTTCATTATTATTCTGTGCGGACAAAACAGGACTATCTAGAGGAAGAAATAATACAAAACACAATGCCAGGATCACGAAAAAGAGGTAGACCAAAAGAAAAGTGGGAAGACAACGTCAAAAATGGACAGGACTCACTATAGAGCAGGCGATAGGAACAGAAGAAGACCGTAGCACATGGAAGATGGCAGTCTTCAATGCAGCCAATCTTCGGAGCGAAGACGGTTAAAGACAAGACAAGACATGTTTCATTAAGAAAAGACCTTGACTGTCGCAAAGCTAGAAATGTCACTACTGTAGAAGCGTTGCTTTCTATATTCACTTTCAGACAACGATGCAGAAAATTATTGGTTCCATAAAGGACGCTCCTCGGGCGCGAGGAGTCAACGACGACGATTTCTGCGACCGCCTAAGCTCTCGCTACACGGTAGTAATTCTCGTCACATTCGCCATCTTCGTCATGGCCAGTCACTACATCAAACAGCCGATGAACTGCTGGACCCCCGAACACTTCAAGAAATACCACTCAAAGTTCGCCGTCAACTACTGTTGGGTGAAGAACACCTACTATCTGCCGTGGGACAGAGATTTTCACACCGAGTGGGGAAAGGAGGAAGACCGGCACATGATAACCTACTACCAGTGGATACCGTTCATTCTGATCGCCCAGGCGTTTCTCTTTTATCTGCCCAATCTCATCTGGCACGGACTGAATTCCAGAGCCGGTGTGGATGCCGACAGTATACTCCGATCGGCCGAGACCCTGTCGATGACTAAGATGACGGAATCAAGAACGAGGACCTTAAAGATGTTAACCAACCAGATCGATCGGTTTCTGTCAAATCAGAACCAAGAGAAGCAATTCTCCTGCGATATGAGAAGCATTGTATCCAACACGTGCTGTCGACTATGCGGAAGAAGGTTAGAGCATCGCCAGCCATTTAGCTTTAAAAAATAGATAGGCCCCTCTAGGGTCTAATAATTAATCTGGTGCTAATTGATTCGACATGCTAAGGCCCAGTGGCGGTTCGAGGAATTCTTGGTGGGGGGATGAAAAAATTATAGAAAGTTGGTGGAGGATGTAAAGTGAAGAAGAGAAAAGGAAAGGAGTCAGAAAGGTCACTGCTAGTGTTTTGTTCACTAAATGTTAATAAACCTTGCCGAAAATGGCTGACAAGCACAAAAAGGTCATTTGCTGTATTTTTCTCTAATTTTTTTTAAAAACTCACCGAAAAATAGGTTGACAGGCAGAAAAGGTCATCCGGAACCCCGGTGGGGATGCATCCCCAGTCATCAACATGGTGCAACTGCCACTGGATATCAGTGGTTTCTTCGCACACAATGCAAAATTGTACAGTTCGTGAATATGCAACGCTTCTGTACATGTGTTTCTAATAATTGTGCATGGTTAATAATTTATTGTACACGAATGCAAATATATTCGTTACAGTCATTGATTCGACATGACGTTTTCATTAGAACACTGAGCAACTAACAATAACTATAGCGTGATTTAAAGTGGCTTAGGAGGTATAGCTGCCTGTGTGTAGGCCACTAGAGGCGCTATAACTGGGATTGAACCCGCTCCGACAGTCTACCGCTCCAGCGCTTAACCCACTCTGCCATCTTCTGCCAAAGACCACTAGGTACTGCTTATCGATTACATGCGATATAAACTACCGAAAATAATGCAGTCTTTAGTCATCTTTCGCACATAATTGAAAGGCCTGCTATATTCTAACGAAAGTCCCTAAAATACGATCATCTTTGGCATAATGTGTCACTGCATATTCGAAAGAGTTTCAAAATAATAAGGGGATGTTCCTGCACAATGATATTTGTTTATGAGGATTTAATGGTTAACTCAGTGTATAAAATAGCCTGTCAGCTTAGCCGCAAGCAGATTTCTTATGTCGGGTTGTCTTTAAAATTTTGAAGGTCATGCAATGATTCAAACTGTATACCCTTGTTTGCGCAGATTGGGAAACTATCTCCTGCTTCTGTTTCTTTTCTCCAAAGTCTGTTACATCGGAAACGCAATCGGTCAATTGTTTCTGCTAAACGTCATCCTTTCAACTAAATACAACACGTTTGGCTTCGATTACGTTAAAGAAAAGCTGAACAACGACGTCGTCCAAGCGGAGGATAGTTACGTCGCCTTTCCCCGTGTTACGCTCTGCGACTTCGAGATCCGAGGCCAAGATATGAACAACGTTCAGCGCTATACCATTCAGTGCGTCCTTCCGATGAATCTGTATAACGAGAAAATCTACATATTTCTTTGGTATTGGTTGGTGTTTGTGGCTTGCGCCAGTTCCATTAACCTTCTATTATGGCTGCTGAGGGCCATAATCAGTAAAGACCGTACACGGTTTATTAACAACCATCTTAGTCTCGGCAATGTAAAATACAATGCTAAGAGTATGAGCGATTATTGCTGCAAATATTTGAGACAAGACGGCTGTTTGCTGCTTCGACTGATCGCCCATAATTCCGATCACATTACTACCACTGAGATCACATGTTCTTTATTTGATTTGTTTATTGAGCGGGATCATGATCAGCCCAATGACAACGTTGAAGCAGACTTGATTTCGGAGAAGGAAAAAATATAAACCAAATTGCGATTGCATAAATTTGTATTGCCCAACTTTGATCAATGGCTTTGCAAATATCGATTTTGTAACAATCCGAGCAATCAGTAAGTAGGACGATTACTACTTCATCTGCGTTCCTCTTGCTTTTGAATGCCTGCTTTTTCTTGCATTCCGAAAACGCCGAATGTTCATGGGCTTCTAACAATTCATCATATTGTCGTTAATAAATAACGCTAAATGAATTCCATGATGAATTTAATGACGTTTCTTAAAGTTTACTGAATCCATAAAATCGATGGAATATTTGAATATTTGTTAAATCGTTTTTCAGCCGCTTAGAGTTGGAAGATGAAGTTTGTTAATTTGTTCAAATACATGACAACTTATAGGACGACCTTCAACATCTTTTCTTTCCCGCTTCGCTGACTTATCAGTATTGTTATAATTTTTCTTATGAAAGACTGCGTTCAGAGAACTTCGGACCAACTGGGCGTATTTTCAAGACCGACATCCTATGTTCCTCTTTGGCATGTCAACGTTATCGATAGCGTCTTGACTTTGACCTTAGCTCTGCTACGGCACTATAGAAGTTATTTTGGATAAAAAATTAATAAAAATTAATAATACAGTTAATAATTAATAATACAGTTAATAATACACTTCAACAATGTACTTTTAACATGTTATAATGCACTTAATGCACTAAAGCATCCATCGATGTGCTTATGTCAGTTTTTCACAATTCATTGCTAAATTACTGCGGAAGAATTCTTTATTCCAGAAAGGGTTTCTCTACTAGGTCCTCCTTAAATGCTCTATGACTGCTAGGAAATTTCATTTTAGCTTATTAACACTGTGAATAAAATCCAGCTTATGTACCGTCATTTTCATTCATCAGATGCTTATTATTCTGTAATACAAGAAAGTTCTCTTATCGCTGGAGTTTCATATTTAATTCTGCTCTCAAGAATTTTTCATGGTAATAATCGTTTTCGTTAATCCATAATACACTGTAAATTAATTATTTTACCTATGAAGATCTTTACGATCGAAAGTTGTCGATTAACTATTAACGGGACCTACGAATTCTAGAAAAAGACTTTCTGTCGAATGGAGGTCATACTCAATCACTGAAATTGTAAATAAGTTATTATTAAAAAGGGAAAGGCGAAAGAAAGTCTAATAAATTTAGGCTATTTAGCTGGAACGTATCTGTTGCGATGAAGGAAATCTAATGTGCAATCAGTGAAGCGAAATTATTGGTTTCACCCAACTCTGGCCATTCTAAAAGAAAGCACAGAATCAGATTACTTCCTCAAAATAAAATAGCAAGTAGGGCCTACATTTTTTTGGATGACGTTAAATTAAGAATATTAAAAAATACAATTCTTTTCTGATACTCTACAAGCAAGTACGCTTGCTGGATAATTCATTTGGACTTTTACGGGCGTGGTTTACCACTCTGTACTGCATACAGCCAGGGCCATATTAAGGCGGGGCTGAGGGGCTGTAGCTCCCGGTCCATCATGAAAATAGGCCCACCGATTTTTGAGATAACCTTTTGTTTGCTTGTCAGCACGATTTGATTTGCAGCACGATTTGGAAGAGAAATAACCTTGTTTGCTTGTCAGAGATTTTCAGTATAGGCGACGGCCTTTCTTTCTCAGCCCCCCCCCCCCCCGGCCCACTCGGACCTTAATCCGGCCCTGCATACAGCGACCTTCTGATGTGGCAAATTTACTTTCTGGCGTGCATTGGTTAAAATAATTATTATTGCCTATAGTATTATTGCCTAGTGGGACTCGCATTAATGCATGTACGGCTTACTGTTAATCGTGCTTTTAAGCAAAGCATTCTAAAGCGTAGCTTGTGCGTCCAAATGGACATCCAGTGAAGTGACTTAATTGGACACCCGGTAAACAAACTTGGACACAAGCACTTCAGTTGACCAGAATTGGATACAAAGTCTGCATTTATAAGTTCCAGTATAAACATTCGTCAATCAAACAAGTAGCGTTAAAATACTCGAATCTTGCACAAATTATACAACTCTAAACTCTCCTGACCAACTTGCTAGTTGTAACGAACCACTGTGCCTGAACAAACTTGGTAACAATTATTGCATCACACAGGAATTAAGCAACTAAGGCATCGATATAAGAAAATAACTAGCTTTGTACACCTTGGCACAGTTGGAACCTGGTGGTCCGGGCCAATTTACTGGAAAAACAACCACGAGGAACAACCATGAGGACACGTAGTGAAATCTGCCTTTAAAACACCAATGCGCTAAAGTTCATTTTTATTAGCCTTAATTTGCAACGACAGCCAATTGACTGCCTCATTAGTTTAGATAGCTTCGTTTTATAGTTTTATTGTGTTATTGACATTTTTTGTTGTAATATTGACTTCAATGCTTGTTGAAATCTACAGTAAGAAGCTGATGTCTTAATTAAAGGCTCTATTAATCTCGAGGCTTGTAGAAATTTGCAAGAGTAGTAGGCCTATTGACTTGCGTCTTAGCTGTACTGTAAGGCTTGCTGAAATATTATACATTGTAGTATACTGTATATATATAACTGTCCGTATCGATGGCAATACTGCAGAAATGCGCGAGCGTAGACCTTCGTTGAGTTATATTAAATTTAAGGTAAGCATTTAAGTGTTTAATGCAATGAAACTTTCTCACCCCACTCCCCACGAACTGCCATGAATCTTCCCATGTGATTTGAAGATGGACAGTTCTAATGGGTAGAAAGCAAAACGTGTCGTCGTTCGGATGTCTGAACATGCAATCAAAAGAAACAGCAGTTAAAATAGAGGGGAATATTCATAAAAGGCGTTGCCTGTCATCAGTGGCATAACCACAAATTTTGGAATGTGCTACTAGGCTATAACCTGAAAGACGACGATGGCTCTCATGATGCTCCTAAAGATCATTGCTGTTGTTCTATGGAAAGTCGTCAATTCTGCATCCCTGGATGTGTTCATCTTATCCAAGACCCGACAATCTTCCACGACGGCAATGGTCTTTAATGAACCGCTTTCGAGACGGAAAAGGCCCGTGTGCAGATTAAAATCTGCACACGGACAATCCACTGTGCGGTCGAATGCGGAGAATTACAAACGATGAATCAAATCGTAGAAAACTGCTCGCTTAACTAGCTGGAAGGGGATTTGGGGTCTCCATCAATCGCATGACAATGCCAGACAATAAATGAATGAACGAATGAATAAATGAGCGAACGAAAGAATGAATGAACGAATAAATGAACGAACGAATGAACGAATGAATGAATAAATGAATGAATGAATGAACGAACGAACGAATGAACGAATAAACAAACGAGATTTTATACCCTAATATACAGTACATGTAGTTAACTGTTCTGCGGTTAAGATCTTATAGAGACACGGAGCTGCCAAGAAGATTCACGAGAACTGAGAGACAAGGGGCATCCGAGCTGGGGAGGACAGTGGCCCCATGTACCCTGGTTTACTAAAATGACCACCCGAGCCCCCAGCTGCGATCCACTGGTCGCCAACACTCAATAATGGATTCCTGTCATCGCTCGTAAAAGATATTGGTTTTACGACTTAATCTTATCTTTAGCTATGATTGATCACTGTGTTCACCAAGCACACATTGTTCTAGTCTACAGTATTTGACTTGGGACATCTCATTATTAAAGTGACCGATAAAGTATATATTAATCTTCATTGAACTTTAGTTCTTATTGAAGTTTGCATTTTGACAGCAGGCCTAAATAAACAGTTATAGGCTTCTGTCAGATATCACTTCGGCACGACTTCAAATCACTACTCCATAGTTCACAACGCGTAGGTCTTTAGCGGTCATGCCTAACATCTTGGATGTTTGCGATGAACGTTCACGTAACAGCAAAGATTATTTATGAAAGCAGTCTGAACTGAGAATTTGTCGGTTAAATTTGTTAAATAAAACAATTGAAGACTTAACGAGCATTTCAATCGAATTGATCTCTTTGCTCGTTTTATTTTGTAAAAGTTTTCGATGAGTGACTGAACTTACTGTTTTAACATAAGTCTACTTTGAAATCCAACTGAAGTTGCAGATTGTCCGCTAAAATCAGCCAATTACTTGAACTGGAACAGAGTTGGTAGTCGTACATACTGAAGGTAATATTCAGCATTATTCATGGTCGAATTGAAATGTTCCCTATACATTTTCATTCATGCGCATTTGACGCATTTGAGTAAAGTTGACAACTGCGCTCCGTAAAGAATTCTACAATAAATGAATGAATGAATGAATGAATGAATGAATTAATGAATGAATTACCATTTTTTTATTTTTCAATGAACACTATTTTGCAGTGTCGTCCAGGACTTTAGATTTATTGAGAAACAACAAGAGAAATGTTGCATTGCATTCAATGAAACAATTTCCCCTCAACATTTTTCGTAATCGCCATTGTGCTTTGCGTAGGAACTGATTGATTATTTCATATTGTCATCACACTGATGTCAATGGTTTTACCTCTCGATGTATTGCTTTATCTCGGCAATATTCATCTTTATAATCGCAAAGGTTTAGCTGAGCAGTTACTGTAACAATGTAACACTGCGCACTGAGTGAGTCCTCTCTTTAGAACATTGTGATTTTTGTCTTGCAATTTTGTTGGCATTTCTCTCAAAACATTTAGCCCGTTTCGCATTGCCATTCTCTCCAGTATTAAGTCTTGGCGTAATAATTATTATGTGCATGGGCATCAGATGACTCTAAATATTATAAATTAATAGGAAAAATCTTCAATAGGTGCAAGTTCATATGTCCGTACATAGGCCTACACTACGCAGTAGAAAACTTTAGAGTTCGAGATATAGTAATGATACCAATATCAATACTACTGCTGTTGCTACTACTAGTACTACTACTACTACTACTAGCAGTAGTATTAGTACTAGCAGTAGTATTAGTACTAGTGTTTTTATTAATACTATTAGTACTAGTACTAGTGGCTAGTGCTATTATTGATACTACTAGTACTAGTGCTTTAACTAATTCTACTACAACTGTTGCTACTACTATTATTATTAGGTCTACTACTACCGCTGGTCCACTACTACAAATAATTATAATAGTTGTTGTAGCCAGTGTAGCCAGTAATGTTTTCTCTAAAAATTATTCAGCCGTAAGAAAGTCTGCTAACTCTGATTATGTAGAACTAGGTTGACTGATACTTAAAGGAGGCCATGAGACGCCTATCGTGAGATCTTAAGATAATATAATCAATGATCTATGATTTTCAACGCGAGAAGGTCATGGAGACATAAGATCGATGGATGACCTGTCAACCTGAATGGCTCTATATGAAGTGTATTCTCTCTACTTTACCATTAATTTCTATCTGGAATTTCAAGAATGCATTTAAGTATGTAAGTTGGAAGGCTGTTATCTAAATCAGATATGCAGTTGTTGATTGATTCACTGAGAAGACGCAAATACTATCTTATCTTGTTTGGTTTGCGCAGCCGTTTATCTGCTTGTTTACAACTTATGCGTAATAATCGTAGGTTGTCGGAATAACTTACGTATCTCTGTATCTTTACGTGTAAGTTATCACTTATTAACCAAAATTCATTGAACTGCTTATCTTTCGAATTGTCATCAGTATTATAAGCGCATTAACAATTATTAATCAACAGCTAGGACGTAAGTCAGTGAATTCAACAGTTTAATTCAGAGAGAATTAACGTCTCTTGGGCAGCCTATCGATCCTTTTTGTACTTCAAATAAATAAAAATTAGAATAAGATTTTCAAAATAAGACACAAAACCAGACGCTTAAGGTAAGTCGAATGCTACTGTTTGTTATCTCTTGATCTGTGATTTGTATGGTTCTCATGGAATTATACTAACTTTAATACAAATTCTACACGCAGTGTAAAATAAATTTTAATAAAAATTATACACGCAGTGGGACAAGAAGGAGGACAGACACATGATAACTTACTACCAGTGGATACCTTTCGTACTGATTGGTCAGGCGTTTCTCTTTTACCTGCTCAATCTTCTATGGCACGGGCTGAATAGCAGCTCCGGAGTGAATAGTGAATACCTTCTAACGTATCAACATCTTTCAACATCATCTTCCGCTCCTCGTTGGCTTGTCAATGGGGCTACAGTTTTCCTTGAAGGACCGCTTCTAAAGGACTTTGCACCGGACTTCTTCACGGCAGCAAAGTTTTTTTCCATCATCATAGTAGATTTTTTAACATCGCCACCTTCTGACCTTCATTGACATGTCAGCGGTGTCAAAGCGCTTTTGATTTTGGATTTTAAACCATGCGTAGAGCGCTATATAAATTGTCCTGGATAATAATAATAATAATAATAATAATAATAATAATAATAATAATAATAATAATAATGACTAGTAGGCTAGTATTTCAGCGTCTGATTTCAAAAATTCCGTTGTATATGTGTGCATAGATGGAGAAGCTCGTTTCTCTGATCAAGGGCGCTCCTAAGGCACGAGCGACCAACGACGACGACTTCTGTGACCGCCTCAGCTCACGCTACACGGTCGTACTGCTCGTCGTGTTCGCCATCTTTATCATGGCCGCCCAGTTCATTTCGAGACCTATGACTTGCTGGACGCCAGAGCACTTCAAAGGAAGCCACAACAAGTTCGCCACGAACTACTGTTGGATAAAGAACACCTACAATCTGCCTTGGAATCAGGAGTTCTACACGCAGTGGGACAAGGAGGAGGACAGACACATGATAACCTACTACCAGTGGATACCGTTCATTCTGATTGGTCAGGCGTTTCTCTTCTACCTGCCCAATCTTCTATGGCACGGGCTGAATAGCAGCGCCGGAGTGGATGCTGATAGCATACTCTCTGCAGCGCATACTCTGTCGCTGACAAACTGCGTCGAGACACGAGAAAGAACACTGAAGATGGTAACGAACCAGATTGATCGATTTCTGTCGACCCAGGTTGACAATAGACATGTCGCCTGCGATTTTGGAAGCATCGTCAAACGAACATGCTGTGTACTGTGTGGGAAAAGGTCAGCATTATCATATTGACTTAGAATAATAATTAATTAATTAACGGCCAGAATGTTCCATGAGATGCTAGGACAAAATGTCCGAGGACAAAATGTCACGGGGACAAAATGTCACGAACAAGATGTACTGAGGATAAAATGTAACCCTAAGCCTAGCCCTAACCCCAATCCCAACCCGATCCCGCGACGTTTTGTCTGTGACATTTTGTTTGTGACATTTTGCCCTCGGACATTTTGTCCGACCACGAAACATGCATGGTAACAGAAAAATATACTAGAAATCTGAATACTTTTTGCAAGACAGTTTGCAGGATAATTATTGTTTAGCATTTGAAGGCTATATATATATGTGTGTGTGTGTGTAAGTGTGTGTGTGTGTGTGTGTGTGTGAAAATTTCAATTGGATGAATAACTCGTAGATTTGAATGTCCTATAGAAATTCTTTAGCGTTAACTTGAGTATTAGCTGATTGATTTGACCTATCCCTCTTACATTGCTCCCTTTCTATATGAGTGACCTTTCCGGTTTGACCTGGCTCTAATTCTGATTGATTTTGTTTCGCCATCAGCTGATGCCTAGGCAGCATGATTGTAGCGCTATAGAAGTTTATTGACTGGTTGAATGGATGTCTTACTGGCATTATGCCAACTTAACATTGTGGTATAAATTCATATAAAGGTATTGCTTAGGGTTAATAATTTTGAAAAATGTATGACTAGTTTTGAATTTTCTGGCTAATTGTTTTCGTAGACTGGGAAATTATCTTCTTCTGTTATGTCTCTTCTCGAAAGTCTGTTATATTGGAAACGTTATCGGTCAATTGTTTCTGCTAAACGTCGTTCTTTCAACGAAATACAACACTTTCGGCTTCGACATTGTAAACGAAATGCTTAAGAATAAAACTCAACCCGGCGATAGTTATGTCGCCTTTCCCCGTGTTACGTTCTGCGACTTCGAGATCCGAGGCCAAGACATGAACAACGTCCACCGCTATACCATCCAGTGCGTGCTACCGTTGAATCTTTTCAACGAGAAGATCTACATATTTCTCTGGTACTGGATGGTGTTTGTGGCTTGCGTCAGCTGCGTCAATCTTCTAGTTTGGCTGCTACGTGCCATCATCAGAAGGATCGTACACAGTTTATTAAAAATCACCTTAGCCTCGGCAATGAACATTACACTGATGCGGAACTGAATGGCTTTCGAGGCACGTATCTGCGTCAGGATGGATGCCTTGCTTCTCAGACTGATCGCCCATAATTCCGATCACATAACAACCACAGAGATCATGTGTTCGCTGTTCCGATTGTACAGCGAAGAAGAACGAAAAAAGGTTACGCCAGATGAAATCACCGATGTTGGAAACAGGAGTCTGATTCGCGAAAAAGAACCTAATAATTATTAGTCTGTTTTAGAATGGCCCTTTTCTTACTCAGATACGTCTCTCTCTCTCTCTCTCTCTCTCTCTCTCTCTCCAGAGAATGTCGATGGATGATGGACACTGCGTTGATATTCGTCCTTTGCTTAATCTGTGATGTGTTAAGACAGCAATTTCTACTGCAGATGTCAATATCTGGTGTTTGCTGCATGTTTGCTTAACATTGTTGCGAGTTCAAATTTTATTTGCTAGCTCCCGCATGATGTACCGCTGACCTGCAATGCTCTGTGATATGTTTTGAAATTTTTATACAAATTGTACTCAATTTAACAAACTGCAGACAATGCATCTGGAAGATGTCTGCACGCCTGCAAAATTTTGAAGCTAAATATATTGGTCTCTATGAACATCAACGCAGAATTATTGATTTTCTATTGCATAGATTTCGTGTTAGCAATTGCTTTTGAGTGCAAGACTTTAGATAGTGAAATTATTAAAATGTGATGGATTGAGAAGAATTGTTCATAATTTGGTAGTTCATTTGAGTCAATTCTCATTGGTCAAATTCTAAATCGTTCACAGTCGGGTGTATTATGAAGACTGTATCGTCATACGCACTTTTGCTGATGATCAATTTGCAAGTATTTATTACTATCGTATTCTATTCAGTTCTAGTGAGTTCATTCCATAGAAATATTGGCATACAGTAGCAGACGCATGGCATTAGTCCTACAATGTAGGTCGATATGTAGGCTAGGTTAAAATGCGAAGGCCTAGATATCTTATCTTGCATTGACTGTGAACGATGCACTTCTGTGCAGTGATTAGTACGCTAGCAAACTAGGCCTATATTTAGGTTTATTGGCTGGTATACTAGCAGGCAATGAGTAGGCTCACAGTTCAGTAACAGAAGATATCAGTTATAGAACTAATATGAGGACGTGATTGGAATGAAAACTGTACACAGGGGCGTAGCCAGGATTTTGAATTGGAACGGTATAAATATTGGGGGGGGGTATAAACCTTAACTAAAAACCATATAAACTACATATAACCACATATAAATCACATAAAAAACTTTAAGATAGACTGATTTGGGGAGTATATATACCGATATACCCCCGTCGCTACGCCCCTGACTGTACAATACAATGAAAGTAATCATGATCAAAACTTGTCGCGAATAGCAGAATTTATTTGATGCAATCTATTTCGACAATTTTTGAATTACGTTCCTCTTATGGCGAGGCGCCACTTGCACATATTGCGCGGAGGCTTGTGTCGACATCCAAAGCCCGTGAGTTTTCACCGCGTGGATGATAAGTCGGTTTTAAATAACGACACCGCCACTTGTCTTACAGGCTTTGCACGTGTTAAAAGTCTGGAGGGGGAAAACGCACGCGTGTAGCGCCCGAGTTCTGTGTATGCACATTCTTCCGGGCTTTGCACGCAGGTTTTCTTTTACTTTCCAACCAATCAGGCGTCAAGTCAAATGTCAGCCAATGACAATACTGCTAGCGAAGAATGATTTTCTTCTTTGCGTACCACTTAAAATGGCGAATTTTAAAGTCGAATTTTATATAAATATACTGCGGAAGGCGGCTGCACGTCCAATATTATCGGACTTTGAAACGGAAAATTATGAAAACAGCGAAAACGTTCGTTTTGATGCCATTATCGCAACCAACATCAACGACCAATTCAACAATCTCCTCGTCCGCCATTTTAAAATCAGATATTGGTGGGCGTGGCCTCGTTTTAGCCTAAGGCTTTGTCCCTGTGCATCCGATGTCGGTAAGTGGAGCCACCACATTAGGCGTACGCATCTAACTTAATCTAATCTAGTCACCAACTTATATTGCTCTACTCTATGATGCACAAAAGTAGGCCTAACAGCCGATGGCACACGAAATCATAATCGCACATGATCCAAGTCAGATCTAGTATATTAGGCCGGACAACCACCAACTGACAGACGGTCTATGGTGGATATGACTGGCCAAGAGGATAGATTCTTATCTTGTTTTACAGCTTTATAGTACAATTGCAGCGCGCCAGTGGCGTAGCCAGGGTTTCCGGAGGGGGGTTTCGTTTTCGGTTTTGACCGCGACCAACTTCGGGAAAATCTTGACAAGCAGAAAAAGGTCATTTGCTCTATTTCTTCCAGACAAGCAAAAAACGTCGTCACCATATCTCTAATTTTTCCTCCCACGTGCTTACAAGCAAAATAAGGTCGCCATCTTTTAAACCGTTAATTCTATAGCCAAGAGGGTATTGACCCCCCAAATCGCGTCCCAAAATTTAAAATGCATAGAAGCTCATTTAAAATATTTTGTTTTCGGCAGCCAAGTGATTTTTAACCCACAAACCCTCTTGGCTACGCCACTGCAGTGCACAACTGCTTAGGCAACGAATTTCCGAGTTAGGGGTGGCCACCAATAAAGCACCAGTACCAAGAATGATGGAACTAATGTAGAAGAGGACTTAGTCGAGTATTTCGTAGTGTAGCCATTGTATTTGAAAAGATGTATCACGTCTGATACATATATATTAGATAACCTCAATCAATGCAAATTATTTAGAAGACAGTTATATATTATATAATGCAATAATATTATCTATCTGCAATTTGCTATAGCTGAGAAACGATCAAACGATTTAAGTACCTTTGATTAAATAATTTTAACCTTCGGCACAACACAATGTTGTTTCCAATCTATAGTTACAAGCGGAGCCGCTTATATAGATCTATATTAAATGGCCATAGATTGTAAAAAAATAAAAAAAATTAGATGCTAACTTCTGATTATAGTGCGACAGTTTTATCAGCCTATTGACAAAATAGAAGACTGCGCATAGAGTTTTACATTGAACCTTACGAAGCCAATACCACATTCCTGTCATTTAGCATAGGTAACGATGTTTTCTGCCAGTTTCTGCTTATTTTAACACATCTTCTAAAAAAGGTAAAGCAATTAAGTTAATGTAGGAATTTAGACAATAGTTATTGTATTATCAATTGAAAACAGTGACTCAGTAGTCTTTCCTTTATTCGCTATCTTGCAGGCATGTGTAAGTTGACATCTGTGCTGATAGAGATCTTATCCTTTGGTGGGTGGATATCTGGCCAGATTAGGTAGCACGTTCGACTCGAAGGCGAAATTTCAAGTTCTTAGCGAGTCCAGGTTGTACGCCGTTGTTTAGTTTCTTGCAAAATTTTGGCAAATATTTTCTTTGAACGACGTCTACGTTTCTACAAGTTCTCGATTTCTGAATGTCGAAGTGTGTTGGTCTTTTTACTAGGATCTTTATTCTTTACGATAATTTAGTTAGCTAATTTAGAGACGCGCTCTGTCCTGCGCATACTGGCTCTGAAACAGAAACTGTCACTTGAGAAAGGTTCAACGTTGCTCTGTCAAATGTCAAATTAACTTCCTATGGTTCTCGTAAACAATATTTCCTACCAAACATCTTAGCAGATTTTTAAACAGACGACTTAGAATCTTTGGAATAGAATAAAAACTTGATCCAGTGTGGTGAATTTCTGCCTTTTCGATGTCGATTTGAGGTACAAACTTGTGGATACTTCTTAAGCTTTTAAGCGTTTCCTTCAATATAGACTCATAGTGGTAGCATGTGATCAACCATTAAAGTGGTTCGTTGAACGTGTTTGACATGCAGTTCACTTCAGAACAAAATATTTTCAAAGTTTGGTACCGATGTTCAGCGCCTATTCTTTCTTCCGAAGATAGAGAATGGACAAGTTGGTCAAGCTGGTCTTTGGCACGTCAGAGACAAGAAGCGGCAACAATGACGAATTTTGCGATCGTCTAAGTTCTCGATACACAGTTGTGATTCTTGTCGTATTCGCAGTCTTCATCACCGCAGGTCTGTTGATCGGCAAGCCGATGACGTGCTGGACACCGTCACACTTCACGAAAAGCCACCGAATGTTTGCAACGAGCTACTGCTGGATTCGGAACACTTACTACCTGCCGTGGAACGAAGACAATCCCACCGAACGGGAACGCGAGAAAGACCGGAATATGATAACCTACTACCAATGGATCCCGTTCATTTTGATCGGACAGGCAATTCTCTTCTATATGCCACGGATCATTTGGAACGGATTGAGCAGCAGGTCTGGCGTTGATGCCGATAACATACTGTCAACAGCTCTCACATTTTCAAGAACAAATGTCGTTGAAGTAAAAGAAAGAACCATGAAGATACTAACGAGTCAGATGACTCGATTTCTTGGAAGTAATAAGAAGATACATGGACATCGTTTGAAATTCGGATGTGCTAACTGCTGTGACGTTTGTGGAAGAAGGTGAGACTTAGGCCTATATCTCTTATAGCCAACATGATAATTAAAATCACTTTTTATAATTAATTAAGAGTGATATGTTCCAACAGTGATCTCATAGACTGATCGGGATATTTGTTTAGATTTAAGCCGAAGGAAAAATGGAACCTACATAACTACATTATGATGTGGTTTGCTAAATAGGGTTGGAAACTATCTTCTGCTGTTGTTTTTCTTCTCAAAAGTCTGTTACATCGGAAACGCAATCGGTCAATTGTTTCTGCTAAACGTCATCCTTTCAACTAAATACAACACGTTTGGCTTCGATTACGTTAAAGAAAAGCTGAACAACGACGTCGTCCAAGCGGAGGATAGTTACGTCGCCTTTCCCCGTGTTACGCTCTGCGACTTCGAGATCCGAGGCCAAGATATGAACAACGTTCAGCGCTATACCATTCAGTGCGTCCTTCCGATGAATCTGTATAACGAGAAAATCTACATATTTCTCTGGTTTTGGATGGTGTTTGTGGCCGGTTGCAGCTGCTTGAATCTTCTGATTTGGTTTCTAAGAGTGTCCGTTGGCCGAGACAGAACGAATTTTGTTCGGAATCACTTACTGCGCGGCAGCGTGGAATTCACGTCGATCCAACTGCGAACTTTCACTTATCAGTATCTCAGACAGGACGGTTGCTTACTTCTTCGACTTATCGCGCACAATTCGGACAGTATCGCGACAGTTGAGATCACTCGTTCCTTGTTTCGTCAGCATTTCGGCATGAATGGAGATACAGATGCGGTGTTTTGAAACCGTGAAATATGAAATTGATGAGAAATATGGAGATAAACATTTAATAGCCAAAGCACACTGCATAAAGTCAGTATTATGACCCTAGAACATAAAGTCTGCTTTTGACCGTATATGTTCAAAAATCAATGCTATTCATTAGTCATTTTGAAACGACTATAGGCATATATTTTGGCTATAATTTAGTGTAATTAATCTATAGCCTATATGCCTACAAACATAAGTCTAAATAGCAAAATATTAGTAACCTATATACTGACATATTTTGATTTTGTCATAATTACTGCATTCACAGATATAATCACTATAGAATTGCTTGAAATTCTTTAACATCTCAATGTTTCGGATCCGCTTTGAAACAAATTTAATGCCTTCATCCAGGCGTTTTCATTTTTAGTCGCCAGGCGTCGATAAGCGATAGACAATCACTTGTATAGTCACTTGGCAACTATCGTTTCTTTCAGTATTTTAGTAATACACTTTGTTTTAAAGAGTTTGCAAGCATAATAGTCTAGTCGCCATTTAAAGCCGGATCTCACTTTGAGCTGGAAATCACAGAAGAGCAGCCGGGTTATTGCTTCCGACTGAAATTACCTCTAACTTAACAAGACAAGACATTGAAGACAAGACCTACAGTCTTGTCTTGTCTAGACTAGAGGACAAAAGGGCAAAAAAAAATTGGATTACACAGCAGGACCATAATGGGATTGAATGGATGTGTGAAATGTACAGTAATGGTTCTCACGCTGTGCAAACACTACTGAACCATATTGAACCTTATTATTATATTATTTACTAAGCAATGGCCGCAAGTTCTAGCCGTGACAATTAATTATTAGTTAAATTGAAGCACTTTAGTTAGTAGGCCTTGAGACAAGTTTAATACTCGTGCCGAATTTTATTGGACGCCTGTATAAAATCAGTAATAATTAATTATACACCGTGCAACACTTGTTTACAAAAGTCATGCTGCAGAAATTAAATTAGTAATTTCTGATTAATCTTTATATGCCGAACGCGAATATGCCGTTAAAATATAACGTCAGGTCTAGTTTTTTTTGTACTCTACAAATTATTGTGACTTTTGTGCTTACGTTTAGGCTCTTGCTGCTCGGGATTCTTCGTAATCTCCCCATCGTTTGCAGTCCTTCTCTACGGATTATCATATTTTAAAGTCCTAACATTTTCACTGTTGACAAATATATAATTATTTGTAGCAATCATATTAAAATTTTAAACACTTTCATAGCACCAGTCTTACATTACTTATAATGCACAGAAACTATGGCATTCAAGAAAATCCGCACCAGGTCAGGTCAATCCCAGAGATCACTTAGAATAGAAAGAATCTGGACAGACTATATGGAGGAAAAGCCAACCGGAAAACTGGAAAAGCCAATCTGTGTTTCCGACAGTAGCAAGTAAAGCTAACAATATAAAACTATACACGATCGATGGCGAGCATGCCCTGGCCACTTGTAATAATTGAGAAAGATAATTAATTTTTAATGGAAAATTCATTTCTGATCTAAGCGAATCGCGATTCTGCGTTTGGCGTTCAAAGGAGAACGAAGAGTAAAACAAGATTGCAATCAACTGATATCTTCCATTCCAGTCTCACTGACAACGTTCAACGCGAAGTGGACGGAATAACGATTATAATTATTAGGAGATGTCATCCGTTAAGACTTTAATAGTAGACTAAGGGCTCTGTCTGTCTGTCTGTCTTCTCTGTCTCTGTCCCTGTCCCTATCCCTGTCTCTGTCTCTGTCCCTGTCTGTCTCTCTGTCTCTCTGTCTGTCTGTCTGTCTCTCTGTCTGTCTGTCTGTCTGTCTGTCTGTCTGTCTGTCTGTCTGTCTGTCTGTCTCTCTCTCTCTCTCTCTCTCTCTCTCTCTCTCTCTCTGATTTCAGCCAGAATTGAACGAACAAAACAGATTCGCAATTATCCGGAGGGTCATTCTTCGCCGGTCGTTGCTATCGAGAGCGGAATCTTCGCGGTCGGCGGATCAGACATCGAAGGCGACACCAGAAACCATATTTCCAGACACTGTCTGTCGCGCGTCGTACCAGAGGCGGCTGCAGCGTCGTCGTCGTTCGAGACTAATCCGCCATTTGTTTCGTGTCATCATTGTCCGCCGGAGAGTAGCGTCCTCCGACCCCGATGACCACCCGATCCGCGAACAATTTCTAATTGCGTGCCCCGACGGGTTACGATTCCCATTCTGACGTTTCAATTCATCACTCTGACGTCATTTCCGGTCGGAAAGAGAGAAAGAGAGAGAGAAAGAGAGAGAGAGATAGATAGAGAGAGAGAGAGAGAGAGAGAGAGAGAGAGAGAGAGCGACAGAGCGCCGAGACTTCGCGATAACGTGCCGCCAGCTTATCTATCGGTCGCCATCTTGCAAGATGGCTGGTGGGGGCGACCGAACAACGAACAAAGATGTTACGGCGTTGCGGGCGACGCTGACCCACGTGACTCGGTTCTAATTCATTGTTATTAATTCGGAAATATTCATTACATGATGAACGATGGATGGAGTGTGGGTCAAGTAGGGAGATAATCATGGTCTTCTGAGGAGCGATCTGATCAAATTAGGAAATACGAGTAGGTTTTAAGAACCTGACTTTCTATTTGATACATCTATAGGCTACTTGAAACCTATATTCTGACAGATATTAATATCAAGCGGTGCTTTGGTGCAGTGATGTTGGACTTCTAATATGTTTTTAATTATTTATACCAACATTTGCTTAAAACTTATTTAATTAATACATATTTTATTAGTATCAAATGGTGGTCATAATCCGGTGAAGCTGGAATCATATTAAACTGAATTTTACTAATTCCATAAAATATTCTAGTTATTGAATAAAAATTATTAATAACAATTTAATTGAGATATTGAATAAAATATAGTATAAATATAAATACAATATATAGTATATATAGTATATATATATATATAGTATAAAAATAAATAAAATATAGTAAATAAAATATATTGAGATATTGAATAAAAATTACTAATAACAATTTAATTGAGATAAGATTGATATTATAATTGTCAATAGCAACTATCGGTCTACTTCAGGGGTCTCAAACTCAAATTGCCCCGGGGAGCCGCATGATCGGGCTGCAGTAACCCGAGAGCCGCAACGCATAGTCATAGTGTTTTACAAATTATACATATTTCAGGCATTTGTACGTGCTTTTTATTTTTAGTACAAAAATTTAACTAAATCGACTTTTTACTCTACATTAAACAACGCGACCGCCTCCACTAGAGAACCGGAAGTACGAGTATAATCACTAGATTCGAAAGACTACGAATAATCAAGTACTGTAAGTAAGAATTTATTATATCTAAGATGGAATGGACGTTAAAAGGCGTCGAGAGAAATGTATACAAATTACAGATGGCAATTTTTTACAATCTCAAAATGCATCGCGGACCGCATAAAATGTCCTCGCGGGTCGCTTGCGGCCCGCGGGCCGCGTGTTTGAGACCTCTGGTCTACTTGGTGTTGTGCGACCGGCTCCCATCAGAATACAAAAGTTAATGAATTTCGAGCGCGTTTCGTACTTTGATGGTTGTTGACCGTCCCGGGATCGAGTCGTGGTGCCGTCGGCCGTTCGCATCATTGGCGTGGATAAATTGGTAGCAGCGTCAAGCTGCGAAGGTTAAACGCGGGTCTGGAGACAGCCATGGGAAACTACTCTAGACTACAGTATTGACTTAGTTGTTCCTGTTATATTAGTATGTTGGTTTCCCAGTTTATTCTTTTAAGTTTTCAGCGCCATTCATTCGATCCATAATTATTATATAACTAGCTGTCTGTCTGTCTGTCTGTCTGCCTGTCTGTCTGCCTGTCTGCCTGTCTGTCTGTCTGTCTGTGTCTGTCTGTGTCTGTCTGTCTGTCTGCCTGTCTCTCTGTCTGTCTGGTTAAGCTTTTCACTTTTGTTTCAGTTCTTGTCAGTGGCGGCTTCACATGGGGGTCCGTGGGTGCCCGTGCCCGCCCCCTATTGAATGCGTGTCCCCAGTGGCCCCACTTTTGGGACCATATACTTACTACTACATACCTGTCAGCAGCAAATGGTTGGCCCCCATGCTTTTGAAGTTGCCACCCAAACGGGACCCTACTTGTCAAATCCTGGAGCCGCCACTGGTTCTTGTTTCTTCCTTCCTCGTCTTTTCTTTCTTCCTCTTTTCTATTTCTGCATTTGCGTTACGACTTCCGATTGTATCATTTACGAGACCGGTAATTGCTCAATATTCAATAAACAGATTTTCTTTTCAATTAAGCCTGTGTGAAATTATTCTATCAATTCAGTTGTACCCAAAACACGCTTCATTTAGACTCCAAACTGTCATTTTGAAGTCGATTACTTACGATCCCCATTCTGTAATCTGTTTTCCGTGTAAACTGAGCTTGATTAGATGACAACAATTAATTACATTGTCATTTTCAATGCATCGGACGTATTTCCGATAATATTGACACAATCATTATTGACAACGGTGTCTTACATCCACGACGCAGCTGGAGCGTTTGCTTGGGAATCCGGACAGATCTGCCGTCCTTTCAAAGTCTCCACCTTTTTCCAACGGGGCCGGTCGTTGTCGACCCAAGCTCGGCCCCGGAAGGCTTTCATTGGTCGGGCCCCCAACCCGCAGCCACCGGTTGCCCGCGCTCGGCAGCTAATAGACAATTCTAATTCGGCGTCTCTCCTCTCTCGCATTATAATCGCTTCTCAACTGACTTCATTAGCGCGATTATAAATGCACCGCTGGACCGTGAATCGGAGGGGACCAATCGTCATCGTCGTCGTCGGTCGCACTCTGTCCCGCTCCGAGAAGGACAAGACGCGACGGAGGAAAAAGTTCGTGAGTTCGTCCGCTGTAACACCGTCGACACGCCATCGCTACGGTATTCGTATACAAGGAAACGGACAGCCAGAGTGACTATGGACACATTAGGCACGGGTCTCAACACGTCTCTACTTACTTACTTAGCACTTACTTACTTACTTATTGAAATCGAGAAACTACTTCACGCGATCAAGATCTGAGACTGTGGTATCTCCAAGACTTCGATCACTAAAGTTCAAATAAGTACTGCTTCAAGTACGCTACAAAACGAAGGGTTTCAGTAGTAGGCTATTGCTGTGGGCAGCTCGCTGGATGAAGTTTCAGCCTTTGGTGACAATTGAAGCCAGCCAAAGAAGACAGGCGAATTGACACAGACCGCCTTAGAAAGGTATGAGCTATAATGTTCACCTAAGATGGCAAGGCTCGATCAGAACTTAGGCAATTCTGCAATTTGTATTTAACGCAGGCTATTTTTTTATTGATCGCGACTTTTAATAAGAAACTTATAACAAGCTGTTTCTATGAAATATTCATCCCGAACTTCAGTGCTGCGAACTTTCCAATTCCAAAAAGTTAGGGCAGAATATATTAATTTCACGCTAAGGGCTGTGCAGTGTTCATTAATTACGTCAACAATTTTAAAGAAATTTTGACTCCCTCCCCCCTTGTCAACAGCTGTCAACTTTCAGTGATCCTCCAATAATTATGTCAAAAACTGTTGACTTCCCACTAATATCAGTAACGGGCAGGGTGCGATTTGTGACCTGGAGCAGTGGGGGGAGGAATATGACGAGCTTGGGGGGTGTAGTTGTTGGAAAATGTAGCAGTGGGAAGGATGTAGTGGTGGGGGTATGTATAGCAGTAGGGGGATGCAGTTGGGCAGTGGGGGAAGATTTCCTCTTCTCCCTACAAATCGCGCCCTGGTAAAGGGTTGCCATGACGTTTTCTTTTGTTCACCAAGTGTCATAATGTGGTGGTGCCGACCATTTTTGCAAGTCAGGCTTTTTTCCGCTGTAATAAATAGTATTTAATGAAAATTCCTACTCTTTATCATATGTAAAAAATGAAATTGCTGACGTTAGCTTCTCTTGGCCTCCTCCCCTCCCCTTATTAACAACTGTCACACTTTTTTCAAACCTCCTTTCCTATTTTTTCGACGTAATTAATGGACAGCCTCTTAACTATCAATTTACGATGCAACTGAAAATCAATATTGGGGTTGAAAGGTTTAACCTTTTCCATTGGTCGATGACGACCTCATTGGTTATTAACGAAAAACCGATCCCAGGTCGACAATGTCTTCTTTCGGAAGTTGCCGATCTAAAATGTAAATCTAAAAGAACTGTACTTCAGTCCAAAACTATCATACTTACATACAGAGGCGTAGCCAGGAATTTGATTTCGGGGTATAATGTGATTGAGGGGTATAAATCTTTAAAAACGTTGAAAATTTTTAAAAATACATTAAAAACTTTAAGGTAGCCTGATTTTTGGAGGGTATATATACCGATATACCCCCCGTCGCTACGCCCCTGCTTGCATCGCCGGATCTTCGGGACACATTGGGCACATACCTCCCATAAACCCACCCCAAAATTTTTATACCTCATTTTTCATCATGGCGGAAAGCCGATAAAGTTTAAAGTCACAAATACTGTCAATAATTTTAGCAGCTTGCATAAACCCGCGTAAGTGAGTAAGTAAGTAAGTAACGTTCAGATTATTGTGGTGCCTCGTCCAGAGGTGGACAACGTGAACACATTACAGAGTTAAAGTTCATAACTAGGCCTATAGTGCGGAACAACAAAGTCGTTAGCCTCTTTTTGAAACTGTTGAGCGAAGAGGAAAGTTAAAGAGATCGAGGTAGGTCGTTCTAGGGCCATAGCGGCAGCCACATGAAATGCGCGAAATTGTGAAATTTTGCGTAAGTCAAAATGGAAATGCAGTTTGAAGTAATACTCTCAAATTGAGTTTCTAGATCAGCCCCTGATGACTGCACATTTCATAGGCGGGTTCTATAGCAGTCTTAAAGTATATGTTTAAAAACTTTACGTGATAAGCCAACGATTAATTATAGGCTACAGTTAGTGTTGCTTGTATTTGAGACAATTACTTGATTTTGATACCTCATTAAATGGAAAAGTTTTGTGTCTAGCTATTGCCGCTAATGAGCTGGCAGAAAGCAACTATGATGATGATGATGATGATGACGATGATGACGATGATGATGATGATGACGACGACTCGATTTTAAAGTTGCTCACATCGTTCCCTCCAATCACAACAATTTGTTCTAATTTTTCATCAATTTATGCAATCAGCAGAAGATGGCAGAGTGGGTTACGTGCTGGAGCGTCAGGCTGACGGAGCGTGTTCAAGCCCCGTTGGCTTTCACACATGCAGTAATGCCTTCTAAGCCACTTTAAATCCTGCTAAGTTTAAGTTTAAGTTTCTTAAATAAAATTATTATTTAGAGTCTGTCCATTAATTACGTCGATAAAATAGGGGAGGGGTTTGAAAAAGTTTGGCACTTGTTGACAAGGGAAGGCCAAGATAAATTGACGTCAACAACTTCATTTTTAGAATGAATTGAAAAAATAAAAAATAATTTTCAAACTTCAATCTTAGCATAAAATCCAGCTTGTAGGGAAGGGGTTCAAAGTTTTTGACATAACTCCATTAGGGGGTCACTGAAAGTTTGACATTTGCTGACAAAGGGGTTAAATTGTCTTTTTTAACATAATTTATTGGTGGTCTTTGTAGGGGCCTCATAGGTTTTGACATAATTTCATTAGGGGTCACCGAATGCTTGACATTTGTTGACAAAGGTGGCTAAAAATTGCCTAATTTTTAAAACATAATTTATGGGTTGCCCTTGTAGGGGCTTCAAAGTCTTTGACTTAAATTTAACGGACCACCGAAAGTTTGACAGTTGTTGACAAAGAGAGGGGGTCACAAATTTTAGGGACCACTTAAGTTTGACAGCTGTTGACAAGGGGTAGAGGGTCAAAAATTGCCAAAAAAATGTTGACGTAATTAATGGACAGCCCCTTAGTAGAACGGACGAAGTCAGCAGTTATTAGCTTTGGTTGGCGTATATTTATCTCTGGTAATGTCAGTTCAATAGGTAAAATGCGTACAGAGACCTAGCGCATGCAAATACACACAGTGACATGAATCACAAATGACTATTACAAACAGTAATAAAAAGTGAATTTTTCTTGCTGTCTTGTGTGGAAAGTCTTCGATTGCCGCCCGCCCCCTTCTTGTGCCGCCCGCGGCTGCCCGCCCCCTCCACCCCCAGGTACGCCCCCCCCCGTGTGAGGTTGATTATCGACGGCGGAGACTGTCGGAGTGACGGATAAGCATTATAGTTGAACGGATAATGGAGCGATATCATGCGAGTTGACAGAGTTGTTCGGTCAAACTAGAATTTCATTAATTATTCCGCATAATTATTGGTGGAAGATTTCTAATCGAAAACGAAGCGTTGGTGGCCTCTACAGAGTCACAATGAAAGAGCGACTCAAGCAGATTTGAAAGGCAATCATAGACAGACAGACAGACAGGCAGGCAGACAGACAGACACACAGGCAGGCAGGCAGACAGACAGCCATGCAGACAGTCAGAAAGAAAGACAGACAGACAGACATACAGACGGACACACAGACAGAGAGACAGACAGACAGACAGAGAGACAGACAAAAAGACACAGACAAGACAGACAGACAGACAAAAAACACAGACAGACACAGAGACACACAAACAGACGGACACACAGACAGACAGAAAGAAAGACAGAGAGACAGAGCAACATACAAAAAGACACAGACAGGCAAAACAGACAGACAGACAGACAGGAAACACAGGCACACACAGACAGACAGACAGAGGGAGAGGACAGTCGTTGTGTACCTAGAGTCGTCGTAACATTTGACCTGTCTGATCAATAGATGAACGAAACAAGGGGCAGGGGAGCGGAGAGGGAGAGGTGAGTGAGGTCATCGCTTGCGGTTAATGTTAATCTTATGCGGCTGCTTTTTCGATGACCGTTTCTCGCTGGACGGGACAGATATTCATTGTTGTGTTTGGCCAGTCGACGACTCCCTCTGGTGGCCGGCGATGCCTTAAAGGTTACGAAACGCTGACTTTCGTTACTTGACGTGCTGACCGGCGATTCGTGTGTGGGCAGTGCCAGACGAAAAAGTTCAAAGTTCGAAGTTCAAGGTCCAGAAGGATGGCAGTGGAACGACGAGATCACTTGAAACGAGGATTGTCTAGATCTTAGGCACTGGCGTAGCCAGGTTTCCAGAATAGGGGCACGGGGATTTCCACAAATCGACCAGGGGCGTAGCCAGGAATTTGATTTGGGGGTATACTGTGGGAGTATAATGTGATCTGGGGGGGTATAAATCTTTAAAAACTTTGAAAATCATACAAAGCTGTAGAGCTGTAAAACACATTAAAACTTTTAAGGTAGCCTGATTTTTTTGGAAGAGGGGGGTTGGCGGAGGTATATATATACCGATATACCCCCGTCGCTATGCCCCTGAAATCGACCTTTCCAGATCCACTGGTGAGAGAGAGAGAGTGTCGTGGGCACTTTCAAAGGGTCCCAGCCGAGAAAATCAGGGTAATATTTGATTCAAATCTTGAAATTTTGAACATATTTTCAGACTATATAACAACATATCACCCTATAGGCATTCTCTCATCAAGATTGCACGAAATTTGCGAAAAGCAGAGGGTCAAATAAGAGGGGCATGCAGAGACCCGAACGAACCTCTGTCTCCCTTCGTGGCTATATGCCAGGGATCTTCGGTTAGTTTGGATTTGAAATAGGGAAAGACGAACATAATATATACAATTAACTGATATAATTGTTTCATGAACAACACTTGATACCGAAGAACAGAACAAACAGATGCAACGCTTAGAAGCAATTTAGCTTTATTTCGCAGCCAAGAACGATGATAGATCATTCCATTGTTCTTCCTGCCTCTAAGCTATTTCCGAAAGTAATTTATACATTAGAGCGTGTATATATATATATATATATATATATACATATATATATATATATATATATATATATATATAATGTGTGTGTATGTGTGTATGAGTTTATGTGTGTGTAATTATTCTTAAAAGACTGATAAACACTTACTGGCTTACAATGAAGACAAATTCCTGTCCTTTGAGTTATTTTTTTAGAAATGACTTTTGAGTTTGGCCTTCAACATTCTCACTGAGCTCTAATAGTTGTCTCAGTAGTAGTAGTAGTAGTAGTAGTAGTAGTAGTAGTAGTAGTAGTAGTAGTAGTAGTAGTGGTGTAGTAGTAGTAGTAATAATAATAATAATAATAATAATAATAATAATAGCAATAATAATAATAATATCAGTAATAATAATAATAATAGCAGTAAGTAATAGTAATAATAGTAGTAGTAGTAGTAGTAGTAGTAGCAGTAGTAGTAGTAGTAGCAGTAGTAGCAGTAGTAGTAGTAGTAGTAGTAGTAGTAGCAGTAGTAGTAGTAGTAGTAGTAGTAGTAGTAGTAGTAGTAGTAGTAGTAGTAGTAGTAGTAGTAGTAGTAGTAGAAGCAGGGCCAATCACAGGGGTCCGGCAGCAGGGCCATTTGGCCCGGGCCTCGAATTCTTGGGGCCTCTTTTCCAAAGTTAATGTCCAACTGGGATGTGTTAAATATAGCCTACTATCCATACGTGACAATATTGAAGATTCGTGTAATTGTTAATTTTAATATTGATTTTTGAATGAATCAAAATGATACTATATTCTATTTGGCTGAATTTTAATACAATATAGTATTTCTGTTTTGCAATCAGTCGCCCATCCATTCACATCCTGATCTTGCTGTGTAATCTCATTCTTCGCCCTCTTGTCCTCTATAGAAGGCCTATAGGTTGGTTCCCGTATTCTCCTTATTTGTCCTCGCGGCGTTGGTAAGAAGACACAAGGTCACTGCAATTACGAAATAGCAGCAGTCAACAGCTCGTTAAAAACAAGAAACATTTCTGATCATAGTATAATTATATCCCGTCTTGTAATTATATACCGCATATATACACTATGCAGTGCACATATATATTATATATATGCATATATATATATATATATATATATATATATATATAACAGTGCGTCCAGTTGATTCTGTTATTATAGCTTTGTAATTGCTACATAACCACAACGGAAATTGTTGAGTTGAGCTGTGACAATGCATGTGTGTCTAAGACCGAGTAGCTGGGTTTGAAGTGGGGTGGGGGTGGGGGGTCTAGGCTTACGCAATATGGAAATACTCAGAGCTTTTCTTCCACTGGGGAATCCATGCCATGACCCGCGGACTATATTTTATATATATATATATATATATATATATATATATATATATATATATATATATATATCTTGCCGTCTTAGCCGGGAAAGAATTCAAAGGAACCATTGTTTCCGCGAGTTCTTGCAGTAATAATCATTGTATTCGCGTCTCCTACGGCTAAATGTTGGATTCGTGATCACAGGGCGATTGTTGACACTTGATAACCAACTGGCGGCCGGGTCCTGTAATTATAGACGCTGAAGGAAACGATGAGGAATTTGGAACATGACAAGAGCTGAACATCCCCTTTCAAAATGTCGTAAAGTTTTTTTTCTTGACAGACCAATAACGATTCTAGCGAACTTCTCTCATTAACATAAACTCCATTTAACAGCGATAACACTTACTTATCGACTTATAGACGAATTTCGCTATAATCGTATCTTGCTCTCTCTCAGGTGAATGAAAGAATTGAAAATCAATTGAGAACTAATTCATCATCATCATCATCATCATCATCATCATCCTCTTCTTCTTTTTCTTCTTTTTTCTTCTTTTTCTTCTTTTTCTTCTTCTTCTTCTTCTTCTTCTTCTCCCCTCCTCCTTCTTATTCTTAATTATCTTGTCTTGTAATTATATATATATATATATATATATATATATATATATATATATATAGCTAAAAAGATGAGGTTTGCACCATATGTACAGTGTATATATACATATATATGTACATATATATATGTATATATGCACACATATATAATTAGTTAATTAATTAAGAAAGAAGGGATGGAAGGAAAGAAGAAGGGAACGAAAGAAGGTAATAAAGGAAAGAACGAAGGAAAGAAGGAATGAACGAATGAACGAGCGAATTAGGGAATGAAAACGATAGAAGAAAAAGGAAGAAAAGAAAAGAAATGGAAAGAAAACACAAGGAAAAAAAGAAAGAAAGACCGAATGAACGAATGAACAAATTAATTAGTGAATGTCCGACTGGTTCAATAGATGCTAGCGACAGATGTTGGCTACTTTTGTTCAACCAGCACTATATATAAAGGCCTATTATATATATATATATATATATATATATATATATATATATATATAGTATATTAGCAACAATAATTGTTATAGTAGTTGATGATTGAACGAAGAGCAATATTACCACCAGACAAACCGGCATTCAATTGTTTAATTGACTGGCATTGTATTTTCTCCATCTCTTCTTCTGTCGTCGGATCTGTCTGTCCCTCTGTCACTCTGTCAGTCTGCCTCTCTCTCTCTCTCTCTCTCTCTCTCTCTCTCTCTCTCTCGGCCGCGTTGTGACACAAAAAGAACAGTTGATATGTTCTGTGTGCCACTCAACTGCACGACTTCACGTCAGGTTTTGGAAAAAGAAGTAGAATGACTCGTTATAAATTAACCCCCTATAACCACCAAAGAGTGTACGACAGAAAATTATTTCGCGTACATAGATTGCGTCCAGAGACAAACGAGTTTCACTTGAAAATGTTAGAAAAGAGGAAAAGTCTTCCAATATTAACTACAGAATACAAGTAGAACAGAAGGAAGATTGCAGCTACTACTATACTATTACTATGACAGATGTCAAAGAAACGAAGCTCCACAGTATCTTATTCGAGACTGTAAAGTGTAAACTGTTGTCTGATACAGCTCTCACTCGAACGATGGTCACACGTTCCAATTCCATTAACGTCGCCACGGGGGGGGGGCAAATGGGGGCAGCTGCCCCCCAACCTACCCCAGACCACCTACCAGATTCGCGCAAATCCGGTGAGAAAGTTTTCTGTGGAGGGAGGGGGTCGAGGGGTGGGTAAGGAATCTGACACGCTAGCCCATTTTGCCCCTCCCCAACCAAAAATTCCTGGCGACGCCACTGCGCATTCGTACCAGAATGGAAGAGCGTGCGTTCAGGGCGATTGGTCCATCACTCTGGAATCAGCTTCCGCCTCCTCTCAGAGATGGAATTTTTTCAACCGTGACATTTTTCTCGCTCGACTGAAAACATATAATATTATGTTTGACCTGGCAACCGAGACGCATTTGTAATAACTGCGCCTAGTAAATGACTTAGTCTGACATTGATGCCGCTACAATGATCAGGCTACTGTAGTATTGATGTCACTCGAACTACGACTGCTAATCCTATTGCCATCAGAGATGTCCATTGGTCCATTTTTTAAGAGCCCAATCCAACCCATCAAAATCTTCAACCCAACCCATGCCGGTAATAGGGTTACTTGACCCAACCCATTCCAACCCAACGCAATACATTGCAATTTCTTAAACCGTGACTTATTTCTGACCCAACCCGCCATAAGCATGATCAAGTCTGACCCAACCTAGCGCAACCCAACCCAACCCAATTTAACCCACGGGTTAACCCAACCCATGGACATCTCTAAATTTGCTAGTGCTGCAAAATTAATACAAATGCTACTACCATTACTATTTATTACAGTAATGTCGCACAACTATCATTACTGTTGCAACAGTACTGCTACTGTCATTACAATAACGAGTGTGGAAGGTACTGGAGTGAAAAGAATTTCCAATTTATTAAACACGCTGGTCAAAACCAATGTTGCTCTTATTGGTACCGATAAAATTCGCTAAAATAGAATAATAATACAAAATACCGAAGTACAGCGCTTAACTATAGGAGCTTGGCAATGCCAATGTATTAATCGACATTATTTTAAGCTATTCTTGCGCTATTTTGAGTGGAAAACTGCGAGAAATTCGATAGAAAAATAGCGAAAAGATACTTTCTTAAAACGGCAGTCGCATGCATTGGCGTAGCCAGTGACTAGCCACGATGGGCAGGAGGAGGGGGCTGCCCCTTCGGCTTAGAACAGGTTGTGAGATTTGTGCAATGCCGAAAAGCAATGTTTCTGGGAAGCAGGGGCGTAGCCAGGAATTTGATTTGCATGGGAGGGTATAAATATTTTGGGTGGGTATAAATCTTAACTATAAACCACATAAACCATATAAACCACACATACCATATGTAAATCACATAAAAAACTTGAAGGTAGCCTGATTTGGGGGTATATATACCGATATACCCTCCGTCGCTACGCCCCTGCTGGGAAGGGTGTTATTTACTATTAACAGAATCACCCTAAGTAATTGTATTACAACGTTTGACCATTCCATAACAAATCATATTTTAAGTTTGCAGAATGTATCAGGTCGATTGCCGATATGGTCGTAAGCTAAAGATTTGAATCCAGTGAATACCCTCAATTTTTCGGCTTGGACCAGACCCATTCGAGGGTCTACAGTGCTACCTCAGATCCTCTAGTGACCAAGTCGGAACTATAGAAATGTCGATCTGCAGAAGCCTTCGTGTCTCTTACTGTGCGCCAGTGTCACAGGATGTCGCAAAACATCGTTCTGTAAATTAGTATATATAATAATAATAATAATTATTATTATTATTATTAGTAGTAGTAGTAGTAGTAGTAGTAGTAGTAGTAGTAGTAGTAGTAGCAGCAGCAGCAGTAGTAGTAGTAGTAGTAGTAGTAGTAGTAGTAGTAGCAGTAGTAGTAGCAGCAGCAGTAGTAGTAGTAGTAGTAGTAGTAGTAGTAGTAGTAGTAGCAGCAGCAGCAGCAGCAGCAGTAGTATTGCTACTCCTGCTGCTGAAGCTACATTACATCGCTACCATTGCGATATTATGGCCTTTGGTTTTGTTCAAAGTTAGCATTACCAACAGGGATATTTTTACACCCCCTAGCATCCCCTCAACACCCCCGCCCAATTTGAGACCAACCCCCCCATCCTCAAAACTCAGTTATGGGATTACTATTTTGCTTGTCAGACTATTGAAGCACGGGACCCCAGAATTTACTGACCAAACTACATAAATTGATAATCCTAGAAATAACCCTGATTACCAAATTACATAATATTACCAAATTATACGATATAACCAAATTACATTGATGCGTCAAATAGATCAGTAAGAGATACTCATATGCTCAGTTGGTACCATATGCAATGCAGGGTTTATGAAAATTTCCAGTGAGGTGATAATATCACGGATTGTTAAAGGCGTCGCACCCCCGGCGCATGAAAGAGACCGAACAAACGCTTCTGTCTATTGTATTCCGTCACAACGTGTCCATTGTTCGGTCTCGTAGTTAACCTGACTTAGGGCGCTGGCATTCTTGAAGCCGCCGACGTTTCCCGATGCGCTCGGCCATTGTGCATTGTACATGTACGGACGGCGCAATGGTTTTCTCGAAGCCATTCGATCTCAGAAGCAACTCGGCGCGGATTTAAGGAGACGGTATTTCCTAGCAGCAATAGTGTTTAACGGTGAGTTAGTTATCATTAAAATTTAATTTAAGTTTAAAATTGTCATTAGAAAACGAATGTTTTTCAAAATCGACACGACATATCCACGCGATGAAACGTGATTATGCAATATTCTCACAGAATATTATTGTTATAATGAGCTTACATAAGATTGTGTTGTAGGTCCTGTGTAATATTTTCAAAATTTCTACCAGAATTTCTGTATACGATACAGTTTACCCGTAGCATTTTCTTTACCTCGTGTTTAAGAAGCTTCTGAATTAATGAGCCGTACCGCTATCAATAAGATGCATTGGCTTTTGCGTAGACTTTGGTTCTTGTTATTTCTCATCGTCTTCACGTGTTGCCTTTCTCACTTTGTCACCTTGTCTTACCTGTACTATATTAGCATAATAACACCTGTGGCAAGGTGAACACTACACTCTTTGGTCGTCCTCTTTCCAGGTATCAGTCGACCATGCTGCCGCTATCAAAGATGACAATGGGACTCTCAAGATGACCCATCACTCATCACGTGACCCGTTAAATACTAGATCCGTTTGACCCTTGACCTGATGACCAATTGTCATCTGTGTTTGTCGTCTGCGCAGCGGTTTGATTGGCATGAATCCGGTTTTTTACACCTCGATCTTAATTCCAGGACTTTATGGATTTGTATAGCAAATACTTCTGCTCGAATTTTTCATTCATCATCGAACATTTATACTTTTTGGCTCATAAATATTGCATAGGCCTATCATCGTGCGCTGGATCTGTACAGCTATGGCAGCCCTCCCCAGAGATAGCCATGGGTCCAATCTTTATAGCTCAACCCAACCCATCAAATCTCCAACCCAACCCATGTCGGAAATGTGGCTACGTGGCCCAACCCAACTCACCGTAATACATCACAATTTCTTAATCCATGACTCATTTTTCTGACCTAACCAACTATAAATATGGAAAATTCTGACCCAACCCAACCCAACCCATGGGATAACCCAACCCATGGCCATCTCTGGTCCCCTCATTCGGGAGCGGTTCTTGGCTGTGAGAGGGCTTAACTATATAATTTCCGTGATTATGTATAGCGAATAGCGCACTGTTGATATCCTACTCGAATTTGACTTATCAGAAATATATATACTGTATATACTAAGATTATATATATATATATATATATATATATAATATACTAAGATTAAGATATATTTCCCAAAACGTAATATCAAGAGATTCTATACTTTTTAATTGCCGTATGTACATGCAAATTGCATTAGAATTTCAAAGATTTGAAACTGTAATGCAATTTACAAATGACAAAATAATATACCTGAAGGTTTGCTATTGTCATGTTCAAGTTACGATTCTACTTTTAAATGTATAGTGGTGGCACATGTCATATCGTGCATTAACTTGCATATTACGGAAGCAGTAATATTTCATCGCTTAACACACACATGCCTTAGGACCTGCACTGCGCATTGTTAACGGTCCGTCTGTGACTTATTACTTTCAATACATCGAGCGCATTTTGATGGGTGTAGATGTTACAACGAAGCAAAAGACCGTCGACAAAATACACAGTATAGAGTTTACGATTACGAATGCCCTCCTCGTAATGCAGATAGAACGGTATTCTGTTGTGACAGAAGGAAGCGAGGTCTAACATAGATAGAAAGTCTTCGTAAAGAAAGGTTTTCAGGCCGTGTCCGATATATTCTGTAAGACTGAGCACTGAGCAGAGTACTTAGTATTAGATAAACTCCGCAATTATTTTTCAATGAAAGTAATCTTCTACGGATGGACTTGCAATACCATCGACTGATACTCTTAAATATTAGAACTTGTGCTATAATAGTTCTTTATTATTAATTAGTATTACTAATAATAATAATTATTGTTATTATTGTTAGAAAGTCTTCGTAAAGAAAGGTTTTCAGGCCGTGTCCGACATGTTCTGTAAGACTGAGCACTGAGCAGAGTACTTAGTATTAGATAAACTCAAACGTGTGGAACTCTCTTCCTCCAGACCTTCGTGATGAAGTCCAGTAGTTGTTGTTGTTGTGTTGTCTTTCTATCTCAGCTAAAGACATATATGTTTGAGAGTTTTAATTGACTGCAGCGGCGCTTTGGAAACTGCGCAGGACAAAGGGCCTATTGATTAAGATACCGAATATATGTTTTTATCTAATCTAATCTAATCTAAAATTGTTATTATTATTAATCTTAGGTTTAGTAGTAGTAGTAGTATTCGGGTAGCAGGTGATAGTAGTAGTAGTAGTAGTAGTAGTAGTAGTAGTCGTGCGTGGTGATTAGGCTAGTAGTACCACCCAGCAGTAGTAAATGGCAATGAAATCAAACAAGTAGGCTAATAGTAGTAGTAGTAGTAGTAGTAGTAGTAGTCGTAGTAGTAGGCTAGTAGTAGAAGTAGTAGTAGTTGTTGTTGTTGTTGTAGTGGTGGTGGTAGTAGCAGTAATAGTACATATGATGATAAAATTATCATACATTTTTGAGCAAAAATTCAGTATAGAATGCTAGTACACTTATTAAAGGAAACTGCGATCAGGATAAACGGAACCAATAGGAAAATTGATTAAGATACCGAATATCGCCAGATTTTTTCAACTTATATGGAGAGAAAGTGATAAAACCAAAGATGTAAAACGTGTCAAACTTGGAGGAAGAAACGTAAATAATCTTAGGTTTGCAGACGATGTCACTTTAACAGCTGATTCGGGAGGGGGGCTGCAGTGACTACTAAATAAATTAGCAAAAGAAAGCGAAAGGAAAGGCTTAACGATTAATATGAAAAAGACTTTCTGCGTGGTGATTACCAAGAGCAAAGTACCACCCACAAGCAGCATAAGACTAAATGGCAATGAAATTAAACAAGTGGCACACTTCAAATACTCAGGCAGTATGATAACCAGCGATGGGAAATGTGAGAAAGACATAACATCAAGAATAGGAATGGCCAAGGCAGCATTCTGGGAACTCAAAACGATACTTACAAATAGGCACATCTCTTACGAAACACGACTAAGATTTGCTGATTTAGTGCTCAGAAAAAGCTATTTTTTGGTCAGTCTTCTTGCATGGAGCAGAGACATGGACTATATCCAAGGCCATGCAGAAGAAATTGGAAGCCACAGAAATGTGGTTTCTGAGAAGGATGCTGAAGATTTCATGGACGGAAAAGAAAACCAATGAAGAGATTTTGAATGAAATGGGAATAAAGAGAAATCTGATGGCAACCATTAAAAAAGGCAGCTTTCCTTCTTCGGACACATAATGAGAAATAAAGGCCTGGATCATTTGACAATAACCGGAAAAGTGGAGGGGAAAAGACCAAGAGGAAGGCAGAGAAGCACCTATGTAGACTGCCTGGGAGAAGGAATTGAGGGAGTAAAGAGCAACATCGAATTAATAAGAGGATGTCAAGATCAAACAAAGTGGAAGTCCATGGTCGCTAACGTAGAAATACACAACACCTAAAGAAGAAGAAGAAGAAGAAGAAGAAGAAGAAGAAGAAGAAGAAGAAGAAGAAGAAGAAGAAGAAGAAGAAGAAGAAGAAGGAGGAG
>CM030860.1:1787500-2010000 GCA_018105865.1 Metaphire vulgaris | reverse complement strand
TCGTCCTATTTCTATCACTCTCTCTCTCACTGTCTTTGTCTCTCTCTCTTTCTCTCTCTCTCTCTCTCTCTCTCTCTCTCTCTCTTCCTCAGCGGTTTTCGCCTTAAGACGTCTTGGGATGACTGTCGCTTAGGTCGGTGGAGCTGGCTGGCGGGCGGGCGGGCGCCAGAGGGGCGGCGAAGGCGGCGAAGGCGGCTTTCTCTTCGACCGTGGCTTCTCCGTCGTTCGAGCGACGGACCCTTTGTCCTCGGGGCTCAACAATGGACGACGACGACGACGACGACGACGACGACGAAGCGGAGACCAATCGACAAAAGTCGCTTCTGTTCGAGAAAGCGTTTCTTGTTTCCATTGTCGTCCCAATGAAGGCCAAACCGCACCGGGTCCCGACAGTCAAGAGCCACTGCTCCTTACGACCTCACTTTGCACGCCATTTCTTATCCAAAGTTATTGCCAATATGCATATATGTGTGTTTATATACCTGTATACAGCATATACATACAATATATACAGTATATACTGTGTATATTTGCACATGTATATAATTTGTATATATATATAGGCTACCTGTATACAGTATATATACAATTTATGCTGTATATATATAATGTTAAATACATGTACGCAAACACACACACACACACACACACAACACACACACACACACACATATATATATATATATATATATATATATATATATATAGATATATATAGACTGAATTGTTTATTTAGTATTTTGATGATTCTCATTTGAAATCGTTGCACCGTGTTGGACTTGTTGCTACAGTTTTTCATTCTATATATATATATATATATATATATATATATATATATATATATATACGTCAAAATACCAATATCCAGTGTTTTATCCAAAATCCAGGACTTGAGGGGGATTGACATGACTGGAGGGAAGAGACATAGTTCAATGCAAAAATTTGTGTCAGTGCTGGGATTTTTTTTTTTGGGGGGGGGGGGTTGTGTTTGTGTTTGGTGTCCGGGGAATCTCTCCTAGCAGACCTGAATAGAGCACTGCCAATATCTTACTGCTAGTTGAGGACACATGCCAATATAGGAAAATATACCAAATCGATCGCAAAATTTTGAAATCGTCCAGAAAATTTCTCTCAAACCCTATAATAACTATTTGCTCGACGTGCAGATCGTATTTAGGCCTATAGGTCCAAGTTGAAGAAGAATTCTTCAGATTCTAAGAATACGAAATAGCGCTGCACCCGGTGCGGTTTGCCGGCGTCGTCGCCGCTGCCCTGAAGTGACTTTCAGCACGTCTTCTGGCGTCTTTGTGCGCCGACAATGCAAACTCTCTCTCGGAGTTTCTTTATCTGTACGATTGAGCACAGAGAACGCAGCACGGAAATTCTCGCTGTCAAAGAATTCAACAATAGCGGACAATAATGGGGTGGGGGAGAAGAAGAGGACAATGGCGGGGGGGGTGGCACAATGGCGGACGAGGCGTTCCGCTTCGTCTGCGTCCGCTCGTCCTTCCTTCTTCCCCCTCCCCTCCTACTCCTTCTTTTTTCAAGTCTTTCTTGTTGTCTTCTATTCTCCTAAAAGATTACCTTTTTGCCTTGGGTGCCGCTAAAAATAGCTCAGAAGAAGAAGATGATGATGATGACGACGACGACGATGTGCTTTAAAATACACGTTACTCACGTGTCTGGGTCACGTGATTGATTTTTATTTGGGTCACGTGACGATCGAAATTGCCTTTTATCTTCGGTAGCATCGCCTGACAGCAGCTGCCGCCGCCGCCGTCGCCGTCGCCATTGTCAGTTGGATGACTTTTTAAAAAAACCGGCGCTCCATAATTACTCACCAGCTGCTACCGCTAGCGGTGTTATAATGGGAGAATGTGACACGTTTTCGGACAATTACAGAATTCAGGAGAATGAAACGTATACGAAAATGATTAGAGAATAGTCGATTAATTAATCAGTATAAATTCATCGATTGAGAATTATATTTGTAACTGTCGAAATAATTTTGTTTGATGATTCATTTAGCTCCTTTGTTCTGTTTGATATTCTTTCAAGTTGGATTCACTGTCGTTTGTCGACAATTATTTATATACGTTTAAGGGGCCGTCCATAAATGACATCAGGCGATTTTTGGCAGTTTTTTTACCTCCCCCTCGTCACCAGTCGTCACAAAAAGTCAGACCTCCTAAAAATGACGTCACCATATGTTAATCCCCATCTTTCTAATGTAAAAGAATGTTTCAATTCACTCATTTCTTGAATGAATCGGGTGTTGCAATGAATTCGTTTGAAAATAGTTCTCATTATAATCATTATAGTTGAAGCGATATTCAGAAACTTTTTCATATTCTTTTTAAAAATTGAATTATAAGTGTAAATAATATACTTTCAACTTTGCGATAGCATAGCATTGCGGTATTAATAGCAATATATAGCATATTGTGACGTCACATTTCTGGAAGCCCCTCCCTCGCCGTCACACATCGTCACAAATGTTTGAACCCTTCCCTAAGTGTGTGATGCAATTTATGGACAGTCCCTAAGTAGTAGTTGTGTGTTTCCTACTTTGAAAAAGATATAAATACTACACCCAAACTTTTACAATAGGCGCCACATAAATCACAAAACTTCTGAGGGTCAGTGTTTATTCTAGCCACCTTGACATTGGGGGGGGTTGAAATGTTGGGGAGGCAAGGTCTGAGTCTCCACATTTTTTGGGGGATTTCCATCTCCCAGCCAACATATAAAAATTGGGGGGGATATTAAAACTTTGGGATGGGGATATTTTCAGAGAAGGCGTAGAATAAACACTCTCTGAGGGTCTAAATAGAGTTAGACTTGACTTAATGGCGATATGGAAAAACTCCGTTTCAATACCGTCAGACATCCATGTCCCTTTGGTCAGAGTTCAAATGCAGTCGAGATTCGACCGTACACGTATCATGCGCATTGTATTTTCAACCATTAAATACGTATAAATTAAATGCGCGTACGGTAAAATTTCCGTACGTTGGAACTCGACGCCACTGCCAGGGGCGTAGCCAGGAATTTGATTTGGGAGGGTGTAAATATTTTGATATTTTGGGTGGGTATAAATCTTAACTGTAAGCCACATAAACCATATAAACCACATATAAGCGCATATAAATCACATTAAAAAAACTTTATGGTAGGCTGATTTGGAGGGGGTATATATATACCGATATACCCCCGCCCGTCGCTACGCCCCTGGCCACTGCCAACATATAATCACGTATAAATACGCGTAAAATATATCTGGACGTATAATTCCATGGAACGTAACGTAGGCCTACGGTCGAAGTCTTGAATGCAGTGATTTAGTTTTGTGCAACGCAAATTATTAAGTTTTACGACCAGTTGATTAGTACCCATCTCTTTCGCTTGCCTTATACATGACAGGCTGTTATCTGATATGTTATATATTTTCTAGAAACAATTTTTATAGCGCCGTAGAGTATCGGTGTGATACCCTGTTTATGATTTGGATCATGAGCGATAGTGCTCTGGTGTCCAATCTGCTGATGTTTCTATGCATTACAGAGTGGCTCTATAGAAGCTGATGACTAGATCATTAATAATAATAATAATAATAATAATAATAATAATAATAATAATAATAATAATAATACGAAACTTTCACTTAATAATGATAATAATAACTTATACATAAAATAATGATAATTAAAGATGATGATGATAATGATGATGATGATGATGATAATAATAATAATAATAATAATAATAATAATAATAATAATAATAATAATAATAATAATAATAATAATAATAATAATACGGAACTTTCATTTAATAATGATAATAATAACTTATACATAAAATAATGATAAGGATGATGATGATGATAATGATAATATGATGATGATGATGATGATGATGATGATAATAATAATAATAATAATAATAATAATAATAATAATAATAATAGGAACTTTACATAATAATGATAATAATAACTTTTACATAAAAATATTGATAAGGATGATGATGATGATAATGATGCTGATAATAATAATAATAATAATAATAATAATAATAATAATAATAATAATAATAATAATAATAGGAACTTTCACATAATAATGATAATAATAACTTTCACATAAAAATAATGATAAGGATGATGATGATGATGATGCTGATAATAATACTAATAATAATAATAATAATAATAATAATAATAATAATAATAATAATAATAAGAAGAAGAAGAAGAAGAAGAAGAAGAAGAAGTAGAAAAAGAAGAAGAAGAAGAAGAAGAAGAAGAAGAAGAAGAAGGTTTAGAGTGGTTCAGTAGGATCTGCCCTGTGTGTGAACCATTTGGTTCCACCCATCCATTCATTCGCATTATGTTCTTGCTGTGTAATCTCATTCTTTGTCCTCTTGTCCCTTATTAGGAGGCTAGCTCTTGTTTTTTCAATGACATTAGATTCTAATCAGATGCAAGCAGACTAGCACTGTTCAGTAGGCCAATCATCTTCGTCTCTCGTTATGCCCTGCTTCTATTAATTAAATCTGCTAAACATGCAAACCAAATGAGACAATTGAACCCTCGACCAGTGGGAATTCTGGTTAATTGCAACTGTTTAGAAAATAAGTCAGGAATTCGAATAAAAACTGGAATTTGATCGGTCGTTAGTTCCGCCTCTATAGACACACTGCTTATACATAGAGTGTGTTATATTGCCTATATTGTTTATTATTCGTATGTCGTGAACGGCTCGGTATGGACGATACTTAAATCACTGAAGTGATATTGAATGGCTACAGTCGAACTCGTTTAATGTCATCACACTTAATGTTTCGACTTTGCAGTATATGGCATAATTTCTACTCCACAATGGCAGTCAAATACTCTGCTGACAACATCCTTTTATCATCGCCTGCATGACATCGAGCCGCTACAACTACAACTACTACTGCTACAACAACAACAACTACTACTACTACTACTACTACTACTACTACTACTACTACTACTACTACTACTACTGCTGCTACAACCACTATTACTACTACTACTACTACTACTACTATTACTACTACCTACTACTACTACTACTACCTACTACTACTACTACTACTACTACTACTACTACTACTACAACTACTACTATTACTACTACTATTAATAATAATAATACTTGGAACTCGGCACCGGTATAACAGAAAAGCCTTTCCGTGGCTAACTGGTAGACACAGGAAAAACAGCCAAGCTCCCCGTCATACTTGACGGGCAAATAACTAGTTCTTCACATATCCTTTAATCGTAACGTATTTTCGAACGGACTTTCCGGAATAATTACGCTCAATTTAAACGCTACCCGTTGGCTACGAGGCAGACGTGAGAAATGCGAATAAGACAGCATGAGGGAACGTTAAAACAATAACGATCCAACATGCAGAGGACAGAAATTCGTGTGGAACTCGGCTACAAATATACTAGGTTCATACGCCGTGGGGTGTGATTGAGCGTTAATGCTTTGCGACTGTTTAATTTTATGGCCCAATTGCAGGACCTAAGATTTAACACTCAACATTGCTTGATTATAGATCTCGCTTATTCTTAGATGTGCTTCAGTTTTGCGGCTAAGTCGGGATTTAAAAATTCGGCGTGCCTCCCTCCAATGTATATTCACGGATAGAAAATAGGTATACAAATTAGTGCTGAATAGACCCCTACATATAGTAGCTTAATGCATGCTCGAAAATTATGAAATGTCGCCCAAAAATTTTAATCGGCGTGCCAGTTTTTCGTCGACCATAGCAATGTTATTCGTTTCGATTAACAAGTACATTATCGTCTTTTATAGTTGGTCTTAAGTCTACCTGTTTGGCTTGGCCTATATTCCCTTATTAGGACATATTGCCTTCCCGGCGACCTGACTGACCTTTTCGGCTTGGCCCGGTGTCGTATAAAATTATTTCCCCCATAAAGTTATTTCCTGGTCAAGTTTTGATTGGTCGGCAGATAGCCTGTCAATCAAGATTAGAACCGCCCTCCCATAGCAACGACAACTATAATTTTATTTCCTCCTTGGGAATTCTTTGCAGGCAACCAATGGCAATGCTTGAAGCAATTATATGGGTGGAGCCAACTTAACACATACGCAAATCTCATGCATATACACAAGTTCATAAATATTCATTACCTATAACCACGGTGATTGGCTGCCAATTACAGTCAATCACAGTCGTCCTATCCATCATTTGTTTTTCGAATGCGGTCAATCGCGATTTTGACAAAGTCGTTTCAAGTTTCCATTTGACAAAATAGCTTCAAGTTTACATTTAATGAGATAGAAATTGCAATAATCACTTGGTGTTAAATGTTGTATTACGCTCACTGTTATATTGTTCTGCAGTGGTTTTTTGTTACTCATCCTCGTACTGTACATTCATTGGTTTGTCAATAAACTTCTACGGTGCCACAATCATATCAGTGGTTTACACACAGGTTTGCTTAGCCTCAGAAACCACTAAAAAATCACATTATTATCATAATGCCCAGGGCTTCAGCCGATGGCGCACAAAACCCAAATTGAACAATTTTGAACAAATTGAACAGGTCAATTATTAACGGTATCTGTAAAAAGTAGAAAATTTGCATTATCCATTGAGGAAAAATATACTTTATGGGCGCCAGAACTGTATATATATATAATTGTTTAGCGATACCAGATCAGTTGGAAAGATTTTAAGGTCTAAACTGTCCTGCCTATCTACACATAACTATATAGTGAGGAAATGAAATTATAGTCGGTTATAAATTTATTTCCTAGTCTACGGTCCATCTATACCTGTTTATAGCATTGGTTGGAAATGATATTCGATGGGTAATAAATTTATTTCCTAGGAAATAAAATTATAGCCGGTTATAAATTTATTTCTAGGTTATAAATTTATTTCCTAGGAAATAAAATTATAGCCGGTTATAAATTATTTCTAGTCTACGGTCCATCTATACCTGTTTATAGCATTGGTTGGAAATGATATCCTATGGGTAATAAATTTATTTCTAGGAAATAAAATTATAGCCAGTTATAAATTTATTTCCTAGTCTACGGTCTATCTATACCTGTGTATAGCATTGGTTGGAAATGATATTCTATGGGTAATAAATCTATTTCTAGGAAATAAAATTATAGCCGGTTATAAATTTATTTCCAAGTCTACGGTCCATCTATACCTGTTTATAGCATTGGTTGGAAATGATATTCTATGGGTAATAAATTTATTTCCTAGGAAATAAAATTATAGCCGGTTATAAATTTATTTCTAGGTTATAAATTTATTTCCTAGGAAATAAAATTATAGCCAGTTATAAATTTATTTCCTAGTCTATGGTCCATCTATTCCTGTTTATAGCATTGGTTGGAAATGATATTCTATGGGTAATAAATTTATTTCCTAGGAAATAAAATTATAGCCAGTTATAAATTTATTTCCTAGTCTACGGTCTATCTATACCTGTGTATAGCATTGGTTGGAAATGATATTCTATGGGTAATAAATTTATTTCCTAGGAAATAAAATTATAGCCGGTTATAGATTTATTTCCTAGGTTATAAATTTATTTCCTAGGAAATAAAATTATAGCCGGTTATAAATTTATTTCCTAGTCTACGGTCCATCCATACCTGTTTATAGCATTGGTTGGAAATGATATCCTATGGGTAATAAATTTATTTCCTAGGAAATAAAATTATAGCCGGTTATAAATTTATTTCCTAGGAAATACAATTATAGTCGGTTATAAATTTATTTCCTAGTCTACGGTCTATCTATAACTGTTTATAGCATTGGTTGGAAATGATATCCTATGGGTAATAAATTTATTTCCTAGGAAATACAATTATAGCCCGTTATAAATTTATTTCATATCTATCTATACCTGCATCATGTAGCATTGGTTGGAAAGAAAATCATGTCCTAACCATATACACATATAAGCAGGGCCGGTTGAAAGTCTTCGTAGGCCCTGGGCACTCTCATAATCGTAGGCCCTCCTCAACTTGAAACTTCCAAGTTGCCAACTACGCAACCAACTGTGGATTAAACTTTAAAGTTAAACACTTTCGCATTATTTTATGACTTCATGTTTAATGATGATTTTGGAATGCACCCTCCTCAGTTTTCGATGTCAAAATTCAAATCTAGTTCAACTTTCTTCTGTCACCTGATGAAACAGTTTCTGAAGCCAAGGCACTAATTATGGTGTATCCATCAGATCTGGAAGAGGCAATTACTGACGACTTTCTTCTATTTTCACAAATATTTGGCAAGATTAAAAGAGTGGCTGAAATGCTTGGCCTATGGCTCAAATAAAGAATAGGATGGTGATACGTTTTCCAAATGTAAATATTGCTTTCCGAATCTACCTTTCAATTTTTGGAACAAGTTGTAAAGGTGAACGTTCATTTTCCAAACTGAAACTTATAAAAACTTATTTTCGGTCAACGATAAGATAAACATGACTATCCTCCTGGCACTACTTTCATTCGAAAAAGACGATGCGGGAAATGACATTTGAGGACATCATAAGTGACTTTGCTTGCTTATGAAAAGACCCAAAAAGGTTTACATATCGTAACTCTGCTCAAGTGCTCATATTAATAGATATTATACTGTTTGTGACTGCTAGAGTTAAACGTTATTAAATTTGTATCTGCAAGACTGCAATTTCTGCCATGGCCTATTTTTTACTCCCTTCATGTTCTCCATATACATCTGACTTTCGTAGGCTCCTGAAAAGGTCGTAGGCCTTGGGCACAGTGCCCACTGTGCCCAGTAGATAAAACGGCCCTGCATATAAGCTTATAGCCTTCTGTTGTGGTTAGGTTTTTGAGTAAGATATAGTAGACTAAGGGCTCGTCTATAAATTACGTCACGCGGTTAGAGGGAGGGGTCCGGCCATTTGTGACGATGTGTGAGGACGGGGGTTCCGTAAATGAGACGTCTCGCAAAATTTTTTTAGGTGATTACCTTTGACATTTTTTGCTTGTAAGGGATTTTGGAGAGGAAAAATACAATTATGACCTTTTTTTGCTTGTCATGGTTTTTCGAGAGGAAAAAATACAAGGATGGCCATTTCTTGCTTGTCAAGTCTTTTCGAAAGATGAAAATTCGGGGGGGGGAGGTCGGCCCCTGTGACGTCATATTTTAGGGGGTCCGACGTTTTGTGACGTCGCGTTACGTAAGGGAGTGCCAAAAATCGCGTGACGTAATTTATGGACGACTCCAAAGATGAATTTAGGCTAGTCGGTGCTTATGGTAGTTGCTAGTATTGTTCATTAGGAACTGGAATTATGTAGCACCAGCATTACTTGAATATTGTGTTTAAAGTACTTTTGTGGTTTTCTTCCCTTCGCCTCCTCTTCTTCACTTCCTCCCAATCAATGCTTCATATGAAATCGTATAGTTATTATTATAAGATAGCCATTATCAGCATTATTGCTTGCTAAGTCTAATCGTATCTGCATATAATCAGCGGCTTATCAATCGCAAAAGAATCGCATTTTCCGGTAAACTCACTACGGGTGGTCTTGAGTATGTTTAACAGTTTAAGTCGATATTGATCATCTACAACAGACCGCTTACACTTATTTTCAAATGCGGATGCTACTAAAAATTGAATCATGCATTTCACTTCAAATATGCCAATGATTTGCCATTGTTCTAGCACAGCTGATCTTTATTTAATGATCGTTGTTCTGATAATAATTGTTTCGACAAATGTCATGTTTTTCTCTGGCGCTTTGTCATAAATCGTCTTTTAAATGTCGACTTATACACAGAGGATAAACTGATAGGCCTATTGAGATTTCTAATCCGGAAACGCATTTTATCGTCTGTTGGTAGTATCTTCCTCGTCACTTTAATGAAGGCCATCTCTTGTTGCTAAGGATAGCATTCACTATATATTACTCTACTGAAGCATTTTTTCAACTATGCTTTTTCGTGGGAAATTGAAATCCGTTTTTCAGTTAATACCATCAAGATAACGCCAAAATGCCAAGTGCCAATGAAATAGATAAGTAGGAAATAAATTTATTACCCATAGGATATCATTTCATTCCAACCAATGCTATACACAGGTATAGATAGATAGGAAATGAATTTGTTATAATTTTATTTCCTAGGAAATAAATTTATTACCCATGGCATATCACTTCATTTCCAACCAATGCTATACACAGGTATAGATAGATAGGAAATGAATTTATTACCGGTTATAATTTTATTTCCTAGGAAATAAATTTATTACCCATGGCATATCACTTCATTTCCAACCAATGCTATACACAGGTATAGATAGATAGGAAATGAATTTATTACCGGTTATAATTTTATTTCCCCAGAAATAAATTTATTACCCATGGCATATCACTTCATTTCCAACCAATGCTATATACAGGTATAGATAAACAGTAGACTAGGAAATAAATTTATAACCGGCTATAATTTTATTTCCTAGGAAATAAATTTATTACCCATAAAATATCATTTCCAACCAATGCTATATACAGGTATAGATTGATAGGAAATAAATTTATTACCGGTTATAATTTTATTTCTTAGAAATAAATTTATTACCCATGGGATATTATTTCATTTCCAACCAATGATATATACAGGATAAATAGACAGTAGACTAGAAATAAATTTATAACCGGCTATAATTTTATTTCCTAGAAATAAATTTATTACCCATAGGATATCATTTCCAACCAATGCTATATACAGGTATAGATAGATAGGAAATAAATTTATTATGGTTATAATTTTATTTCCTAGAAATAAATTTATTATCCATGGGATATCATTTCATTTCAAACCAATGCTATATACAGGTATAGATAGATAGGAAATAAATTTATAACTGGCTATAATTTTATTTCCTAGGAAATAAATTTATTACCCATATGATATCATTTCCAACCAATGCTATATACAGGTATAGATAGATAGGAAATAAATTTATTACTGGTTATAATTTTATTTCCTAAGAAATAAATTTATTACCCATAGGATATCATTTCCAACCAATGCTATAAACAAGTATAGATAGACAGTAGACTAGAAATAAATTTATAAAGCTATAATTTGATTTCTAGAAATAAATTTATTACCCATGGGATATCATTTCCAACCAATGCTATATACAGGTATAGATTGATAGGAAATAAATTTATTACTGGTTATAATTTTATTTCCTAGGAAATAAATTTATTACCCATGGATATCATTTCATTTCCAACCAATGCTATACACAGGCAGACTTGGAGTCCTCGAGGCCGTGGCCTTGGCCTCGAGGCGCCTCGAGGCCAAGTGACGCTGGCCTTGGCCTTGGCCTTGGCCTCGGGATACAAGTCCTCGGCCTTGGCCTTGGCCTCGGACCTGCTGGCCTTGTTTTTGGCCTTGGCCTCGGTACAAGTCCTCGGCCTTGGCCTTGGCCTCAGGATACAAGTCCTCGGCCTTGTGTACTCGAGGCCAAGCCCTCACACCATGGAATTAAACAAGAAAATCGCGCATTCAAAATGTTGGAAGTGACGAATAATATCTGAACAAAACGTCCTCTGTTCAATCCAAACGGTAGACCCTGAGAATTCCTGCTAGCTCTAGTAGCTTGTAATTATGTTGCTTGCATTGACAAGGCTGACATTGTTTGAAGCGAACATTGCCTCAGGGATTGAAGTAGGCATTTGGACCAGATAATTGGTTTTCTTGCTAATAAAAGTATTAAAAGGCTTGAACCTAAATGGATATATGGCGTCTATTTTAGAGCAGTTCTAGACAGCGGCGGCTTCACAGGGGGCCGGGGTTTATTGTCTCTAAAGTATAACAGAGACACCTGCGAGGCTGCATCTGCTTAGGTTAAGGAGGTTGTAGGCTGATCGCACTTGGAAAAGAAACGGTGCCGTAGTGATAGCAATCTCTGCTGTAGGCCTACCTATTGCTATTAAAGTTTGTAGTAAAAATTAAGCAAAGAATATGGCCACAAATGAGCCTAGCATTTGAAGTTTGCTTTCACCGATTTCAAAATAATAAATGAAAGAAAGTGGTCCGCGAAATGCAAGCATTGTCGCGAAATAATAAGTGAAACTCGAGGAACTTTAAGTGGGTTCAAGAAACATCTGGATAGAAAACACGAGACTGTGGCAAACAGCTACAAGACATCAAAAGGTATTTTAATTTTATTTTTAAAACATGGTTGGTAGTAGGTACTGGACCTTACTGCCATGGACGCTAATCCATAGGAGCCAGGGCACCCAATAATTCAGGTAGGGGCCCAGCATTTGTTTGGCCCCAAAATTTCAATATTTTGACGGCTGCCCAAATCGAGTGTTGGCCCTGATCAGCGCGCGATTTGCAGGGAAAGGGGGGGATTTTACCCCACTGTCCATGTACATCCCTTCCACTGAGGTGGCTACTGCAGGGCCGTTTTAAGGTCTTCGTAGGCCTTGGGCACTCTCATATTCGTAGGCCCTCCTCAACTTAAACCTCCAAGTTGCCAACTACGCAACCAACTGTGGATTAAACTGTAGAGTTTAACACTTCTGCATTATTTCATGACTTCGTGTTTAACGGGGGCGTCATTTGGGGGCAGGGGCGTGGCTCCAAGGAAATGAAGAAATAATGTAACAAATAAATAAATAAATGTAAAATGTGCAAAAAATTTGGCAAAATGTACCTAAAAATTTGGCCAAAAACGCCAAATATCTGCTGGCCTTGGCCTTGACTTCGGACCTGCTGGCCTTGGCCTTGGCCTTGACTTCGGACCTGCTGGCCTTGGCCTTGGCCTTGGCCTCGGACCTGCTGGCCTTGGCCTTGGCCTTGGCCTCGGACCTCCTGGCCTTGGCCTTGGCCTTGGCCTCGGACCTCCTGGCCTTGGCCTTGGCCTTGGCCTCGGACCTCCTGGCCTTGGCCTCGCCTTGGCCTCGACAGTTGTGGCCTCGACTCCAAGTCTGTACACAGGTATAGATAGATAGGAAATAAATTTATTACCGGTTATAATTTTATTTCCTAGGAAATAAATTTATTACCCATGGGATATCATTTCATTTCCAACCAATGATATACTCAGGTATAGATTGATAAGAAATTAATTTATTACCGGTTATAATTTCATTTCCTAGGAAATAAATTTATTACCCATGGGATATCATTTCATTTCCAACCAATGCTATATACAGGTATAGATAGACCGTAGACTAGGAAATAAATTTATAACTGGCTATAATGTTATTTCCCTGCCATCAGTAGGCTATATAGTTATGTGTAGATAGGTAGGAAATAAATTTATCATCCATAGGATATGATTTCATTTCCAACCAATGCTATGCACAGGTATAGATAGACAGAAGATAGGAAATAAATTTATTACCGGTTATAATTTTATTTCCCCACCAACAGCAGGCTATATAGTTATATGTAGAAAATAAAGTTATTGCCTGCTACTAACCGTATGCATTAAAGTGATTAAAGCTATTTTTAGAAATTATGTTGATAGGCGGAAATAAATTTATACGGAAATAAATTTATACGTATGCCACATAATTTTATTTCCCTAGCAACCGCAGGCTCCGCCCAGGAAATAATTTTATGGCGGAAATAAATTTATACGACACCGGCTGTAATTCGGATGAAATTTGGTGCGCCATCGACTGATCCATAGACATTAAGTTAGTGGCCTCATAGCAATTAATTGATTGATTGATCGATCGATTGATTACATTGATTATTCAATTTAACGCTAAATAGAACAGAAAGGTTCAAAATTTCACTGGCTTTTGATTTTTTTTTATATTATATATATATATATATATATATATATATATATACATATATATATGTATATATATTTTAAAGAATATATAATTGCATGAATATACGATCCATTGCACTGCTCAGTGCTAGCACTAAAATAGATTGCTATTCATTTATTGATGTAATAATAATTATTATTATTGTTATTTTGAAGTTTAGTAATATAGTTAGACTATTTGACTAGCAAAAGGAACTTCGCGAACGCAAAACTTTATATCTAAGAACGATTCTCCCATCAAGAGAGAGTCTCCGTTGAGCAAACGCATTGTGGTTATTAACCCCTTAACTGGGGATCCCGGATATATCCGTCCATTTTACAATGAGTTACAGTTAAATACACGGTTAAGGGGTTAACTGCAGACAATGGCTGGATTCCACAGTAATCGTCGTCCGGATGTAGACTGTAATTAATCGAGGGTATATGCATACAAATAAGAAGGGCTTTTCAGAGTAAATGCCAACCAGGGCTGCTAATTTCATTCACCCCACCCCCTGCAACCCTCTGCTACACTCCCAAAAGTCACGTGACCCGAAACGATTCCATAAATAGAAACGATCGACTTCTATGGCGCCACTTGGTTTTGATAATGCCCGTGGAATAAATTATGAATCAACGCCGATTTAGATTTTTTGGACGGACAAGAAAACCGACGATGAAGTACTACAGATGGTGGATGTACAAAGATCGTTAATCAACACCATCATAAAAAGACAGAGGAACTGAATTGGACACGTACTAAGAGGAAAATCATTGCTTAGAACAGTAATTGAGGGAAGAATATCAGGAAGAAAGACAAAAAGAAGACCAAGGAAGATGTTATTTGACTGGATGATGATGAAAACAGATGCACAGCGTCACAAGACCTATGCAGAAATCAAAGAAGAAGCAAGATGAAGAGAGGAATGGAAACAATGGAGCCCTGAACCTGTCCCAGGACAGAGAACACGATGATGATGATGATGATGATGATGATGATGATGATGATGATGATGATGATGATGCCGATTTAGAACCAGGTCAAGCCGGGAGGGTCAGTCTTGACCAGCGCTGAAGCAATGTACGGAGGATAGGCCGTGGCAAACAAATGTTTCGAGACCGGATCCAAACGATTAGAAGACTCACAGAAATGGTCATGTGACCTATTTTTCAGAAATTTAAAATCGTCTGAATATTTAACTTTTGCTCGTATTCCATCGGGGGCGTACTTAGGGTCAGGGTTATTTCAAGGATTTAAATTTTGGGTCGGGGGTCGGTATATTGTGGGGTCCACCCTTGCCGAAAAAGCCTGACAAACAAAAAAAGGTCATCCCAGGCTCAGATTAGAGGTGGTGGTGCCGGTCTCAAATTGGGGTGTTGGGGGTGTTAGGGGTGTAAAAACATTCCTGCTTATAGTATTCGGCACCTTTGGTAGGGGTCAGAAAATTAAATTAGCAGGTTAACAAATCTTTAAATAAAAAACGTTGGCTTCTTATTGACAAAAGATTAAAGCAACATAAGCACTGTCCTGCTTTTACTGATGCAAACAGGTCTATGATCACGCGATCAAAGTCATGTTTTGCTCAGTTTCTTGTCTTTCTGCGCCGAGTTGAGCAAGGTCGTTGAAATTTTAGCGCTTCCTTCAAGGATTGCCCCCCCCATGATTAGAAGTTGCCACCCCAACGGCCCCCACTTGCCAAATCCTGGAGCCGCCTCTGCGCCCCTCTACCCACAGAATACAGTGCAACGATACGCAATAAAAAGTTTACGGTCGGCCAACCAAGGTGGGTCTTAGCCGCTGGCTACGCCACTGCTGTGCTCCGTATATTTTATAAGCAGAAAGTTAAATAATTATTTATTAAAAGTTAAATAATTATTTATTAAAAGTTAAATAATTATTTATTAAAAGTTAAATAATTATTTCAATTGTTTGCCGTGACGTTCTCAAAAATCCACGTTTTTCTGTGTTTTTGCTATTTCCAGATTTAATCCTCTCCTCCAAAGTCACCGTAACTGATCATCTGGGCACTCGTCTCGACGGTTGTCACATGACTTCCGGTAGTATTTCACACGAATCAGAAGGTAGAAGTGGTTCTCGCTCAACGGCCAATGGCGTCTTGACGTTTCGCAACGTCAGCGGTCACGTGAGCTTCGACAGCCAATCGGGAATCGAGCGGACAGAGACAACTCAACGAAAATAGAAGCGATAACTGTGTACAAAGAATTGAGAATTAAGGGGAGGGAAATCATTAGAAATTAACAAAAAATAGTCACCACAAGAAGGTTCCCCGTTTGGGGAATGTGTTGGACGCCCGCAATTTCCTCGTTCACCCTCCTTAAGTGAAGAAAAAGAAGAGCGTACGAAGTGACAATAGAACACAAACAATTAGATTTACGCCGAAGACAAAATGGACAACAGTCGGACCAACAACACTATGAACCCTGTATCAGATCCGGCTCTGCGTTCCTCTCCTCTGCCGTGGAGCGATCCGGACTATCGCACGTCCGGAAAGCGGAAACGGAGCGATCCGGATCTGGAGGACTGCGCCGGAGATCTGAAGGGACTCATAGACTCAACTCTCTGCCGCTTTCCGCAGCTGCAGGAGAAACGGTCGTTCGTCGAGACGCTGTTGACCTACCTTCGACTAGTCAAGGAAAATCTCGAATTTCGAAACAACTCGACGGTTGGTGTCTGATTCAGTGGCGTAGCCAGGATTTCCAAACGGGGGGCGGGGGCGGTTTTGTTTTGACCGTGACCAACTTCTAAAAAATCTTGACAAGCAAAAAAAGGCCATCCTCATCTTTCCTTCTTCTATTTTTCCCTTCCAGAGATGCTGACAAGCAAAAAGGTCGTCACCTTTTACTTACACCGTTATATTCTGAAGCCAAGGGTTGGTGGTTTCACCCCCAAAATCGCGTCCCAAACTAAAAAATATATAGAAATTCATTTTTAAAATGCTGTTTTCGTCAGTCAAGGAGGAGTTCAACACCAAACTCTCTGGCTACGCCACTGACTTGATTACTTAAACGGCTTTCTACATGACAGTTTGGTAATTCTTGTACGATTTACAGAAGGTTACACAGGTCACGTAATTAATTAACAGGTGACCGTCAATTTCGCTGTGGTCTGTAGTGGGGCATTATTGGCGCAGATGCTGATGAGAAGGGCATCTTTGCGCCCATATTCGTCGGATTTTTGCAAAAGCCGTTGAGATTTTTTATGGGGTGGGGAGGTAAAGGTAGGTCCCGTACTCGAGTCCGAGTCTTTTGGGTTCCGGCGCTTATCTCCGGTCTGGGCAATCAGCGACGTAGGTGGTATAATCCATTAATCTGGGGTGGGTTGCCATTACTTTCCCCAGACCCACGTTTTGCTTTCGCATCTTAACGCCGCTCCTCAGTTTACCACTGCCCTCTAGCGAGTAAGGCTGAGTCGACAGTAGGGCTCCAGCGGGGATCGAACCCGCGATCTTCTGCTCCATAGTCCAGTGTTGTTACCACTCTACTGGGAGGTAGTTAGATGATTGGAACAATATATACATATACATATATACATACAGCATATATCTATAAAGAATTGTATATATATAATATTATATATATATATATATATATATATATATATATATATATATATGTTCCAAGAACTTCTTGACGACATTTTTTGGCTTGGACGCTTATTTAATCAAAACTGATCGATGTGCCCCCTAGGTCGCATCCCTGGTTACGCCTCTGTGGGGGCATAAAACGGCTACTTACGCACCGCATATGTGACATTAAACAGATTTGACTGTAGGCCTAAAGCTGAAGTGATTATTTTTAATGGTTTACTTAATCGTGTCGTAAAATGAACGGAATTTCCCGCTTTGCTTTGGAATAATTATGCATAATTATTTCACAATAATTTTTAGGCACTGTCCTCTATTCTTTTAAGCGATATCGTGTTGCAGTGAAGCGTCATATAGCTCGATATGAGTATAGGCCTAAACAGTCATAGCGGGTAATGGTCCTATAGCTGACGTCTCTTCTGACCGCAGGATAAGCCCACAATAGAGGTGCGCGGAACTGCTCTGCACTTTTGGAAACTTAGTCGTCTGTGGTCTTTCGAGGATTCGGTTTTAGTCATTCTCATAATGGTGTAGACCATAGAGCGTAAGACCGATTATATAATTATTGCGCATGCGTGCATTACATTTGCAATCGTTGATAATCTAAGAAACACGTTTCGCGTTCTACAAACGGATGACTAAGGTAAAAAGAGAATGTTCCAGGCCCCAGTAGAGTTTAAAACCTTAACACAGTGGCGGTTCCACGTGGGGGATGAGTGAGTGGGGATGCATCCCCCATCTAGTTTTGGGTAAAAGTCTAGTAAAACTATGGAGGACGGGAATACTGCGGATGACCCTTTTTTTTTGTCAACCTATTTTTCGGTAAAAGTGTAGTAAAATTAGAGGAATTTCTGTTTCTTTTAACACTCTACTAGGCATCGAAATGTCTTCGTCCTGAAGTATGTCGGTGATCCTTTTGTCAGCCTTTTCGGCAAATTTTATTGCCTTTTCCTTCTATTTTCATCCCCCCACCAAATTCCTATGAATTCATTTCATCCTCCCACCAAGAAATCCTGGAACCGCCACTGCTTACACGACTTTCTATCTCTCACTTCGTAATCAGCTATATATTTCCTGTAGATCCGACTATTGAGTGCCGATGAATTGAAAAAATACGCTCTTCAAACATCGGCGGATCTGAGGAAATGCCGGGATAAGTGGCCCAAACCCCCACTCCAAAACATTTGTTTGCGAATTCCTCATCGTTGGCTAAAGGCCGGGCAGTTTTGAAGACACGAATATAAAATCAGGTGTTGTTTTTTTCTTTCCTTTCCAAAATTCTAACAGCATGCATCAATCTAAGGAAATTCCTGGATTCGCCCCAAAGTGTTTTTAAGGAAAACTACCAGGGGGCCGATGAAAAACGTTTAAATTCCGGATGAAAACTAATTTTGGCACTTTCCGTTTTTAGTTTATTCTGCCCGGTTACCCAATAATACTGTATAAGCTATAATGGTAGTAGAATAAGATTTCTAATATCGGAAGAAAAGTGCAGACAGTCAGTTATGATGGCGATGCGCAACAGTTATCAGTGTTTCTCTGAAATGACTGTCAAAGCCCAATAGTGAAAAACTCAGAATAACTTCTATAGGGGGGGTATAAAAGGCGGACTGTCATAACATAATTACTGCGGGGGCCAGGAAAACAACTAGGGGTCCGGGGCCCCGTAGTTTACATGTTAAAAAACACCGGTGTTCGCCCCTGCTTTCAAAGTCCTGACGTCGTTATCAATTACCAAGACTATTGGCGTATATAGCCAGGGTTCCGCATTATGGGGAGGGGGGCATATTGACATTTTCTGGCCAAAAGTCTCCGCCAAACAAAGAAACGTTAATCTAACATCGACATATTCTCTTCGGTTCATGCTACTTACCCCCTCCCCCAATATCTCAACGGTTTTGGGCAAATCTCACACGATCGGTCCCAACCAGAATAGGGGACCCGGTCCTACCCGGCCCCGGGCGCTTCCCCCGTGGCTCAGATTATAATGAATCAGACCACCAATATTGTGAACCGACTTCGCAAAAGAAATCAAATCTACAGCTTAGAACTTAGAACTGCTATAGATTCAATATCAAATGAATATATATATATATATATATATATATATATATTCATCTAAGACCTTCAAATACATAAAAACGTTAATAATAATGTTTCTGCATGAATACGAATCGTCTCAAAGCGATTGAATCATGACTTAGTGGTATTTTTCTTGCCAAGCGCTTGGTCGCTTGGCAAGAAAAAAGATTGGATGTCCATTATAGTAAGTTTTATCTTTGTGACGTCTATATCAACGAGTCTCTACCGAGGAATTTAAGTCTTGTCTCTGGTCATTGTAACCGGGCTTTGAGACTCGTAGTCCTCAGAAGCCGTGTGCAAATAGAGACAGAGAGAGAGAAAGAGTTACAAGAAAGCCGCGTCGAGAGAATTTTATTAAAGAACTCGTTTCAATGCCGGACTTTAAAAGGGCTTTCGACGTAATTTTTCAGACGAAAGGCGTGTTGGAAGCAAACCGAGAAGGCAGCTACGCATCAGGTTCGTACGCAAAAATTCAACAGTTTCACTACAAAAGACGCGGTGATGCCCGCCCCCCCCTGTCGGCCAACAATGCCGTCACTAAGTCTCCCATATAGGAGGCGTCTGTGTGTCCTGCTACTTTGTCTGCCCCTGCATGCGCCCTTTTGTGCATTGAGTTCATTATTTGGCCGCAGAGATGACAAAGAAGCCTGCTGTTCGCAATTGTATGCTCTTTGATTTAATTTCTCAGATGGAAAGCTTTTACGGCAGTCAACCGTATTGTGAGCGAAGCGTAACAATGAATGTTATTCACGCGTAGATAGAAAAAAAATAGCCAATGAAGTTTTTCTCTGGAACTGTCTGATGCTGGCGAAAATTCGAACAAAGAGTCTCGAACAATCCTTCAAAATAATAGCGAGTCTAAAAAGAAGTAAGTAAGTAAATAAAATCTAATAGCGTTTTCGACAGCAGTGTCGTATAGTAAGTAGCTGCCTATTCTTGGGTTTCTAATCTAGTTTTAAGCAGCTAGCATAACAAGCATAAAAAGGCATAACAAGGATACATAACATAGCAAGGATAACATAACAAGGATACATAACAAGGATAGTATAACAAGGATACATAACATCTACATACATACTGTGCATACATACAGCTGCATAACAAGGATACATGGTTAGTCAGGCAACGTTCGTCGCATCTGATTGGGCAGCGAGGCTGGGTTGTCATAGCTACGGAGGAAATGACTTGTAAAAGAGAAGAAGGGCCTTAAGTTTAGATCGTAAGACTTGAAAAGATAATGCATGAACCCGTTGAATAACTCCGACCTTATATTTGCTGTGCTTGATTCTTGATCATTTGTGCATTTATTTTTCAGCGAATGAGTGCATCAAGATGTCGACAGGTTACACCCCCAATCCGCTCATTCCTTCTCATTTTTCCAGCCGCACTCCGCCTTTTCCGTCGCACCTGGAAAGAGAAATCGAAACGGAAGAGAAAAATCCGACTTCGTCGCCTTCCTATCCCGGTAACGAATCTCAGATTCCTTTGAACCTGACGACGACCAGGGTTTCCGTAAAACTGGAAGATGAAATCACGTGCTCGAAGCAGGATCACGTGATTGACACCCCGGCGCCGCCATTAGTTGTATCTCCTGCCAAAGAATTTCGTCGTAACGGAAAAAATCCGTCTCCGGACTTCATCGCCGATAGAAGGAACCCGATGGAGACTCACACTGTGCCGCATCCGAGACCGTATGCTCCGGACTACGGAGGGTTCTATCCTCATCTCTCGCCCAGAATTGACATGGCCAACCCTGTTGGTGCTCTGCAGTTCATGTCCCCCACGCCAGTCCCCCAGTCTCCCCATCCTGTCGTCGTTTCCATAACGGCGGAGGTAAATATTATTATTAATTCTGACAATTTCATATAGCGCAATACGCATAGCGAAGGCTAAAGTCAAGAGCGCTTTACAAGTGTCCCTAATAGGAGATGTTAAATAAATGTGTTTTAAGGTTCCTAGTGAACAGTTCAGGAGATGTCGCCCTAGTCACGTCCGCCGGCAGGGAGTTCCAAAGCAAAGGGTTGCCCCTCGAAACAGACCGATCCCCAAATTTTGCTGTCGTAGACGGGGGTGGAACCACCAGTTGAGAACGGCTGCTTGATCGAAGCTGCGAGCGCCGATCAGACGACTTGGGCTTACGGACAAGAGCCGTTAAGTACTCGGGGCAGAAAGGGTCATTTAACGTCCTAAATGTAAACCAGCAACGTTTAAAGGCTATACGCTCCGGAATCCGAAGCCAGTGAAGTTTGTCTCGTAATAGCGGTGTCACATGATCATTCCACCTTGCGCCGAAGATCAGACGTGCTGAAACATTTAGCACCATCTGAAGACGGTTTAGCTGGCTGACAGGAAGTCCGAGTAAGGTAAATAGTCGCAGAGGAACAATATTTACTCTTCTTCCGGGTAATGTCAAGTTAATGCGGTTAGACGATTTGGTCAGAACATAATATTATAGTCTTTGCACAGAATTCGGTGACGACTCTTTGCTGTGGCCAGCAAAAATTAATATATTTCTTTTGAATGAGAACATTTTCACCTTCGCTAATTTAGACGATCTTAGAAGTGCATCGACAAAATTCACAGAACTGCACAGAATAGAATAGAATAGAATAGAATAGAATAGAATAGAATAGAATAGAATAGAATGGGACAGATCCTATGCATTCCAATTTGTATGCTGATTGACTCTGAATTTCAACAGACATAATGTGGGAAACTGTACTCAGAGCCACCATTATGTTAGAAAGCATTTGAACTAATTTTATACCATAAGGATCCTTGCCTTTCATTATATATTCGACAATGCGTTGTCTGTCTATCTAAGACTCAACTTCTCTCTCTCTCTCTCTCTCTCTCTCTCTCTCTCTTCTCTCTCAGTTCAGCGAGTCCTTGCGTTAATTGGGGTTTCGTTAGTATTCTGTTAATACCTGTTACTGAGATGTGTTACTGAGATACAAATGTACGGATATTCATGAGAGAAGATTGGACCTGAATAATAATAATGTTCAGCCTCGATTAACCCCTTAACTGGGGACCCCGGATTAATCCGTCCATTTTACATTGAGTTACAGTTAAATACCCAGTTAAGGGGTTAATGCTTGATTTCAGAAAGACCATTTGCAAGACTCCATCATCGACAGAGTCACCTCGTCGGCGGCGGCTTCGAAGGACAGACTTTCACTGGGCATGTACCCGGGCGCCTTTGCCTTTCCGCACATGCCGCTGTTCACGACCGTCCTGCCCCCGAACGTCCCTCCGATCTGTCACCTGCAGCTACCACCCATCCAGCCGTACGTGGGAAAGACGAACAACATCGTGAAACAATGTCCAGATATTTATAACGGCAAGTACAAAGTCACCGCACAGTATAAAGCGTCGATAGACAAACACAGGTCGAATCATCATCATCATCGTCATCATCATCATCATCATCATCATCATCATCGTCGTCGTCATCGTCATCATTATCATCATTATCATTATCATTTTCATCATCATTTTCATCATCATTTTCATCATCATCATCATCATCATCATCGTCGTCGTCGTCGTTTCATCATCATCATCATCATCATCATCATCGTCGTCGTCGTCATCGTCATCTTCATCTTCATCATCTCCATCACCTTCATCTTCAACAGATTCTCTGCCTTGAGACAGGTTCAGGGCTCCGTTGTTTCTATCACTCATAGCTACAGGTATGTGTCTTGTCTTCTCTTTGATTTCTGCGTCTTTAGTCCATTTTCTCCATCATTCCTTTTGTGATCGAAGGGTTTCTAGGGTATTTATCGTTTTCGTGTTCTATTATCTTCGTAGCTGCGTCTCTAATCTCTTTAAGTCCTTTCCGATTTGCATCTGCTGTCCCTGAAACGCCACTGATATTTTACTCTGTTGTCCTCTCTTATATCCAGTTGCTCCTCCTTGTTCTTAAAGTCTTTCCTTTTCTTGGTATCCTTCTTCATTGTCTTGTTAATTGTCTTCAATAGAGTCGGTATTTGCAACTGCCCCTGTTATGGACACACTTTTCCACAAGTCAAATAGAATAGAATGCATCAGATGAGAATGGAATGGAATAAAGCAGAATAGAATAGAACGAAATAGAATAAAACAGACTAGATCATAACAGAATCGTTCAATATTGTGGCATGCAAAATATGTTACTCTGACTGACGTTAAGTATCAAGTCATTTTGTGTGCTCTTGCACAAATTTCGACAAATTTAATCCCTTTTTGTCAGAGCAATGCATTTCGTTTTTTAAAAATTCTAATTCGCACGTTCTTAAGCTTAGCAGTGGTGCAAAACATGCAATGCGAGTGGGACATACAGTATTAGACCGAATGTCACCGAATGTGTATTTGTCAATCAATCAATCGATCAATCAATCAATCAATCAATCCGTCAGTCAGTCAGTTTGATCAATAAATCCGAGCAATAAGGCTGGTTGATTTTATAAATTCCACCAACGTCGACCATGTTAAGCAAATGTATAACAACTGAGTGAGATTATTGTAGATAGCAATTCGATAATGAGCAGTTTAAGAGGCGACCCTAAATAAATATATCGAAGAGCCTCAATTGAGTCGGCAAACAGTTTTCCTCATTTTTATAATAATAATAATAATAATAATAATAATAATAATAATTATTATTATTATTATTATTATTATTACAATTTTTATAACGCAGTGTAGCGCAACATTGAAGTCACTTGCATGAGATCTTTAACTTTAGTCCTTGTTTGGCTCAAGATTCGACCGTACGTATAATCATCATCATCATCATCATCGTCGTCGTCATCATCACACTCCATAGTCCATAAGGACCGTCGGAGCCAACGGCGTAAAAGTGCTCACCCATGGCCCTTTCCTTTCTTTGGCCATGTATATCGCATTTTGGGTGGTGTCAAGTCCAGTCCATTCAAGAATGTCATCGATCCATCTTCTCTTTGGTCTTCCTCTTTTTCACATGCCATTTGATCTGCCCGTCATCACCGTCGTTATCATTCTGTCATCCCTCATTCTGCAGATGTGTCCAACTATCGATAATTTTCTGTCTTTGATCTTCTCCACAACAGTCTTTGTTCGTCCCATGTATCATATGTGTTTTGTATTTTCAATCATGAAATACGTATAAATACGCGTACGGTAAAAGTTCCGTGCGTCGGAACTCGACACCACTGCCAACGTTTCAAAGTCGGAGTCTTTCGCGAGCCTTGCGAGCTCATAGGGCGACGCCAGGCCCTCCGAGAGAAATTCCGGGCCCCTGTGCAGAATGGGCGACGGGCCCTTGACAAGTCATAATTTTTTCTTGACGACCTTTTTTTTGCTTGTCAGCAGTTTATGAAGTGTTGACGACCTTTTTCTTAGTAGCACTGTGTCCCGGGCCCCCTTGTGCGCTCGCCGGGCCCCTGTGCTGAGCTAACTTCTTAACCATTCTTTAGTATTATTATTCATTTTATTGTTAATTATAGATATTCATCATCGGCCCGGGCCCCCTCCAGACCGCCGGGCCCCTGTGCAGTGCCCCTGCCCCCCTCTCGGAGGCCCTGGGCGACGCAGATCTCCGTTGCTATAGTTACGTATAAATACGAGTATAGGGGTATCCAGTGTTTACCGACAAGGTCCGGTTGCTCCGCCCACTGGTGGGCAGAAACCATAGAAACCATTGTTGTCTATTAATAGACGCCAATGGCTGAAGCAGATTTCTGGCTGGTGGGCATAGATCAGTGACCATAAAGATTGTTCTGGATACTCCTATAATATATCTGGACATATTATACGTATATGATAGGCGTATAATTCCAGTGGAGGAGCTTGGTTTCATGTGATCGGTTTCTTTTCAGGTAAGATGATGGTTGCATCGCAGATGAGCGGCGGTTCCTTGAAGCTGACCTGCGGTTCGATAGGCAACAGCAACAGCAGCAGCGGCGGCGGCGGCGGCGGCGGCGACAACAGCACCGTCCAAGACGAGCTCACTGATTCTTCTCACACGCTGCACATCAAGCGCCCCATGAATGCGTTCATGGTGTGGGCGAGAGAGGAACGCAAGAAGATACTCAAGTCGTTTCCAGACATGCACAACTCCAACATAAGCAAAATACTAGGTCAACAACTAAGATGATGATGATGATGATGATGATGATGATGATGATGATGATGATGATGATGATGATGATGATGATGATGATGATGATGATGATGATTAAAACGCATCTGTTTGGGTTGGGGTATAGTTGAGATGTTAAAGCGCTTTTGTTGTGGACCTCAGCCTTGTTACAGCGCTATAGAAATCGTCCACGAATGAATGAATGAATGAATGAATGATAGCAATATAATAATAATAATAATAATAATAATAATAATAATAATAATAATAATAATAGTAATAGTAATGGTAATAATAATTGAGCTTCTTCATGAATTCGAGTCCAAAGTCGACTATGTTAATCAGATGAATAACAACGTTTGAGTATATATATATAATAGCTATATAATAATAATAATAATAATAATAATAATAATAATAATAATAATAATAATAATAATAATAATAATAATAATAATTTCTGAGAAACAGCTCCTATGAAGAACAGTGCCGACTGAATATCCATGACACTCCAGAGATTTAACTTTATAGTCGCTTATTTTTAACGGAACATCCACAACATAATAATAATATAATTATAATAATAATAATAATATAATAATGCAGTGATAATATCAATAACAATGATAGAATTGCAAGGTTTAGAGTGGTTCAGTAAGGTCTGCCTTGTGTGAGAACGACAATGTCTTCGAGACGTCTTCATTCACTAAATTTAACAAAGAGCTAATAGCGCTTAGGAACATGATTAACATAACCATCGAGTCATAGTCAATTAAGGTCATGTTAACCCCTTAACTGGGGATCCCGGATATATCCGTCTATTTTACATTGAGTTACAGTTAAATACACGTTTAAGAGGTTAAAGAAACTTTGAATAAGCTGAATTAAAGCAGAATTAACACTATCAATGTCTTCATTCACCAAATTTCCTTATGATGATGATGAAAACGATGAAGATGACGATGATGGTGACTATTGTAACGATGTAATAATAATGAAATTAATTATTTATTGCGTATCTGTATTTCCTTTTAGGGTCCAAATGGAAATCAATGTCGAACAGTGAGAAACAGCCGTACTATGAAGAACAGTGCCGACTGAGCAAACTGCACATGGAAAACCATCCAGACTACAGATACAGGTTCACCTTTATAGTACCTACTTATTTTCACCTTAGCATACTTACACAACAACTCTACCTCACACCATCAGACAGTATCTGTTTAATTGCTCTATCACAATGCCAGCAAAAATAAATATGAAAATGATGTTGGCGACCGCGATGAAAATTATAACCATAATGATGATGACCGCTGCGATGATGATAAGGACGATAACAATTGTGATATGATTGGTTGATTATGTTGATGGTGGGGGCGTTGTTGATGATGAGGATAACGGCAGTGAAGAGGATGATATTGATTATGCTGATAATGCTGCTGCTGATGATGATGATGATGACGATGGTGGTGATGATGGTGATGATGATGATATTGATTATGCTGATAATGCTGCTGCTGCTGATGATGATGATGCCGATGGTGGCGATGATGGTTATGATGATGGTTATGCTGCTGATGATGATGATGACGATAATGACGATGATGATTGATTATGTTGGTGGTGGCTGGGGGTGATGGTGACGATAACGATGGTGACGATGACGACGATTATGCCCTGTAGTGATGATGTTCTTGATGATTATAATGCTGCTGATGATTCTGCGGATGATGATGATGATGTCATTATGGTTATGACGATAATTTTAGACCGAGACCTAAACGAACGTGTTTGATAAATGGGAAGAAGATGCGACTATCGGATTACAAGCAGATGATGAAGACAAGAAAGCAAGACTGCAGCAGCAGCTCAGCTGCCATGAGTGCAACGGGCGAAGACGGTCAGTGGCACTGATTGGCACTGATTGGCTGTTAGATTAAGCGCACTTAATCAGACGAATGAGTGCGCAGAGAATTATCCTTGTGCGATTCGTTGCTGTTTATCGATAATAAACTTTTTTTTTGTCTTAGACATTGAATGTACTTGTAGATGAATTTTATTAAATTATTGTATTGGAAGAAGCCCGATTGCTTGAAGAATTAATTGCGAAATAAGTGAATCAGTATAATTATATTTATGAATAAAAAACCAAAATCGAAATTAGGTTCCATGATTTAAGTTTTTGGTTGATATATGAAAGCAGAGATGGCAATGGGTCACTCAAAATGACCCATGCCACCCGTGACCTAAGTGTGACCTATGACCTATATGGCATATGACCTCTGTGACCTATGACCTCTGTGACCTGTGACCTATATGACCTCTGTGACCTCTATGACCTGTGTGACCTATGACCTGTGTGACCTGTTGAACCATTGTCATCTCTGTATAACAGGTTTTGTATGACAGGATTTTATTCGTCTTCATTATAATCAAGTTTTTTTGAGTAACTTTTAAGTGTGTTTTGCCAATCTGATGCTGCACTTAATCAATACATTTGATTATTCTAATCAATATTTCATTTTGTTTTTGTTCGAAGGTCTCCCAGTTTCACATTTTGCATCCAAATTCGAATCCTTTAGACCGAACCATTTCCATTCTCCATCCTTCTCTCCTTCTTCTTCTTCTCCACCAGGAAGTTCCACCATTGGACTTCCGATCGTTAAATTCACCGGAAGTGACGACAACCACGACGTTAAATGACGTCACTTCGGCGCTTCCGGTCCACGATTTTAAACAACGCTTCGAAAGCTGACTCAGCCGAAGAGGGAACAAGTTACTGGTGGAACTCCCTGAAGATTTTGCGGCTGATCCAAATTAACGAATCCAATCCAGAATCGAGAATCCAGAACAAATCCAGTTGTCCCGAGAGAGAACATGTACATGGCTTCTCCAAAGGCGTCGTTTATAAAATTGTTGTTCAACTTCACACTGAATTTCAGTCAGGCATGACTAAGAAAACGCAACTGAACCTGATATGTTGCCAATAGAATGATTATTGTTGACGCTGTCTGAAGGAACTCGCTGTATTGTGAACAGTAGCCTAGGTCCAGTAGCCTATATGTTTCCAGACTCTAGCTTCAAGTATAAACAACTGGTCCACTTTGCAACACCGACGGTAAAACGCTAAACTTGACAATCCTCGTATTAGGCTCGTAACATAAACATGCCAACTGCTCGGTGAAAATCCCTATCGAAAATTTGATAACGTGTTCACGTTCCATCGAAATTATTTGATTAATCGATTTGTGCAAAGGGGATTCGATTCTGCACAAGAGATATTAACCAAGCAACAAAAATGTCATATATATTAATTAAACATTCGAATGGTAAAACTTTGTGGAAACCGAAAAACTCAAATTCGGCATTGATAAGCATGGTGTCCACTCCTGAAGAAAAAAATAGAGACCTTAGAAATAGTACAACACAGAGCAACAAAGATGATTAAAGGATATCATAGACTAACCTATGAGGAAAAGCTAAAACACTGAGGACTGACAACCTTGGAAAAAAAGGAGAGAGGGGACTTGATTGAGACATACAAAATACTAACAAACAAAGTGGAAATGCCAAGAGAATGGTTTTTACAATGAAGCAGCATGATCGAACCAGCAGACAAAACATGAAATTATTCAAGAAACGGGTTGGGAGACACAAACAGCACTTTTTAAGTGCAGGAGTGGTGAACAGATGGAATGAACTGGACGAGAGGATAGTAATGGCTACGACTGTGATTGATTTCAAAACATATTTCATAAATTAATGCACTGTGGCAAAATCTTGCGATGTTAAGAACTGCTTAGACCTACCATATGCAAATGTATGCCAGCAATAACCAGAATTCTTTTTTCTTTTGTTTACTATTCTGTAAAGTTACTAACGACTTAAATTGGCTTACGCCTATATATTTGCTTGGCGTGTTAATAAGGCTTTACAAACGTTTTTTAATAAAGAGAAAACACATTTTGAATATTTTAACATGCTTTTATTATAATAATAATTATTGTTATTATTAGATTGACAATTTCTTGTGCGCCATAGTACCAAATGCAGAGGCATCTTGGTGCCGGAGAGATGGAGACCATTGGCAATAAACTGCAAAACTCTTCCAGATGTTAACTACCACACATTCTATAATATCTTCTACTGGCAATGCTGAAATTACGATTTAAGCAAAACAATAACGACACCGGCATTAAGACTAAGCTTACAACAACAAACAAAGACAGGAGAATATGAAGTAATTGTCTCAAAAATAATTCCAATCACTTGAACTAACTGTAGAAGACAATACTGTACATCTAATGAGATATGGGAGAACACAAAGAAAGTACATATACAGTTACAACGAAAGAAATCTTCGGCTACGAAGAAGAAATAAAAGCAAACCATGGATAACTGAGGAAACCATTAAAATGATAAAGAGAAACGATTGGCAAAGAGTTAGAATCATATGAAATACACAAAAATTAAACATACCTTAGTACCATGTGTAGATAAGAGGAACAATCAATTCAAAAGGCCAAACAATTAAAGCATTTCAAACTGTTAAAACATGGGCAAAGAAATGTCAACCCACATTAAACTGCGTACAATCAGTCACAAAGAAAAACATCATAAATACGAAAGGAATTGCTACAAGATGGAGAGAATATTGCGAAAAACTCAATAATAAACTGGTCATGCAAAGCGGGATAGAGGAACAATTCAGAATGCAAACCCCAGAAAAAGAACCACCACCAGAAATAGAACGTGCCATTCAGAACACAAAAAGTCAAAGGCCACTGGACCAGACATAATTCCAGTTGAACTGTTTAAGATGGGAGGAGAGAAATCAATTAACAGAATACACAAAATATGCGTGGTCTTATTTAAGACAAGAAAATGACCTGATGACTGGACAAAATCATTTTTAATTATTAGAAAAGAGAACTGAAACTATGCTTAAATATTATTATCGAACAAGTGTTCTAGTATCGTGAATGGAATCTGAAAAATTAGACAAGGCGAAGATCAAGGCGTTCGAGATAAGAGAATTTAGAAAGATTCTGCATATATCCTGGACAGAAAAAGAACAAATGAATAGGTATTAGGTAAAGGAGACGTTACAAGAGAACTTTTAGAGTCCATGAAAGAAGGAAACTGTCGTACTTCGGCAACATTATGAGGAAAACCGGTAGGACCTAACTGTTCGGAAAAGGAAATGACGCAAAGCATATTAACTAAATCAAAATCAAAACTCTGTGAAATTTTAAAGTCACCAATTTTATGAATTAATTTAGGATGGATCTTTGCCGATGTTATATCAAGGAAGGCTTTGTCGAATTTCGAACGCTTAGGCTGCCTGCAAAATTCACAACAACTCTTTACAATTACGACAACATTAAGATTCTAATACCTGCACAACTAATTTTGACAATTTGGACACAAATTAAAATATATTCATATCACATTTAACAGTTATTCGCACTACTTACAGCTGTACAAAATGCGAAAGACTTTAGAAGAGTGGAAAACTAATGCAGAAAATGACAGCAAAAACTGAAATAGATTGGCGGCGAAACCCTAACTTATGAAGCCAATCACTGTTCGCTGTTCGCTTAAAGCATAGTGGCAGTGGCTCAAATCCGCCATAGGCACAAATGCTAGACAAATGCGGTGTTTTCAAAAGTTACCAGTTTTGCTTTTCCTTATACATCGATCTACTGAAAGGAAATTTGCGATTGTGTTTCAACCAATTGCATCTCTACTGTTTTGCCCAAACATCATTAAATACTAGTGAACAACACAAGTCATAGCATTCGATCTACAGTGTAGGAAGGCAGCTCCGCAGAAAAACTGATAGAAAACTCACAGACTTGCAGCATTGTGAATTTCCAGGCCAATAGTATTCGTAATTTGGCCCCGCCCTTAAAGCCTCGCAATGGCATTGCATGTCTGTAAGCTAGAAAAACGAAAAAGAGTAACATTAGCAACAATCCAATGATGAAAGTCTCAACGAGCGGCGCAGAGAGAGTGCCCCAAATCGTCATAAAGTAAACAGTAAAGACCGGATTAAAAACTGTCATAGGTGCCGTGTTTTCAGTGGTTAAGAGTAAAAAAATACGCCGCCGTGACCTATTTTATAAGAACAATTTCTTTCTTTGGAATTGAATTGTTTATTAGGCTGTCACTCGAACGTCTGTTGATATTATTATTATTATTATTATTATTATTATTATTATTATTATTATTATTATTATTATTATTACCAGACAATTTCTTCAGCGCAATAGACAAGAATAAGGTCCAAGACATGAGCGCTTAACAAGTGGAATCAAACCCTATCTTAAATAAATATGTTTTTAGGTTTTTGCGGAAAGATTCAGCTGAGGCTGCCTCGGTCACGACGTCAGGTAACTCGTTCCATAGGATCGGGTTAGCTTTCGAGAAGGACCTCTCACCGAACACGGGAGTCTTCGATGGCGGGGGGACGACCAGAGTCGTGATCTCCGCTCATTCATGGTTGTTCAAGTATAGTGTCTTCTTTATCAACCAATGAGAACGCTTGAAGGTAGCAGAGATACAGAATAAGGATCTTAATATTATAGATGTTTTTAGATTTTTGTGGAAAGATTCAGCTGAGCTGCCTCGGTCACGACGTGAAATTGTCTTAAACGTTCTTTAGAATGGAATTGTTTATTAGGCTGTCACTCGAGCGTCTGTTGAAATTGTCTTAAATGATCAGCAGCATAGTCGTCCATGACTCAAATCTTCGGTCTCCTTTGCTTAAAAAAGTCAGTCATGCCTACGACCATGCAATCTTATATACACTGCGAGCCAATTAACTAACGCTTTGTTAAAATTTGTCTATTTAGGCTCGCTAGACTGGACGCAGCTGATGGAATCCCCAACATAGTTATAGGACCCATACATGTCGCTCGCTACTAGGGTTAATTCTAGGATTATCAATTTGGGTTGGGGTGTCAGTAAATTTGGGGGATCCCTACCGAAACAGTCTGACAAGCAAAAAAGTCACGCCAGGCTCAGATTAGGGGGTGTCGGTCTCAGATTGAGAGCAGGGGGTGCTGAGAGCTGTTAGGGGTGTAAAAATACCCCTGATCGCTACACCTATTATTTGTGAAAATGTATTCCTCGAAAGTGAGCACAACATAATTATGCATTTATATAGTTTACTGTACATTGGCAGCAGCGACCATAACGAGCAAGTGACAGGAGGCAACTCCTGCAGCACCACGCCATGTGAAATCCTAATCGTTTTTTCAGTGAAGAAGATAAAATCAACCCTTGCTGACGAGAAGTTGCGCAAAGCCTTCTTTTAAAACGCCTAAAGTACTATGGCCCAGTGCTTCTTAGCCATTTTTTGGCTGGCATATCCGTCAGATTTCAATGATTTGCTAACGTAAAGGTTTACTGACGCCATTATGTAAAAATCTAAGTATTATATAAACTGAAGAGGTTAGGCGCTGAATTTTTTCTTCACCTTGCTGTTATGTTGTCTTTTGAAGATCATTCCTTTCGTTTTATACCTAAGAAAGTCCTGTGCACAACAATGAAACCATAAATAAATTAATGTACTTATAGTATGTACCTACGTATGTATGTATGTATGTATGAATGTATTGTATGTATGTATGTATTCAATCAATCAATCAAATAAGTTTATTCTCAACATCCTGTTGAATGCAATTCAAGAAAAGAAGAAAGCTTAACTAGATAAGAAGGAAAATTCAACTTATATATGTGCTGTCCTTTGATTACGTCAACAAATAAAGGGGACGGGGTTTGAAAAAGTCTGACAGTTGTTGACACGGGAGGTGAGTCAAGAGAAGTTGACGTCAACAGTTTCAATTTTTTTAAAATGATAAAAAATAGGAAATTTTGTGGAATATTATTTATTAAATGGAAAAAGATGACTAGCAAAAAACAAGGTCATCATCACCACATTATGACACTTGATGAACAAAAGAAAGGAAAAGGTCTCATCGCTGCAAAAATAATAACCTTCTAAACCTTTTAGGGAACCCATCACTGGTCTTAGTGGGGGCGGGGGTCAAACGTTTTTGACACTACAGTATATATAGGGGGTCACTGAAAGTCGGCAGTTGTTGACAAGAAGATAGGGTGTCAAAATGCCCAAAAATTGTTGACATAATTAATGGACAGCCCCTATAGTCCATGAATGTCCAAAAACTTGGATAGACTTTACAGAATAATGATACAAACTCAATATTTATATAAATGAAAATGAGCTAGTACTAATATTATCAGTGTAAATTAAAAACTTGTTCTAGGCAATAAAATATTAAAAATAACAAAGATTGCAAATTGATTCATAGACATAGACTTTTAAGTAATACATTGGTCGTTACTAACACAGAACAAACATTATTTTAAGGACATTAGTAACAGAGTCAGTTTGTCTATTGGTATCAGGACCGGTATTAAGATTTTTCCAAAACCTGTGAGTGGTTGGAGATAGGGGTACTACTAGATCGAGAAAAGGGCACCATACAGCAGACTTTAATGCGTTTGGGGTGACAACCATGTATTTTTGCGTCTCAAAGTGCCCCCTATTTTGGAATCCTGGTTACGCCACTGATGTGCAGAATTGGTCTGTTCAGCAAGACAATTCGATCGACTAATCAATGGTGCCCTATTATAGGCTACACTCTTCCAAACAGTTTTTTGACGATTAAGTAGTTTCCAGTTGTTCAACAAAATAGTAAAAGTTCTTGCACCATATACTGCATAGCGTCCTTTTTTTAAAGACAAAATTTTTTGTCTAATATTTCACGCTATATTAATTTTTTAAAATTATAACTCTTGCATGTTGATATGCTACTAAAAACACAACTTTACAGCAAATTTGAAAGAAATTTGAAAACTCATGCGCTAATGGGTTAATAAGTGTAGTTAAAAGTCTTGGTTTCGAAAAAAATAAATATTTCAACTGTCAGGTGTCACAGACTATTGTGTAATATACCAAATTGAAGGTCTTTTCATTCTGAACATAAATGATATCTTGGTATTTGTGTTTACAGTACTGGTTTCTAAGTTATTTTGAAATGTATGTGATTTTGGCGGCCATCTTGAAATAGGTGGATATCGCCGCTCAGCCACCTCTGACCAACTCCCACCATCGAAATTGTTATTCTACATACTTTTCTGCTTCCAATGACATATGACACACCATTTCTTCATTAAAACTGCCACGGGAGAAAATTTTACTATCACTTGCCCCTGGACTAAAAGACGAATTTCTGTTTTAGTCAGAGTTAAGTTATTTGTTTCAAAAGGAAAGCTTATGGCGTTGTTCTTGCTAGTCGTTAGTTAAGTGAGCGTAGTTGTCCCCACGATAAGTGATCACCTCGTAGTCTCGAAAGAGTGTTGTTAGCTTTCTCTCAGTTCTTTTACTCTCGCATTGTCGCACACACATATACATACGCACTCGCCTAGAGGGGCGCGGTGATAATATAATTAGTTTGGGGGAAATTAAGTTTGCCATTTTAAAGGAATTTTTAAAAATGTTTATTTTAAATAAAGTTGATAGGTTTAAATTATTTTTGATCCAAAAGGAGACTATTCCAAATTCGGGGTAAAGAAAATTTTGTAGAAAATAATCAGACCTTAGATGACGCATATTGAAGATAAATATTGTTTCTATTTCTAAGATGAAGTTCACATTTGTTGATTAGAGTTTCAAAGAATTTGTTTACATAGAAAATGTGTGGTAATAGGTTATGGGCATATTTATACACAAATAGGGCAGTTATTACATACATAAATAGGGCTTCTGCCCTAGAGGTGTGCACGGGGACTGACTGTTGTCCCCATCTGCCCCCTTGATCTCCATCCCCACCCCGTCCCCATTGACTTAAAATCCATCCCCACCCCATCCCCACCCCATCCCCTAATCTCTGTCCCCATCCCCAGGCACTGGAACCCATCCTGGTCCCCTGCCCTCATTTTGGTCTCCGTCCCCATCCGCGGTGTTTTATATCAACTATCATTTATTAGTACCCAGTGTGCGATTTTATGACCTGGTGCAGTGGGAGGAGAGGATTTGTCGAGCTTTGGGGCGTAGTTGTTGGGAAAATAGCAGTGGGGGATATGTAGTTGTGGGGAGATGCAGCAGTAGGGGATGCAGTTGGGCAGTGATCCTCCTACAAATCGCGCCCTGCCTTTTCAAAAGTTTTTCAAAAGCATAATCATATATGAAAATGGGACACTATTACTAACCTGATATCTTTAGTGCACATCATAACCATAGGTCAGCCAATTCATTTTTCAACGTGTATACCGGAAACTAACCAAAAGATAACGGACCTTCCCGGTTTTACTACCAATGCCATTCTGCCAGCAGTGAGGAACACGTTGAAAATGAATTGGCTCTCTTTCTTGTCCATTTTTCTGTAACTTTATAAAATGTTTAATTTATATAGTAGGCCTAAGCTAAGTGGAGTTTTTAAGAGGTCCGAATCGATGGTGATTGAGTCAGAGGCACTAAGGTAAATAGTGATGGTTTGCTACAGCACAGGAGATGGGCAATTGGCAGTGGGCACTGGGCGTTCAAATTACAAAGCTGTGCAAAGTGCTCTGCAATCCGCCCCACCTCTAAATTATATTATCTTTTTTGTTGTCCTGCATCTATAGGCTCCCCAACAAGCTGAAACCGGCTCTGATGATTCTCCTGGTGTGTTTATCAATTACCCTCAAGTTCTTAAATGGCTTTATGGTCTCTACATTAACTGCGAACTAACAATGGTTTATTGAAAAGATTCAAAACCAATCTTGCCTGGCCTAAATTTCAATTTATCTTTTAATTCGAAACTGAAAGTTTTATGGTTAGTAATTTTGTAAAATCGGCCGAACGCATGATTATTTTGCGAGATTAATCGTCCCCATTCCCGCCGTATTTACGGCATTTTTGAAACCGCATCCGCGGTAATACCGTCAGTCTGGATCCCGCTACCGCGGTACTACCGTCATAACTTTTCCGTCCCCATTAATATTTCGGCAAAATTACAGATTTCGATCCGCTACCGCGGTAAATCCGCGGATTACCGCGGCGAAACCGCGGTAGCCATTACCGTGCACTCCTCTATTCTGCCCGCTTGATCTACGGTGCCAGACGGGGCGAGCACGTCACAGACTCAAGGACAAGCTGCACTGGCTGCGCATTGACGCATCATCTACAAGAGATGCTGCCTGAGAAGTCCTCAAAGATCCTGCCTGCCCAGCAATAGTGTTGGTCGAGGAGGTTGTCGGCGGCGTTCCTGTAATCAGGTCCAAGCGTTACCCCCCTCCGTCTAAGACAGTGAAATTTGGGGAGAGGTCTTTCACCCGATTTTGTGACCAACGCGACTAGTCTTGATATGTTTGCTACCAGGATAAAGACGCACTTGTTGAACATCTCGTTAAAGTGCATTGTGTACAGCGCTCTTGATATTGTCCTGCTGTGACTATAGCGCTATATAAGTTGACACATTAACTAACTAACTAATTATATTTATTGAATAGATTAGTAGTGTTAGCATAATTTCTATCTTTGAATATTAATTTTACTGCCTTATTTTGTAATACTTGTATTTTATATGATGATGATTGATTTGTTAAGTTAGTTTGCCCGGTTTATATTATGGTATAGTGAAACATGGAAGAATTTTGGTTACAACACGAGTCAGAGCATTTTTAATAGATTGCAAATTTATTAATAGAAGCTTCGGAAAGATTACAGTAGAGGAGATTGCAGTAATTAAATTTGAAGTGAACTATAGAAGTGGCGATTGTGAGGGCGATTTTAGTGTCCACACAAGGGGCCGATCGACGTCACGAATATGGGCATAACAGACTTTTGAAAGTTGGTTGATGTGTGATTCGAAGCTAAGAGAAGAATTACATTCGAATCCGAGAACGGGGCTTTTGCTGTACAGTATATGCAGCCCAAACTGGTTTGGGATTGTAAATTTGTTAAATTGGCGTAGTTGCCCGGGGGTAAGTGAAATTCTGTCTTGCTGCAAACGTATTAAGCTCAACAAGATTGGATAGCAGCCACTCAGAAATTGATAAGAAGCCTGATTCAAGCTCAGCGACTAGTGGTGATATTTGGTCCAGACGAAAAATGCCACGACGGAGGGCTGGAGCATGGACTACTAGATCAAGCGGACGGCCAACTGTCTAAGGTACCTTACAAAGGCGTAGCCAGGAATTCCGGAAGGGGGGTTTTGGTTTCGATCGTGACCAAACTTTGCTAAAGTTTTCTTATTCTTTTCTTTTTAGGAGCTGACAAGCAAAAAAGGTCGTCACCTTCGTATTCTTTCTATTTTGTCTATTGTTTTCTATGACACTTAGAAATTTTTCAATCAGCAGCCATTCCTGGAGGTGTGACCTCCAAAATCGCGTCCGAAAATGAAAATTGTATGGAAAATCATGTAAAAAATTTCGTCGGCAGCCAAAAGGGTTTAACCTCAAAACCATCTTAGATACGCCACTGGTATATGCTATAGGAAAGTCAAAAAGAAGAGGTATACACCATTGTCTTGCATTTTTATTCTTCTGTGTAACCATCTGAGTAAAATATTTAAAAATTGTGACAAGGGTCCACAATTTGGCCTGAAATAGAACCCCCTCCAAAATATATATTGTTGTTTCAAGCTGCGCAGCTAAATTTTTGAATGGTAACCTAACTTTGCTTGTGCACCATTGCCGTATAGACGCAGTATGACGAATGCAATTTAATTTCATATTTGAGAGTTGAAACTCTTTGAATTGATTATAAATTGAGAAAATCGTCAGAATTCTAAGCGAAAATGATAAGCGCTTTATTATTTTACCTTCTTTGCACCAATGTATTCGTTCTTCAACTGCACGAACAGTAGAGAGGAATAGATGGCAACGTCGGATAGCAGGCTTTATAGGCGTTCCTCGATTGAACCAATCGACAGTCATTAGCATTGACTTCAATAATAGTATTCCAGAGGCTGGAAGTTAGCAGAGTGGTAACAGCGTTGGATATTGGTGCAGGAGGTCGCGGGTTCGCGTCCCGGAGGAGCCCTAAGGTCGACTCAGCCTATTTGCGCTAGAGGGGCGTGTTATAAATAGCAGCCCTAAAATGCTGCGACAAGTTACGCGATGCACTAGCCCCGTGTCCGTGGCCTTGCACACGCCTGGCTGAGGGCTACTAGAAACGGAGATCAGCGCCGCCCTATGAGCCTGTGGCTCGGGAAGGACTTTGACTTTGACTAATGAATAAACGGACCCGTCCAATAACAGATTTTAAAAGATTACTCAATTGAAGCAACTGACAGCCATTAGCATACGCTGCAATAATATTGTTGCTAACCTCGGTTTCATTTGCATCGTTTGAAGATGAAACAGCGCCATAACAGGGCCATAACAGATTTAACCATAAGAGCTTTTAAACGATTCCTCATTCGAACCAATCAACAGCCATTAGCATAGTCTTTAATAATATTGTTGCTAGCTTCCATCTGTTTCATTTAGGCCTTCTTAATTTGAAGCCAACATCCTATTGAAAATGAGTACTTTACGTTCGGATCTCGCAGTGGGTCGCGAATACAAATAACATAATTCAGAGACGCCGCGATGATAAACCGCTTTAGACTCCGAAGATGAAGATAGATATAGAGCACCGATGGCTCAGCCTTTCTTAAAATAGCAATGGGGCTGGATCTCTCGCTCTTCGTCAGATCAATATTTTGGATTCAAAATTTAGCATTTGCCTCTGGATTTGATCAATCCGTGGATCTCAAAATCGGATCTAGTTCCTAGAAAGTAAAGTAAAGTAAAGTAAAATCTCGTGAATTTCTACAGCGCCTTGGGAACAGCACAACAGTAGCTGCTTATTCTTAGGCGCTCAGCCTTTCTTAAAATAGCAATGGGGAAGGTATATGATCAGCCAGGCAATAGTCAACATCCAAAAGGGCAGTGAGGCTAGGTTGTTACAGCTATGGAGGAAATGATTTTAGAAACCAGTCAAGGTTAGGGTTGCCAGATACCTCCTTGTCCAAAAGGAGGACACCAGAGTCAGTAAAATTCATAAAGCACACTGAAATGTCTAGAAGACTTTAAAACCACGAAAATCACAAAAAATAATGATTGTACTTGCATTATTGGAAGGTTGCAGTGATTATGGTCGTCAACAGACATTTTTTCCAGAAGGGTACAACATTTTATTTACCTTAAAGCACAACCAATTGATTTTAAATTTAAATTACCGGGGTATAAGAATGGCATACTGTAGACTAAAAGGGTGTAGGACAATCTCCCCTGGACATAATCCCCCGGACACTATCCTCCCGGTACAACATTTGAAGTGACACTGGCGGACATAATCCACCTCTATGGGCTTTGACGAAAAGCAGTGTATTACACCCGTACGGAGTCATATAATCATTACCCACACCATAAACCAGACACGAAACACTAACCCTAAACGATACTGACGGCAAAATTAAGATCTATGATATTGATTTACATTGTTCATTACTTCTCTACCGAGGGATATGTCCGGGTGGATATGTCCGTGGGGGATAATGTCCGGGGGGATTATGTCCAGGGGAGAATGTCCGTGCCCCAGACTAAAAGCATTATTAACAATTTTCCTTGTAATTGGTCATTGTTTATTTTGGCTTAGCATTATATTAATTAATATTACGATTAAAGAGTACTTTATTAGTAATTTTTGTATACATTTATGATTTCGAGGGATGAAGCCTACGCAGACGACGTCCAGATCTTCTCCTCCTGCAAACCTGGAAAGTCGGACGACCTGCGGCTGCGGACGACCTGCGGGGGCAACTGCACAGGGCGGCGGCCTGGAGGGCCCGGGCCGATGATGAATACGTATAATTAACAATAAAATGAATAATAACACTAAAGAATGGTTAAAATGTCAGTCCATCAGAGGGCCCGGCGAGCAGAACGGGACTGACGAGCAAAAAAAGGTCGTCAGGAAATTAACTTCTCAAGGGCCCGTCGACCATTCTCAATTTCTCTCGGAGGGCCTGCGTACAAGACTGCATTCTGGCGATCATGAACTGGACTGCGACTAACCGCCTTGCTCACAATCCGGGCAAGACGGAACTGCTCTGGTTCAGCACCCCGAGGAGGAGTCGCTTGATCAGTCGCACTCCGTTCCTGATCGGTGACGCGACCGTGGTTCCGGTGACAGAAGCACGCCTCCTTGGGGTCCTGCTGGACTCTTCGCTGTTTTTCGCTGGGCACCTCAACAACGTGACCCGGGTGTGCTATCTACAAATGAGGCACATCCGTGAGATCCGCCGTTACATTTCGACGGGAGCCACTGTCCATCTAGTGCGCTCGTTCATCCATGGACTACTAGATGACCTGGACGGCCAACTGAAAAAGGTGCCTTACATCAGGGGGTGGATAAATCCATCCTCCTGTGCATTTGCATGTAATTTTGGACATCAAACATTTTGAAAATTGGACAATATTTGGCCGTGATATAGCAAATTATAAAAGAAATACAAGCATCGTTCTAAACTGATCGAAACGACAATTTATCAGAAGGAGAGTGCTCGGGGTAGTAAGAATATATATCGACCAAATATTGTCCAATTTTCAAAATTTTTGATTTATTTTGTTCCAATTACATTCCCCTACAACTTGCTGTTCACGAAAGTTAGGTTGCCACTCAAAAACTTTAGCAGCACAGCTTGGAACAGAAACAATTTGTTTTTTGGAGGGGGGTTCCGTTTCAGGCCAGATTGTGGACCCTTATCCCAATTGTTATTAAATTTTGCACGGATGGTTTGAAAGAGGGATAAAAATGCAAAACATTGGTGTACACCTCATCATTTTATCTTTCACAGAATCCGAGCAATTGCAAGTTGAAAATGTCCAAAATTACATGCAAATGCACAGGAGGCTGCATTTATCCAGCCCCCTGATGTAAGGCACCTTTTCCAGTTGGCCGTCCAGGTCATCTATTAGTCCATGATTGAGCGTCGATGGTGGTGTGCAATTGCCAATTACATGGCCAAATAGACCGAACTTCGAGTCAGCAGATGATGGGAGCAAAATGCCGGACATTCAGGGCCGTCGAGAGAAAATTAATCCGGACCAGGGTACAAATATTGGCCACTGGCCCTTTGGATTAAATGACCCTGCATAAATGGCCCCACCTTTGGCTATAGCTACTTCATTCTAAGATTAAGTGCCTAGGAATAAGGAGCTACTTCGGTGCTGGTTTTGAAAGCACTATAGAAATTAACGAGATTTTACTGACTTACTTACTTATTGATTTCGGGCCTCTGGTTTCACTCTCCATATGATATGAACACAAAATTTCAAGGATGCTACAAATTGCGTTTTATAATTTGTTGCATTTACTGTAGCCTCCGCCTTCAAATTTTTGATGCAAGTTATAGGTACAGTACAGGCCCATAGGAAGTGGGGGGTGCAGCAGGGGGTGCATCCCATGGAAGATGAGGCTGTTTTTTGCTAAACAAGATTTTTGAAGACACCATAAAGGAAGGTTGATGACCCATTTTGCTTGTCAGTTTTTTTTGATGAATGATGATTTTTAGCTATAGAATAAAATTGAGACTAACAGTATTGCCAATCCTTGTAAGATTTTACGCAATGATGGAGAATGAAAAAGAAATTGATTCTAATTTATTCGAGTGTCTCATCACTCCGCTGAAAGTTTTGCATATCTACGCAGCTACTGTAGCAATAGTCCTTCCATTGGTTATAGTCATACAGAGAATCGATTTTGTAATATTTTTGTCATCTATTGAGCTTGTGAGCAAGCAAGGAACCAGTTATTTTAAGTTAAGACACGGCTTATCTCGCTTTGTGGCCATTTCACTCGACACGCAGCAGAAATCTCGTTTGTTAAATGTCCCTCGTGCTCATACTGTCAGTGGCAGTGGCTACTTGTTTTCAACATCAATCCGTTACCGGGATTCGTTGCCTACATCACTGCGTGAAACCAGGCACTACGCCTTTTAAATTAAGTCATAAACTGTTTCTGTTTGTCCCATTGGTCTTCGAATGAAACTCCTGCCGTATAGACTGCCCTCTTCATCGTCATCATTCTATAATAATAATTATTATTGTATTTTCTACAACAAAGGCTGATGCTATAGGCATCATTATATAATGGATCCATGGATTTGATTGACTGAGTGGTTGATATTCGGTATTGCGCAATAGTTGCTTAGTGTCAAAACTTTCTAATCTTTAGACATTTTGTATGATGGAGGATAGATTTTTGAAAGACTCTGTACAGTATAGTGTGAGATTTGAAACGACGCATTATTACCTTGTAAATTAGGTACTTTATAAGAATAAATAAACATCGTGCACCAACAACAAATACAATTTTGGTGTTATCAGTATTAATAAAAGAACTTATCATAGTACTAAGTAATCACTGAATTGATAACAAAATTTAGTAACAATATTTGTCAATTCTAGCATTTGATCGCTGTTAATTGTCGACGAATTTCATACCACGACTACGCTAATTTACATCTCGCACAAATATAGCTGTCAAGAACTGAAGGCAAACTGGTCGTTTGCACTGACTGCACTTAGTCGTTGTTCGATGACGCATAGAATGTCTTCAAACTTTATATGACACTCTCTTCTTCAGCTTGCCACTGACTGGACAACTATCATCTGCTGCGCTAGATCTCCTGAAAACTTCGCTTTCCCTGAGCTGTATAGTTATGTGTGGGAAATAAACTTATTACCTGCTGTTGTTTTATTTCTCCACCAACTGGATTATAAATTGGACAACGCGCTGCTGTTATTTTGTAATCGTTACTAGGCAACCAAAAGTAGGCCTAGTAATTAATGGGCGGAGCGATTAAATGAGTGGAGCTTGAAGACGTCGTCCACAATTGCTTGTTAACTTAATAATAAAGCCCATTGACTGGATTTAAAATCAAAACTCTTTAAAATTGTAAAAGCCACACATTATAAGAATTAATTTTGGATTGATCTTTGCCGATCCGATATCAAGGATTACTTTGCGGAATTTCGTCCATTTCGCCTACCTGCAACATTCACAACAACTCTTAACAATTACAACTAAAATTCTAATACCTGCACGATTAATTTTGACAATTTGGACGCGAATTAAAATATATTCACTTCAAATTTCACAGTTTTTCGTACTACTTATAAATTGCGTCAAACTTTAGAAGAGTGGTAAACTAATACAGACAATTGCATAAAAGAACTAAATTAGATTGGCGGCGATTCCATAACATGTGAGACCAATAACTATTCACTTATAACAGTCTTTAATACGATGGCTCAAGTCCTTCATGGGCACAAATGCTAGACAAAGGCGGTATTTTCAAAATTTGCCAGATTTGCTTTTCTTTTATGCGACTACATCGTTCTACAGAACGGAAATTTGCTGTTACGTTTCAACCAATTTCATCAATACTGCTTTGGTTAGACGTCATTAAATACTAGCAAACAATGCATTTCGTAGCTTTTGATCTAGGCTCTAGGTAGACAGTTTCGCAGATAATCTGATGGAAAGTTCACAGGGTACTTACCATACGCAATAATAACTTATGACAGGCAAAGGATCTCCTTTCATACCCACTAGGAATACGCATCTCAAGTCCTAGAAAAACGAAAAAGAGAAAAACGTTCGCAACATTCAGTCGTTAAGAGTAATAAATGCGCCGGCCTATAGCGTGACATCTTTGGAATCGAATCGTTTATTAGACTGTGACTCGAAAGTCTGGGGAAATTGTCTTAAACGACCGGTAGAAAAGCCGAGAGTTCAAATCTTCGGTGTTTTTCGAAAAAATCAAGTCAGTCGAATACCTAGACCTATAAAATCCAATATATTCTGCGAGCCAAGTAAGTCAAACGCTTTGTTAAATTTTGACCAAGCTTGATAAAACTCGTTTGGACATAGCTGAAGGAATCCCCAACATAGTTGATTAATGCTGCTCGATACACTTATTATTATTTGTGGCAAATGCATTGCACGAAACAACGCACAATATAACTATTCATTTATATGGTATGCATTAACAGCAGTGAACATAAGGAGCAGGTGGCAGGAAGCAACTCCTGTAGCACCACGACATGTGAAGACATGACACTGTCGTCAGCGAATAAGATCAAAATCAATTCTTGCTGAAGAGAACTTGATGGCTCGAAAAAAGAGTTCGGCTCAGTGGTTGCAACCATTTTTGGCTTATGTAGCCTGCAGAAATTTTTCACAACTCTGTGTACCCACAAATTTTCAAAGTAAATTTAGGGACGCCGACTTCAATTTTGAAAGCATAAATTATAACAATCAGGGGCGTATGGAGGAGAGGCCAAGAGCGGCCGCCCAGGACCAAAAAACTTTGGCGGGCGCAAAATTCCAAATGAACTAAATAGGAAGTCCCAATAAGAATTGATTCAATTATCCTAAAATAGGAATTTTGGGAATAGGGTTGAGAAATTGCTGCAATGTTTGATTGCAGTAAAAGAAACGTAAGGTTACAACTGATAGAGTGCCTCGCTGACGCCCAACGTACAGGAAGTCAGCCATGGTTTCCATATTGATATAGAAACTTGGCGGCATCAGTCTCAACTTTGTTGATAGCGATATCGATGTGAACGACGTTTACTACCGTTACGTGTTCCTGCAGAAGATGCCTTCTGCCATCCTTTCGCTATGATTTTCTGTCTATGCACTATGTTTAGTGCAGCCAATGTATACCATGCAAATACATCACTACCACGTGCTAGGTTTCTTCAAGAAAAGCTACTAAAATTAGAGCATGCGGTGAGCATCCTGAACAAAGATGCGATGGGAATTTCCTTGGCTACATTGCTGCCGAGTTTAATTACGTTTGGGCAAAATTTGCTAAGTTATTGTCAAAATAAGAGGGACTGATTTGTATTGGGTCACAGTGTATTTGCAATCATTGACTTTAAATAGATAATGAAAAGTAGTTCTAATGCTCTTTGACTCGTAGATTTTAATGATTTGCTAACGGTAAAAGTTTACTGATGTCATTATGTAAAAATCTAAATATAGCATTAATTTAAGACGGTAAGCGTTGAATGTATTCCTCACTGAGGGTTGCTGAATTGAGCGTGGTCTTAAGAAAATTATTTCCGTTGCATACATCATCCCGTCATCCTGTGCACAACAATGAAACCATATATAAATGTATGCATGCATGCATGTATGTACAGGGTGTAAAAGTGAAAATTAGCCCCCTTTATGATATTTAATATCTCGGCCGCGTGTGTAGCGATTTAAATTAAATTTATAGACCATATACCTGGAAATGTTTCTGGTGTAATTGCCAAATTTCATGCTGATAGCTTTAGTGTTTGGCGAAATATGGCCATAAAACTAAATATACCCACATTTTGAAACTGACATTTGAATATTACGTCATAATAAAGTGATAAAATATTTTTAAAAGTTTTGTTTGGCCCTGAACGTTTTAAAGGGGATTTCAGATGATTTGTTGCGAGAGCAGGTGCTCAAAATGCCCATGCACCTTTAGCCTTCACACATGCCGACAAGCGCTTCTTCACTGACAGTATCGACTTCTTGATCTGGTTCTCTGGCAAACTCTGCCAGATATTCTTCAGCACAGTCTTCAACTCCGTGATGTTTTGTGGTTTTGGCTGATACTTTTGATAGCTGTCGAGCATGATTCCTCAGACGTGGAAGGCAAATGGATTGATATCTGGGGAGTTGGGTGGCCAGTCATCTTTCTTGATGAAATCTGGACAATTTTGCTACAGAAAAGTCTGGGTCCTGAGAGCAGAGTGAGCAGGTGTTCCGTTTTGCTGGAATATGAAATCTTCTCCAAGCAAATCATGACAGTCCTGCAGCCAATCATAATGCTGCTGTGTTTATCTGTTGGCTGTAAGTAACCCTTGACCTTGTCTGGCGCAATGACAACGGCGCTATTTTAGACTTAAAATGATACATTTTACTATGACGTTATATTCTGTTTGTCAATTTTAAAATTTGGGTCTTTTTAGTTTTTTGGCCATATTTTAGCAAATACTAAGGATGTCAGCATGAAATTTGTCAATTACATCAGAAACATTCCCAGGTATACGGCCTATAAACTGCATTGAAATCGCTACACACGCAGCCGAGATATTCAATATCATAAAGGGGCTACTTTTCACATTTACACCCTGTATGTATGCATGTGCAGTACCAGTATATATATATATGTATATGCTTTTAGTGTATGAATGTAAGCAATGGCGGTTGCATAGGTGGTATCAGAATAGGAGAGAATTTCAGTGAAATTTAAGATAAGCAGATGACATTAGAGAGTGACACAGAGACAACTTTTTATCCCCATACCCACCCCGAACTCAAACATTTCTCCCGTCTCCGCCCCATCCCCGCAGCATTTGTCCCCATCACATCCTCATCCTCGCACCAGCCTTTTGCGACCCCTCATTGTCTCCGCAGTAAGCCGTTGACATAATTTAACAAAACCACTTATAGCAATATACTTCTACGTATTTGCTTCTAAATTATAACGTCATGTTTTACACTGTTAAATGGTAATATCATTTAAAGCTTGAGCTCATGAAGAAGGAAAAAGTTTGACAACAGCATCAGTACTGAGCTTAGTGCGGCGGTCGTCCTCCATTGTGCAACCTTCTCGTAGTGTGGCCACATATCACTCACTACGTTACACGTTTGGAAAGATATTCACTCACTTTTACTTTCAATCAATCAATCGATGTCGCATTTTCCATTTATAACTTCTAGTGTTGAAAAATAACAAGCCATGTGCCTAAGACAATACAAGTTAAAAGGGACACAGGAAAAGGAAGTACTAGGCAGTACTTCTGGCACATTGCTGCGTCAGTCAGCTGATCAAGCGCCGTGCATTAATTCCACCCATACCTACTTAACCAACTACTGGGTTACTAAATCCAATACATGCAGAAAAGCAAGAAAGTCTTCACAACATCATCATCAATATTATTATTATCAACTTCACAATACCGATACCGTTACCGCGGTATGACCGTGGTAAATGCCTCCGTCCCCGCGGTATTACGGCATGACAAGAACTCGTGACCGCGGTAAAACCGCGCTTTTTGGGTGAATTGTCCCCATTACCGCGATAATTTACCGCGGTTACCGCGGGGAATCCCATGTCATTCTCTTAGATGACATCATACTCATCGGAAGTTCAACTGCAGAATTACAGGATCTTGTGTGCAGGGTGGTCATAATAGAAGGAAAATATGACTCACTTATATAATAATTCTTACAAGTGACACCTGTGAAAGCGCCCTTGACTTAGACCTTCGCTTAGCCACGGCGCCATGAAAATAATAATAATAATAATAATAATAATAATAATAATAATAATAATAATAATAATAACAACAACAATAACACCAATAATGCTAAGACAAAGGACGAATGGTTGAAGCATTACTAAACAGGATATGGAAAGGTCACAGTATTCCGTTGAGTACCAATGTCAGCCTAATAAGATCACTGGTGTGGCCAGTTGCTGCAATACGGCAGCTAAAGCTGAACAATAATGAAAACAAGAATTAACAGCGCACACAGGCATTTTAAATGAAAGGCCTAAGGCACATAATGAGACTTTCTTGGAAAGAAAAGAAAACGCATGAATGGGTATTGGATAAAGCAAGGGTTCAGTGAACCCCACAGGAAACAGAAAAGGAAAGCTGAAATACTGGGGACATACAGTATTTTGCGAACAAAACAGGAATGTCTTCAGAAAGAAATAATGCAAGGCACAATGCCAGGTTCACGAAAAATAGGTAGATCAAGAAAAAAGTGGGAAGACACATCAAAGAATAGACAGGATTCACTATAGAGCAGGCGACAAGAAGAGAAGAAGACCGTAGCACATGGAAGACGACAGTCCACAATGCAGCCAATCTTCGGAGCGAAGACGGTTAAAGACAAGACAAGAAAAGACGGTATGTATGTGCATATATATCCAATTTTATATATTTATAATTATATATATATATGTATACATACTACACCAGTTTATATTGAATATTCGAATGAAACTGATTACTAGAAGATGACATATTGACAAGACGCTAGAGCTGCGCGCTGACAGAACGGGTTCGACTCCCGCAGGAGCTCCTAAGGTCGACTCAGCTTTCATTCGCTAGAAGGCTGTTGTAAATGCGTAGCAGCTGTGGCTGCGAAGATAGAATGCGAGTCTGGTAAAAGCAATGACAAACTACTCTAGATTTAACCCTCAACAGCACACGTGAAAATAATTACGAATAATTAGCACCCATGGGGTCCATTGGGCACCGTTCTAAGTTTCGCAAGAATGTGTACATGTCACGTGAATTATGAAACAGAAAATAATGTCTAGCGTTTTCATGCATTTGAGTTTTACAAGTCTCGTATCTTGAGCGCAAAAATTCCAAAACTGCTATGCCAGTCACGACTGGAGTTCACAGTCTTTGCAGCTTAAACATGCATGTTCAATTGTTCATTATAATAATAATATAATATAACAAGGTTTAAAGTGGTTCAGTAGGGACTGCCCTGTGTGAGAACCACTTTGCAAAGCATTGCAAGGCTTACTTTTCGTCCACACTTGCTGCGTTGCTGTCTGATTTTGGGATCTGAATTTCTTGGGCACAGCTCACATCGTTGTTTAGGCTAGTGTCTGTTTTTGTCTTTGGTTGGTCAGTTAATTGTACCTACAGGTTCTAATGTTGCCAATGCCTGCCTTGCATGCATTTGAACAGATCTTGGATTCTGCAAGCGCATGTGAATGTGTTCTGTGACCAACTTTGTACCCAGGCTCATGAAGAACTTGCGACGACCTCGAGCCGAGTTAATTATATCAATGCCAGCCTCCCTCCGCAGCCTACGACATGGTCAAACAATAAGCTCCGAATCCTCATTTCCTTTAATTCCTTCACTGTCTCCTCAAGCCTTTAGGTCTAAACTTAAAACCTTCCTATTCGAACAGTCATTTCCCCCATAGCAGCAACAACCTGACCCGCCGCCTCATAGATACACTGACCTTTGCCCGGCCGACAAACCACCTTGCCTATAGCTATTTCAAGAAAGATTAAGCGCATAAGAATAAGCAGCTACTGCTGTACTGCTTTTCTGGGCGCTGTATAAGTTTACGAGATTTTTCTTACTTACTTACTTACTTAATGTCAGGGCTGTTGTACAACCAGATTACTACTTTAGTGCTCCAACACCAGCCATGTCAATTTGCTAAGTTGCTGGGGTAGCGGATTGAGTAAAACTCTGTCCTACTGTGGATGTATTAAGACCTATGGGATTAGATAGCATCCAGGTAGAAATTGACAAGAATCCTGATTCAAGGTCAGCGACTGGTGGTGATATTTGTGTATTGGTTCAGAGGAAAATGCAATGACGGAAGGCTAGAGAGAAAGAGACAGGTCTTTTGTTTAATGGCGAGCAGCACTGTGATAGATCAGATGGCTTATCGGTAATAATAATAATAATAATGTGATTTTAAGTGGTTTAGGAGGCTAAGTAAGCCTGTGTGAAAAACACTGATGTAACCATCTACATTCAATAACCTAGTTTATCTAGATAGCCTTTGAATCCGTTTACTGTTTCAACTGTCACTCCCACCTCGTCCAAACTGCTCCATTTGTCCACAACCCTTGCACTAAAAAGTTTTTCTTTCTTGGACCAACCCTCTGCTTAAACAATTTGCACTTGTGGCCTCTTGTGCTGCTATAGTGTGCCAATGTAAAGAATCGATCATATGGCACATCTACTTTCCCAGTCATTATTTTGTATGTTTCTATCAAATCCCTTCTCTCTCTTCTTTCTAATGTTGTCAGTCCACAATATTGAAGTCTTTTTTCGTAGCTTAAATTATGGCACCCATTGACCATCTTCGTTGCTCGTCTTTGCACTTTTTCTAAAAGTTCTATATCTTTTTTCAAGAATGGATTCCAAGCCTGAACACAGTATTCTAGATGAGGCCTTACTAATGACTTATATAGTTTAATGATTATCTCTTTGTCACGACTCACAATTGTCCTGTTCACCATTCCCAACATTTGGTTTCCCTTTTTTGCTGCCTCCATGCATTGGTGAGATGGATTCATACTTCCATGGGTGATTATCCCCAAGTCTCTTTCTTTTTCTGTTGTGGTTAGAACCTTCCCCCCTAAAGAATATTCATTACCATTATTAGACTTCCCAACATGCATTACAGAACATTTATCAATATTGAAAAGCATCTGCCAGTCCACAGACCACTGAAACAATTTCCTTAGATCTTCTTGTAAAATTTTTGCATCATCCTCCGAGTCTATATTTCTGCATAACTTTGTATCATCGGCAAACTTTGAAATTTTGGACAGTAATCCTACATCGATATCATTTATATATATTAGAAAAAGCAATGGCCCAAGCACTGATCCCTGAGGCACTCCACTGATAACTCTTGCCCATCGCGAATGGCCTCTCCTAATGCCAACCTTCTGTCTTCTTCCCTTCAACCAATTTTCAATCCATCTGAGAATATTGCCCTTATTCCACAGGACTTCAGTTTGGCAGCCAGCCTTATGTGGGGTACTTTATAAAAAAGCTTTGGCAAAATCTAAATATATTATGTCTACTGCCTTGCCCTTGTCTAGCTTATCAAAACCTCCTCCAGAAAGTCCAACAGGTTGGTCAGGCATGAACGCCCCTTTGTAAATCCATGCTGACTATCTTTAACAATTTTATGCCTAGTCAAATGTTCCAAAATGCTTTCTTTCAGTATTTTTTTCATAACTTTACCGATTACAGATGTTAGGCTCACTGGTCTGTAATTGCTAGGTTCACTTCGTTTTCCCTTCTTGAACAGTGGGCTGACTAATGCGTCTCTCCAGTCTTGTGGTACTACTCCAGTTCTGAGTGATTCATTGATTATCAAAGCAATTGCATGTCCTATTTCATTTCGAACCTCGTAAAGAAAGAAACTTTGAATGTAAGCCATCTAATCATGGGCTCTTGTCTGTCTTTAAATTGGTCAAAACCTTGATAACACATTCTTTTGTACACACTATATCTGTTAGCATTTCTTCTTCATTTCCATCAAACACAATTTTGGCTTCTGGCATAGTATTTGTATTTTCCTCTGTAAATACTGAACAAAAATAGTTATTTAGAATCTGTGCAGTTTCTACATCGTCTGTTATTGCACATCCTGCGCTGTTCAAGAGGGGACCGACTGTGTCCTTTCGTCTCAACTTTCTATTACAATATTTTTAGAAACTTTTACTGTTCTGTTTTATATTTTTTGCTAATCTACCTTCAAAATTTGCAATAGCCATCTTGTTAGTAACTGCTGATGCTTTTCTTTTCTGAGTATACTGTTCCTCCAAGATCTTGAGTCTGTGCTGATTCTGCTCATTTCCTTTACTTGCTAATCTGAGTTTACTTAGTTTCCTCCACGCTTTGTTTTTCGCCCTTCTTTTTCGTTGCACTTCTCTTGTTATCCAAGGAAGTTTGTTATTAATTTTCTTCTGTTTGGGAATGGTCAATTCTATGACTTTGGACATACATTTGTAAATATGCTCCAGCCTTCCTCTGTGTCTTTTTCCTGTTATCTCCCTCTCCAAATCCATTTCTGTAATCATCTTCCTTGCCAGGTCATATTCTCCCTTAAAAAGTTACGTCTTTCTAGAAACTGCTTTTGTTGACCAATCCCAAAGTTAATAGTAAAACTGACCATTTGGTGATCACTTGTTGCAAAATTCTGCCCAACCTCCACGTTGGAAACTATATTCTCCTCTCTTGTTAGAACCAGGCCTAATACGTTGTTGCCTCTTGTTGGCCTTGTCACATGCTGAAACAGAAAATTATCATTGACACAGTCCAGAAATTTCCTATCACATGATCTCTCTGTATCCAGCGTTTCCCAGTCTACATGATAATTAAAGTCACCCATTATAACAACATTTTCTCTTGCTACCCTGTTCAATAAAGCAAACATTCCATTATCTGCTTCTTCCATAGCACTTGGTGTTCTGTAACAAACCCCTACCAGTATTTTCTCTCGGTGACTTCTGACTTCACACCATATATGCTCCTTGAAGTGATCATTTTCTATGTCTGTTCGCTCCATGGCATGCAAGCCTTCTTTAATGTAAAGTAGTACCTCACCTGCTCCATGACCTTTGCTGCTCTGGTTTTCCCTATCTTTTCTAAACATAGCATATCCCTGTAAATTTAGTTCGGTATCATCAATGTCACACTTGGCCCATGATTCTGTGATTCCGATAATGTCTGGACTCATAACTTTTACTTGCACCTCCAACGCGGCCATTTTAAAAACCCCAATCAAACTCCTAGCATTTACATAAAAACATTTCAGTGGTTTTCCATACCTTGACATACTAACTACATTACCGTTGTTCATAATTTCATCTGTATTATAATTGTGACAGCTAGAGAAACCATATTCTATGTCACCTCTAGATTTATGCCTAGTTACGTCCATACTATCTCTATATTTGTTATCACCTTTACCACTTAGACATATGGCTTTGTCTCTAACTGTCAACTTACTTAGTTTAAAGCCTTACAGCAGCATTTAACACATGCAAATATTTTCCTAGCTATTTAATCTGCACCATACCTGTTGAGATGCAGCCCATCATTTCCCACATACCTGTCCAAAACATCGAAGTCGGCGTTCAGAAACTCAGTTCCTTCGCTCTGGCACAGTTCCCACAGTTCTTCGTTGACGCTGGTCCTCTTCCTCTCCATTTCCCGTGACAGTCTGCGTGGCAAGATTCCCATCACCACAACTCGTCTTCTTCTCTTCTTTAATTCCTGCAAAATAAATTGAAACTTCTTTTTTATATCTGCCTTCTCATCAGAAAAAAGATTATTGGTTCCCACTTCAATCACCCAAGTGTCACCATCCTTGTGGGTTGAGTCCAGTATCTTCTGGACATCCTCGAGCTTTGCTCCCGGCTGACAAATGGTGACAAATTTGTTGGACTGCTCCGCCAAATTTTGTCCCACTTGTCGAACATTGGAATCCCCAATGAGCACTACCCTTTTCTCGACTCCGACGCTCTCAGCCTCTTCTCCAACGTAGACGAAGGTGTTCCTCGGTCTTCTTGGAGCTGGCGATGTCTTCTGCTCCTTAGATTTCACAGTAATCTCGCGGGTTCCTTCCTTCCTCGTCTCCGACGGTGCTCTTTCCTTGACGATCTCCGCGTAGGATTTCGTCCGTTCCGCTGCTACACGCTCGCTCAGAGACTTCACGATGTGCTCCAGCTCCGTGAGTCTTTTCTGCTGGTCCATCATCGTCTTTTCCAGAGCCGTGATCTTTCGGCACTGCATGCAGATATCTTCCTCGGTGAAGAACTCCGCCAGGCCGCTCATGCTACAAGTATCGCAAACAGCCAAATCTTTTTTAGGAGCCAATATTATTTCCAGAAGTATGTATTGAGATGTTCAATAAACTAAATTTTATTTTGAATTTATTTATTTATCAAATGTTATTTATTGATCCAAATGTTATTTATTACACGTGATTATTCTTATATCGCTCACTGGCGATTTTTAAAAAAAATCAGCTTAGAAATTTTTACAAAAACACTTCAACTTCCCTTTTATTGGCTTCGCTTGATCCTCCAAACACTCGCTTGTCAAAACGATGTCAAAACGATGTTAAATACTGCAAAAACCGCTAGTTTTTCCACAAACTAATTCGCACGTATGATAACGCTCAACGCACCTTTCGAGCCATTCTTATGAATCGTGTGCGTGAGTTAAATATAAACAGTTATCATAGAGAAACTAGAAAGATGCTCGCTTCGCTCGCGCTCGCTTCGCTCGCAGTGCAGGATAATACTAATCCAATACCTATACCTAATACCCAATCATTGAATTCATGCTGAACAACATTTCAATGATCGCCACCTAGCCAAGCTCTGCGCCACGTAATAATTAGGCCTATGTACGTTAAAATCACGCAACTGTGGCCATTTGTGACGCTGTACACGTATTTTTTGTGTACGTTAAAATGTACGTTAAATTGCGCAACTGTTCGCAAACTGCGAACAATTGTTACCAATAGCAACGTCGTCGCACGCCCAGCCCTCTGACGCTGCAATGACTCGACTAAACCGGTTCTACGAACAATTGTTACCAATAGCAACGTCGTCTTCGAACATCGTCCACCAACGCATCGCGACGTAAGGACTAAACGGTCTAAACCGTCTACCAATAGTCAACCAATGAGAACGCTTGAAGGTAACAGACATACAGAATAACGATTTTAATATGATAGATAAAGATGAAATAATGTCATTATTGCAAGGTTTAAATAGTTGAGAAGTATGAAACTGCCAAGAAATTACCAAGAAAAGTCAAGTTGTCATTTGTCATAATCAAACCAGCATATAAGGTGATAATTACCATTGTAAATTTTTGACCGGGCATCCTATAGCTATAACAGATGAATTGTCCATATAGATTTACTGTAAATTCTGGTCAAATCTAGTGAGCTGCATAATATGCAATCTACTCTCATCGGATGTGCAAGTGATTAAGCATAATAATTACCGTGAAGTATATTCTTATATTTCTCACGTTATTCTCTTTCGGGACAAAAAAATCTTCCTGGTATTCATTTCGAATAAAATACCAAGCAGAATCGACTATATGGATTTTAGTTTTAATGTCCAACACCTCCTTTGTGTATCCAGCGCAACTGATGACGGCCAAAGCAACGACGATCAACACACAAAGCACCTTCATCATCATCATCATCATCATCATCACAACGACAACAGCGATGAAGACAAAGCAGATTGTTTCCAGTTTGCAATCGATAGCCGATCGCAAAAAAACTGAAGAGCCAAGAATAGGCAAAGCTTTTATACGACTATCAGATATTCGTTAGGACCGCCTCTACATTAGGCGGCTATGCTGTAGTCCTGCATGTCTGGCGTCACGCTATATGGCCAAGATTCCCAAACCACGCCCAGCGGCCAACTTGTGTCCCTCAACTCTCTGAATGTGACACGCGAGATTTCACTATTTCATATAGGCATAATGTATTTAAATAATTTTAAATATGCTTCGAGTTTCAAATAAATAAATAATAACTAAAAATGGCGCAACAAAATCCGATCTACAGTATTAAAGAGTCTAGAATTTTAAAATTTTATAAACATCTTGAATCTTGATTCCTAAATATCAGATCGATTTTTCATCAAATGAATTCGTATCAAAATTCAAGTATAGTATAGTCTAAATTTTAAGAATTTAATAACGCTGCGGTCCGCTTAAGTACCGAAAATAATAGATATGGCCCACAACTTGAAAAGCTTGGGAATCAATATTTGACTGATTTAATTCAGTTATCCACAAACACTGATTGATTGGCTACATAGTCACACAGAATGACTGTAGAGAGACAAGGAGACAGACGGACAGAATGGCAGATTAACTGACTGATTGAATGTAAATTGCTGGTTGACTGACTGACTGACCGACTGATTGTCTGATTACCTGGCTATGATCGATGAGTGAGTGACTTTACAAACAGACAGACAAATTGAATTGCCTGAATTATATCGACCGATGAAGATAATGAAGATAATATATTGCAATTCAAATTATTGCATTTCAATTTAACTAAAGAAGCTATCCTTTCATAGATAAGATCTTTACCACCTGAATCGTGAGAGAATCAAAGGTTAAAAACCGGAGATCATACGAGCGCAGAGGGAATTATAGCGTTTAAGAGAACGCGATGATTGATGCGAAATGCATTTCAATGAGACCGTTGAGCGTCTTCTTAATTGAATCACTTGAACGAAGAATTATTATGTATTGTAAGCCTGTTCGTGGCCATAGAAAACAAGGTGGTCAGTACAAGCGATACAAGGACCAGATAAAGGCAACCATGTAGAAATGCAACATCAACGTAAACAGCTGGTAAGAAGAGGCCTCCAATCGCACTCATTGGCGCAACATCATCAACGATGGTGCAATGATTTTGGAGGCTAATCGGATAGTTGAAATAAAAAGAAAGCGTCAGGAACGGAAGGACCGTGCAAACTTAGACTCCGTCTATGCAACGGATTACATATGTAACCACTGTGGAAAAGCGTGTGCAGGAAAAAAATTGGACTATATAGCCATATGCGCACCCACTTATGATTGCTAACAATCTCAGACATAGTTCGTACTGTATGTGAACTCACAGGCGATCCGTCATCATCGATTTCGATGGACGGCTTATTATTATTTTGAACGAAGAATATCTTCTTTGCTAATGCGACCCACCTGTTGTTTATCTGGGAGGATTTAAATATATAATATTGCCCGCAGATTAATAAAAATGCAAAGATAATTGTCTGTCACGCGATTTTGCTTCATCAATCAAACAACTGTTTAGTCGATTAGCAGCTTGAATTTTAACAGACTACATCAAAACTCTTGACAATATACTGTAGAAAGAACACGCGAGTCTGTGCATACTGCGACGTGGCATGCTGTCCCAGCATCATCTTCTATACCGCCCGTATCTCTGAATTCAGTTATCCATATTCAAACGTAGGTAGGCCTACAGTGGACCAATGATAGTCACCTAGTGAGATCATTGTGCGTGGTGCATGCTGCTTATATAAGCTTACAGTAGATATTGTATTGAGCACCAATTTAGACAGCGTCCCAGATTTGGAACCACAAGAAAAAGTAATTCTGTTGAACACACGCCAGTGCAATATAAAGATAAGGCAGATTTGACTCTTATGTATTTTCTTATAAACATACAGTAGTGCATTTTCCAAACCAATACGGCCTTCCTTTTCTCACATATAGACAATTTTATAAATGCACAAATCAAACTGTATTACTAACACTAGAAAGAAAAAGTGCGTCAATTGACGCAATTGACATTTTTGAACAATACTATTATCAGAGTTTACTTTGAAAAAGTCCGAAAAAATATGACTTTTCTTTCGACCCAGGCTATAATAAATTGCAGGTAAACACTTTCTATACACTTTGTTAGTGGTTAACGATGGTTTTATACGTTTGAGGGCCATGCAACCGCGTCAATTGACGCAATCGAATTTAACTTTGAAGCTATCTACTGTATATGGAAACACTATAATTATAACGTAGAGTATTGGAATCACGCTAGAGTTGCTGTGGTGTCCAAACTTTGCACAATTTTGAGTCTTTTATGATGGAGAGTAGATTTTTGAAAGTGTGCTGTTTGAAATAGCTGAGAAGTGTCGCATTTCGAGCGCTGTAGAATAAAATTGAGACGGAGAGTTTTGACAATCTTTGCAAACTATTACGCAATGATGATGGATAATCAAGAAAATTCAAATTCGAGTGTGAAGGTTTTTCATATCTCCGCAGCTACTTTAACAATAGTCCTTCCTTTGGTTAAAGTCATACATAGAATCGATTTGATAATATTTTTGTCGTCTATAAAACTTGTGATACAAGGAACCAGTTACCTTAAGACAGAGATTCCCTCTCGCAATCGACTTTGTGGTCATTTCACATGATGCTCGGAAGAAATCTCCTTTGTTAAATATCCCTCGTACTCGTACTGTCAGTGGCAGTGGCTAGTTGTTTCCAAATCAACAGTTTCCGGGATTCATTGCCTACATCACTTCGTGAAACCAGCGCAGTACGCCTGTTCCTGCTCGTCCCATCTGTCTTCGAATGAAGCCCCTGTCGTCTAGACTGCCCTCTTCATCGTCATCATTCTATAATCATAGTTATTATTGTATTTTCTACAAAAACGTCTGATGCTATAGGCATCACTATATAATGGCTCCATAGATTTGATTGACTGATTGGTTCACATAAAGGACAGAATCCGCATTGCGCTATAGTTGCTTTGTGTCAAAACTTTGTAAGCTTTAGAAAGTTTGTTTGATGGAGAGTAGATTTTTGAAAGATTCTGTATAGTATAGTGCGAGTTTTGAAATGGCACATTATTACCTTTTATATTAAATCATAATTATAGTGCACCAACAATAAATACAATTTCGGTGTTATCAATACTAATAAAAAAACTTATCATAGTGATTTGAATTGTTCTGAAAACATTTACACTGTACAGTGCTAATGACTTTGATGACAGTCCGCAATTTTCTACTAAAATCTGACGATTTGCTAGACACGATGAAGAGTTGACAGTTTCTCAATTCCAGAGACCATAGCCGAATTCTAGCCGTGTACGCTGTAACTGGAATAGAGCAGAGCGTCTATTATTTGTCCTATTTGCGTTTATAAAGTGTAGCCTGCATGTAAAATATTTAAAATGTTCTCTTTAACAGTGGCGTTTCCAGGATACATAGGAAGTTGGTGGGTGAATGAAAATAGAAGGGAAAAAATCAATAAACTTTACCCAAAAAGGCTGACAAAAGGGAATTTTATCCCTAATTTTACTACACTTTTACTCCGAAAAATAGGTTGACAAGCAAACAAAAGAGGTCATCCGCACTTTACCCACGTAGTTTTACTAGACTTTTACCCAAAAATAGGTTTCACAAGCCAAACAAATAAGTCAGTATGTCCGATGATGGGGATGCATCTCCACTGATCCCCCACGTTGAACCGCCACTGGTCCTTCATACTATTTGTCCGTACAATGCGCCATATTAGGCCTATACCTGTGTCTTTGGGGCTTTATATCTATTAAAATATCTTTACTTTAGGCCCATAATGAATCTATTTTAAATGCTGCAGCTTTCAATATAATAATACTAAAGACATGTCTGAGCACATGCGATTCCACTCGAAATTTTATTGAGTTCCATGCAATCAAGGCTAAATAACGGCATTGGAAGTCAGTTTTTAATTAAGTCATTTGCAATGCATGGCTTGCACGAAGAACAATGACAATGCTTTGAGTTTTGGCGTTCAATGTGATCCAGGGGAAAATAAGAAGAAATTTTTAAAACAAAGTTTATTCCTGACTGCCAAATTTCTGACACTAACGTTGGCGTAAACCATTGGCCCAAAAATGGCAAACTTCATGAAAAAACTTTCTTCTAGTGAAATAAAAAAAAAATTATTATTAATTATTATTATTATTATTATTATTATTATATTATTATTATTATTATTATTATTATTATTATTATTAAAACGTTTTATTATTATTATTATTATTATTAAAATAGTAATATTTCTTTATGATCCAACATGGCGTCGATTTGTACAAGGAGTGTTGTAGAACACTGTATTCGAACCAACAGCAGAACTTTCTAAGCGACAAATTCCTAGGTGTGAGGATGTTTTAAAAACATAGTGTTTGAGACTCAAGGCTGATGATACTGAATCGAAAACACTCTTCAAACTAACACAAATGCTAGCGATTGAAGTGAAAGATATTCATACAGCAGCAAGTATTCCATCTATTGGTCTACAGTGTATTTCTGTTAGTATACAAAGACTTATTTCAAAGGCACATGAAGTTGAAAAATACCCTAAGTTACTGCGCAACACTCATGGATCCACTCTTCTGAATCTCTTCACAGTTCATCTGTTGAGCACTTGCGTTGCGTCATGGAATGGGATCAATTTAAAATCTGCATGCTAATATTTTAATTAATGATTTCTGTTGAGTGGTTATCCATAAATTACGTAAGCAATAATGGGAGGGGATTTGAAAAACTTCGAGTTGTTGACAGGGGGTCCAAATTCGCCAAACAAATTTGTTTACGTAATTTATGGACAGCTTATGGTCAGCTGCTCCGGGTTGCATTTTGACTCTGGTTACGCCACTGTTTTCTGAACAAATGACAGAAGATAGGCCTAAGAGGCAAGTATTTGATTGGGCTGAGGTCATAAGTGAGGTGCCAAGAGGTTCAGTGTTGGGACCTCTATTGTTTTTAATATATATAAATGGCATTGATAAATAAATAAATTTATATATATATATATATAATTTCGAATTATTTAATTTTGGTACCAATCTACTAAAGGTTGTTCTTTAGACAAATGAAACTTAACAATAAATTAATATAACCTACAAAGTCAAAATTTCAATTTGAAATAAGTTAAAGTTATTGAAGAGGGTGAATTTGAAATTCCTTTTCTTCTTCCGTACGACATCTGCAAAAACAATAATTATTACAGCGAGACACGTTATGCGCTCTACGGAAGATGACATGGTGGTATTTGAGAGTGAGTGGTTTAAAAGACTGCCATTTTCAGAGTTTCCTATTTCCATTTTCTATTAAACAAATGGACAAATCAGCGAACAAGAATGCGCCCCTTTTGCCCTTGGCAAATGCAACAATGAAAAACGACGATCATCAATTTTATGTTTATAACTCAACAAAGAGCAATATACAAATTGAACATATTCCAAGGTACTAGTTAAAATTCGAACGCGACGCTTAGTATGGACATTTCTTTCGCACAGTGTTTTATCCAATCCTCAGGCCTTAGGGGAGGGGTAAATTGGCTTGGCTGGAGGGGAAGAGATACAGTTCAATGCAAAAATTTGTCCTACTGCCACATTTTTAGAGGAACTTTTCAGTTTCTTGAGCGGGGAATCTCTCCTCCCAGTGCTTTATCCAGACTCCAGAACTTTGGGAGAATGACTTGGCTGGAGGATAAGAGACATACAGTGTAATTCAATGCAAAAGTTTATGCCAGAGCTGAACTTTTTTGGGGGAAGGGGTTGAGGTTTTTGAGTGCGGAGATAGCCCTTAACAGACCTGGATAAATTACGGCTCCCCTAACAGACCTGGACAAAATACTGATCCACCTAACAGGCCTGGACAAAATACTGCGTACGCAAAACGCAAGATTTCAGAGTTGTGAGAATGGCCATAATTTTTGGACTTCGAAGTGTTTCGTAAAGGTATCAAATTACATGTAGATCAACTGCAATTAGATTGTAATTTACATAATGATTCTAGAATTTCAGAGAAACACTCTACCCATTTACAGCCGATGACCCTGTTGCTTGATGATTTGACTCAGGCGGTTGCTTGACGATCCAATGGTTGGTCACTTGCCCTAGTCCAACCTTAGCTGTATTCATGTTCATATGTTTCTGCTGTCTGCAGAGAGTAAGGAATCTGCATAGACAATTTTATTTCATTTTTCGACTTAAAAACACCAAAAACTGTAGAAAATTGTCTTTTACAGGGTTTTAAAAACTAAAAACCCTAGATTTGTTAAGAGAGGGAGAGAGGGAGGGGGGATAAGGAGAGGAAGGGACGAAGAAGGGAAGGCTTGGAAAAATGGGGGAACAAACACACACAAATTTGGAAAACTGTATAATAATCTATATGATATAGAGAGTAGCGTACAGCCAGACAACTAATAATATTACGTCGCAATCCTCAATTTCCGCGCAATATTAAAATATACGTTCCTTAGCAACGATTGTAAAATGACAGCAGCACATCATCATCCAATGAAGGCGGCTTTACGGAACAGACAGGCAGACGCTAGGAAACTATATGCCTATGTATGCAATGCTGATAGCATGCTAAATATTAGGAAGCTGATCAGTAGTTGAATCCGTACTCTTAAGCTAAGCCAAAAATCGGATAATTGTACTGCATTTGATTGAAATTAGGAAGTTGAATCTTACGTGTGCACATTTCGACCAGATGAAACAGAAGAACAACCACGAAGAAGATCTTCAGCCAGAAACGAATGAGGATTCCGGTCTCCATTCCAGACTGCTTCCTGCCTTCTTCACAAGGATCAATGCTATCTAGGGCCTATTAAACACACGAGAAGCGTTTGAAGCGAGAGCGTCGGGCGTTCTTTGATTTATATTCATTTGCTAGCGGCCAAAACCTCCTATCCCAAACCCTTCTCCCCGTTTAATATTCGATCGTATAATCGCATTCAATCGGCAGCCATATAGGTGTGTAGGATACGGTCGACTGGCTTCGTGCAAAAAACTTTATCGTTGACGTTAAATAAGTGAAACGCACCAATTTGATGTGCATTCATTCATAATAGATGGAATGTTGATTAAATGTCATAACAGACCGTGAATACTAATAGACTGGTATGAAAATGAACTGTATAGGTCGATCTAAATTTCATTTTAAAATCAATAAATTATGGCGTATCGAAGCGGTTCTCGTGTCACATCTTGGGGTCCGCATAACGGGAAAGTACCCATTTTCAATTAGGTGGACTTATTATACGCGCTCTGAAAACATTTACAATGCCAATGACTTTGATTGATGACAGTCCGTCATCTCTCTTCGTGTACCGTGTATCTTAATGCTCGTGTACCCGTGTACCGTTCTCTCATGTACCGTGTACTTTATCGCTCTCGTGTACCGTGTACCTTCCTAGCTCTCCTGTACCGTGTTACCACTTCTCGTGTACCTTCCTAGCTCTCGTGTACCGTGTACCTTCCTAGCTCTCCTGTACCGTGTTACCACTTCTCGTGTACCTTCCTAGCTCTCGTGTACCGTGTACCTTCCTAGCTCTCGTGTACCGTGTTACCACTTCTCGTGTACCTTCCTAGCTCTCGTGTACCGTGCACCTTCCTAGCTCTCGTGTACCGTGTTACCACTTCTCGTGTACCTTCCTAGCTCTCGTGTACCGTGTACCTTCCTAGCTCTCGTGTACCGTGTACCTTCCTAGCTCTCGTGTACCGTGTACCTTCCTAGCTCTCGTGTACCGTGTTACCACTTCTCGTGTACCTTCCTAGCTCTCGTGTACCGTGTACCTTCCTAGCTCTCGTGTACCGTGTTACCACTTCTCGTGTACCTTCCTAGCTCTCGTGTACCGTGTACCTTCCTAGCTCTCGTGTACCGTGTACCTTCCTAGCTCTCGTGTACCGTGTTACCACTTCTCGTGTACCTTCCTAGCTCTCGTGTACCCGTGTACCACTAAATTGATAACAAAATTTAGTAGCAATACTTGTCAATTCTAGCATTTGATTGCTGTTAATTCTCTACGAATTTCATACCACGACTACGCTAATTTACATCTCGCACAAATAGCCGCCAAATACTGACCGAAGTACTAATACTGACTGACTGGTCGTTTGCACTGACTGCACTTAGTCGTTTTTCGATGACCCATACAATGTCCTCAAACTTCATTTATATGCCACTCTCTTCTTCAGCTTGCCACTGACTGGACAACTATCATCTGCTGCGCTAGATCTCCTGGAAACTTCGCTTTCCCTGAGCTGTATAGTTGTGTGTGGGAAATAAACTTATTACCTGATATTATTTTATTTCTCCACCAACAGTGGGCTATATAGTTATGTGTAGAAAATAAATTTATTACCTGCTACCAACTGTATGTTATGTAGCCATTTTAGATATTATTTTGATAGGAGGAAATGAATTTATACATAAATAAATCTATGCGTATGCAGCGTTATTTTATTTCTCTAGCAACCGCAGATTTCGCCCAGGAAATTCTTTTATGGGGGAAATATATTTGTATGACACCGGGTTTCACCTGTATATAATCCACGCGTTTACATGTACACCATCTAGATCAAGAATGTTGTAAAAGAGAGCCTGTGACCATCTTCTGCATGTTGCTTTGGTGCCAGGCCCTCCGCAAGTGGGGTGCAGAGGGTGCAGCTGCACCCCCTGGAAAAATGTAGAGGGTGCAGTGCACCCCCTGGAAAGAAGATGGGCTGCACCCCCTCTGCACCCCCTTTCAGCTAAAATTCGTCAAAAAAATTGCCAAAATTTGCTAAAACTGGCCGCAAAATTGCCAAAATTTGCTAAAATTGGTCCAATATTGCCAACATTTGCGAAAATGTGCAAAAAATCGCCAAAAATTTGCTAAAATTAGCCAAAATTGCTAAAATTGGCCATAAAATTGCCAAAATTTGCAAACAATTATCTTGCCCCAAAGAAAAGTGTGAAATGATGCTACTGCTTTTATCTGGAGAAAATCTGCACCCCGTGATGAAAATTCGTTCCGGCCGGCCTGTTTGGTGCTCATTTCTCGATACATGTAGTCAAGCATATCAATACCCTACTTATTTCTGTTGTAATAGAGATTTGTTTCAGTTTTCTTTTCTTTTCATCGCCTTGTCGTGAAGAAAAAGCCCGAAGCATATCTGTATCTTATTTGTAGAGTTATGGTTCTCTTTTCACGAGTGTATAGTTAATGCAAGCACAAAAGAAGATTAGAGAACTATTCATCTTTTAATACAGGAGATTAAGATCAAGGCCCCTAATATAAAGAATGTTTGCGTTAGGAGCATAATGCAGATTCTGGGCATTTAGTCATGGCATTCATTCATTCCTTGACAATTTCTATAGCGCTGTAACAAGGCTGAGGCCCACAACAAAAGCGCTTTAACATCTCAACTATAACCCAACCTAAACAGATGCGTTTTTAATCTCGTGATGAAATGCTCGGGAGTATCAGCCGTGGTGGTCTCATCAGGAAGAGAGTTCCACAAGATAGGATTACCCCTAGTGAAAGATCTCTCTCCGAACTTGGCGGTCTTGGATGGGGGAGGAACGTGAAGTTTAACGCCACGACTCGAGCGGAGCGAAGATCTCCTGTCATTACCCTGCGGTCTCTTTACAAGAGAGGCAAGGTACTCAGGACAACACGGGTCATGCAGCGCTCTGTACGTCAGCCAGCATCTTTTGAACACAATCCGCTCAGGGACTCGGAGCCAATGTAGACGATCCCTGAGAAGTGGTGTTACATGTTCGCACCAGCGACATCCGAACACAACCCTCGCCGAGAGATTCAGAACAGACTGCAGTCGATCAAGTTTGCTAACCGGGAGGCCCAACAGGACACTATTGCAATAGTCGATCCTAGTTAGCACCAAGGCCCGGACCAAGTGTACCACTCCGGATACAGGCAGATATCGCCGGACTGATCGGATCCTTCTCAATTGAAAGTGACATCGCCTGATCACATCGTTTACGTGTGGCTCGAATGAAAGAGTCCCATCAAAGAGTACCCCAACAGCCGCACGCACTCGGAGGGGACAATGGTAACATCACCCATCGCGAACGGTTTGCGACTCACCAGCATCCTTCTCCGAGGGGTGCTGACCCACAGGAACTCAGTTTTTCCCACGTTAAGGGCCAGTCGATTTTCCTCCGCCCACTTCGAGACAGCGACTAGACACTCGATGAACCGTTCCCGAAGCGCCTCCACATCACCAGGAAGGCAGGACGAGTAAATCTGACTGTCATCAGCATAGCTATGGGGTGCCAGTCCAAAGGCCGCAATAATTGATCTCAGATCAGCCGTGTACAGAATAAAAAGTAATGGACCAAGTACTGACCCTTCAGGAACTCCACAGCCAACGTTCCGCCCCATAGAGAGTTTCCCACCGCACATTACAGATTGCACTCTATCAGAGAGATAGCTGGCTATCCACCGCAAGGAGGAACCACACACTCCGAACGAGTGGCAGTCATTATTGATGATGATGGATATGATGATGATGATGAGGAGGATGATGATGATGATGATGATGATGACGACGAAAATGATGATCATTGATAATGATTATAGTAGTGACTGGATTATAAATTGGACTACGCGCTGCTGTTATTTTGTAATCGTTGCTAGGCAACCAAAAGTAATAATGGGCGGAGCGATCAAATGAGTGGAGCTTGAAGACGTCGTCCACAATTGCTTGTTAACTTAATAATAAAAGCCAATTGTCTGGATCTAAAATCAACACTGTTTACAAATTTTTAAAGCCACACATTATAAGAATTAATTTTGGATTGAACTTTGCCGATCCGATGTCAAGGATTACTTTGCGAAATTCTGTACTTTTCGCCTACCTGCAACATTCACAACAACTCTTAACAATTACAACTAAAATTCTAATACCTGCACGACTACTTTTGACAATTTGGACGTAAATTAAAATATATTCATATCACATTTCACAGTTATTCGCACTACTTACAAATTGCGTCAAACTTTAGAAGAGTGGAAAACTAATGCAGACAATTGCATTAAAGAACTAAATTAGATTGGCGACGATTCCATAACATGTGAGACCAATAACTATTCACTTAAAAAACTGTCTTTAATATGGTGCCTTCAGTCTGCCATAAGCACTATTAAGCAGAAATGCTAGACAAAGGCGATTTTTTCACATTTTTGCAGTTTTGCTTTATTCGACTACATCGATCTAAAGAAAGGAAATTTTTGCTGTTGTGCACCAGCCAATTCGATATCTACTGTTTTGGCCAAACGCCATTAAATACTCGTACTACTTAACAATAGGGGGTAAACGTGTCAGAGCTTTCGATCTAGGCATCTAGGCAGGCAGAAAATATGGTAGAAAATTCACAGAATGCTTACGCTACGCATCCCATATTATTGACAATGAAATATTCCTCACTTCTAGAGTTGATGGCTATCCAAACCTTAATCAAGTAGAATTCGCATCGCAAGTACTAGAAAAACGAAAAAATATTAAAGCATTCGCAACATTCGAATGATTAAATTCTCAAAGAACCGCGCAAGATAGAATGTTCCAAATCGTCATAAGACTAAGAACTAAAAACTCCGGATGCATAGATGTAGCTGTCATAGGTGTCATGTTGTCAGTGGCTAAGAGTAAAAACGCATCGCTTTATAATTTTGACATCAGCAGTTTCTTTCTTTCTAATTGAATCGTTCATTAGATTGTCTTTCGAGCGTCTGTTGAAATTGTCTTAATTAAATGATCTGCATGAAAGTCGAGAGTTCGAATCTTTGCTCTCCTTCGAATAATTAAGTCAGTCGAATAGGGTCTACATAGGACCATGCAATCTAATACACATTGTACACTGTGAGCCAATTACAACAGAGGCTTAGTCGAAATTTTACCAAGCTGGATAACACGCGGATGGACGTAGCTAACGGAATTCCCAACATAAATAATTGTTTACATGTATACATGTAGCTCGCTACACCTATTATTTGTGGCAAATATGTTGTAACGAAACAAAGCACAACATAATTATGCATTTATATGGAACACATTGGCAACAGTGACCATAACGAGCAGATGGCAAGAAGCAACTCCTGCAGAACCACGCAATGTGAATACGCGACCTTGTCGCCAGTGAAGAAGATAAAATCAACTTTCTCTGACGCCCAAACAGCTAAGCCTAGTGGTTACAGACATTTTTGGTTGGCGTACCATTCAGAAATTTATCGAAAATCTGTGTACCCGCAAATTTTCCAAGTAAATTTAAGGAAACAGACTTCAATTTTGAAATCATACACACACACCAACGTACAGAAAGTCAGCCATTGTTTCCATATTGCTCTCCCAACTTGCCGGCAACTTGCTGACTAAATATTTGAATAGATCTTTCCGATTTCTTGTATAGTATGCGAAACAAAATGCAAGTAGCAGTGGGGGCAAGGTGTAGTGTTGGCGCCCACAACCCGCCAAAAACCTCTGACAAGCAAAACTTTGTTGATAGCGATATCAATGTGAGCGGCGCATAATTCCGCAGCGTGATCCTGAAGGAGATGCTTCATCACCTTCATGCCCCTCCCTTTGCTATGCTTGTCTGTCTAGGCACTATGTTTAGTGCAGCCAATGTATACCACGTAAACACATAGGCTAACTATCATGCGTTTGGTTTCTTTAAGAAGATTTACTGCAAATAGAGCAACTTGCACAAAGATGTCTTGGAAATTTCGTTGGCTACATCCCTAGCCAGTTTTATCAAGCTTGGTCAAAATTTGACTAAGTTATTATCAAAATAAAAGGGGTTGATTTTCATTTGATCACAGTGTATTTGCAATCATTGACTTTAAATAAGTAATGAAAAGCAGTTCTAATGTTCTTTGTCTAATAGATTTCTACTATTTGTATACGGTAAAGGTTTACTCATGCCATCATGTGAAAATCTAGATCTACTGTAGCATTATTTTAAGACGGTAAGCGTTGAATGTGTATTCCTCACATAATCGATCGGTTTCTCGAATGGTCTTTCGAACACTATTTCCGTTTTATACGTTGTGTATAACTGTGCATAACAATGACACCATGAATAAATGTATGCATGTAAGCAAGTAGGTATGTATGTTTGTATGTACGTATTCATGCATGTATGTACGTAGTCCTATGTATATGCAGTACCAGTAAATATATATAGAATGCTTTTACTGTATGTATGTAAGCACTGGCAGTTTCATCGATGGTATCAGAATAGGAGGGAATTGCAGTGAAATTTAAGATAAGCAGATGACATCATACTCATCGGAGGTTAAACTGCAGGACTACAAGATCTTTTGTCCAGGGTGAACATAATAGGCAGACAATGTAATACGACTCACTTATGGCAGTTCTTGCATATGTCACTTGTCAAATCGTTTTGCCAAGGCGCTAACCAAATTGCCTTAATAATAATAATAATAATAATAATAATAATAATAATAATAATAATAATAATAATAATAAAAGGTAATGGTGCTAGTGGACAAAAACTGCAGCATCAAAATTCAGAATATAGTGTTGGAACAGGTCACCACCTTCCCATATTTAGGAAAAGAAAATGAATGAATGGGTAATAGATAAAGCAAGGGTTTAAAGAACCCTACTGGAAACAGAAAAGGAAAGCTGAAATACTGGGGACATATTGTGCGAACAAAACACGAATGTCTAGAAAATGAATAACGCAAGGCACAATGCCAGGTTCACGAAAAAGAGGTAGACCAAGAAAAAAGTGGGAAGACGACATCAAAGAATGGACAGGACTCATTATAGAGCAGTCGACAAGAAGAGAAAAAGACCGTAGCACATGGAAGACGACAGTCCACAATGCAGCCAATATTCGGAGCAAAGACGATTAAAGACAAGACAGGAAAAGACGGTATGTATGTGCATATATATATCCAATTTTATATATTTATAATTATATATATATGTATACATACTACACCAGTTTATATTGAATATTCGAATGAAACTGATTACTAGAAGATGACATATTGACAAGACGCTAGAGCTGCGCGCTCACAGAACGGGTTCGACTACCGCAGGAGCTCCTAAGGTCGACTCCGCTTTTCATTCGCTAGAAGGCTGTTGTAAATGAGTAGCAGCTTTGGCTGCGAAGGTAAAACGCGAGTCTGGAAAAAGCGATGGCAGGTTACTCTAGATTAATGGAGATTAATGGAGCAAGCCACATGCGTCGCTGCTTGCCTGAAATCGAAGATGAGCGCCGGGGTTCGAGTTTTGGCGAACCTTAACCTTAACAGGTGTACAAATAGTCGAAGAACGATCATTTTTAGATACTAATACAGGGAATCGTGGAAACCAAATTTGGACAAATTTATTGTCAAAATAAATGGCGGTGGGATTTATTGGCTCACAATGTAGATAACGGGCATGTATGTAAATAAATCTCTGAAAGATCGCGGTATGGCCCTGGGAGAGGAGCATTATAGCAATATACCGTCAATACCACGTGCGCCTCTGGGATGAGATTGGCGCAGTGACAGCAGATTCATGGTCTTATCCGCTGTTGAGTCAAATACTGCTGTTCGTTGCAAATTAGCAAGGGGGCACTCCGCCAGTATCCACATGGCTGGGCTGCTGCCCCAGCGCCCGCCGTAATTTGTCTAGAGTTGTCTTCTCCTAGGATGGTTGAAATTGCTGAGAAATATGAAATTGCCAAGAATTAAAGGGCATGCTATCAGTTGTCATATTCAAAACAGTATAATAAGGCGATAATTACCATTGTAAAATTTTGACCGGGCATCGAAAACGAATGAAAGGTCCGCAGAGATTCACCGCAAATTCTGGCAAATTCTAGTCACCTGCAAAATGTACAGTGTAGGCTACTGTCCATGTACTTAGAGTTTGATGCTAATCGGATGGACAAGTGATTAAGTAGGCCTACAATAGTTACCTGGTACACTTTCATGTTTTCGATCTGCTGCTGAGTGACAACAAGAAAGTCCGTTGGGAATACACCTTTTATATGTTTGGTACAGGCCATGAGGACTTTTGTTCTAATGACCGGGTCGTGCACCTCCTGAAAGTTTTCACCGCAACTGATATCAACCCAAGCAACGATGATCAACACACATGGCGCCTTCATCATCATCACGACGACGACGGCAACGTTGAAGACAAAGCAGATGTCTCTTCACTTCACAATCGATAGTCGAACGCAAAAACTGAAGACCCGGAGAAGGCAAAGCCTTTATACGATAATCAGATACTCGTTTGGATCGCCTCTACATTAGGCGCCTATGCTGTAGTCCTGCATGTCTGGCGTCATGCTATAGGGCCAAGGTTCCCAAGCCACGGCCAGCGCCAACTTGTATCCCTCAGATCTCAGTAGATGACACGCGAGATTTCACTATTTTAGGGGCCGTCCATATAGTACGTACGCACCGAGGGGGAGAGGGGTTTGAGATTTAGGCAATTTTGCGTACGGAAGCGTACGGGGTGAGGGGGATCACGACTGAATTTGTACGTAGGGCCTACGCACACTCAAATTTATAAATAGATTTAAGGTTGATATATTCACACAAACATTTGATTTGAACAAAATTACTTTCTCACGGTCAAACAGAGGGTCCCGACTATTGTTCCGACGGTTATTTAAACGGGGCTTCATGTCAAAAACCTTTAATTAATAGTAAACAAATGCTTTTTGACTATGTCTAAAAATTAATTTTCACCGTGCTGTGGGGGAAGGGGTATTGCTAATGTGTAGCCTACGTACGCATATGGGGGCTAACCAAAATGTACGGTGTGCAACAGGGGAGGGGGTTAAATATGACTTTTGCGTACGTACTATATGGATGGCCCCTTATATTATGTATATAAAACATTTAATAAAGATTTCGATTCCCTAAGTAGCAAATCGATTCTTCGAAATAAGAATGCGTGTCAGAATTCAACTATAGTATACTGTAGTCTAAATTTCTGAATTTTATAACATTGTGGGCCGCTTAATTAATTAAGCGCCGAAAATAGTAGGTTTGGTCCTCAGCTTGAACAGCTCGGGAATCAATGCTATAGGGCCGTGCCTTCATCTTCATTGACTTTCCACTAGAAAGATAATGCGTTACAAAATCTGTCTCTTGTTTTACAAAACTCTTTGTTTTAATGAACCATAACTTAATCCTTTCAAGCCAATCAATGTTCAAATCGATTCTTATTTCCAACAGTGACCCTATATTCACTTACCCGTACACGGACAACTCCGGGGACCTCGTATTTATGAGGCTTAGATCCCAAGCTTTGGACATTAATCCATGGCGTAGCGTGGTCTTGCGCCGCCCAAGGCTCCTGAAAAAATGCCGCTCCCAACGTGTTTTTATTCTACCTGACAAAGTTTGGGGCTGACAAGCAAAAAATGGTCGTCACCATATCGTTTTTAGGGTTAGGGTTTAACCCTAACCCAAACCACCTCTTCGGAGCCCCCTTCGCCCGGTGCCCGGGAGCTGTCAACAAAGTCCCCCGACCCCTCTCGTTAGGCCACTGTTTGCTAGTGAGACCCTCCTGAAATAAAACTATAGTCGGTAATAAATTTATTTCCTAGTCCACTGTCTATCTAGATTTGTGTATAGCATTAGTTGGAAATGAAATCATATCCTATGGGGAAACAAGTTTACTTCCAACCTATCTGCACATAACTATATAGACTGCTGTTGGTGGTGAAATACAATTATAGCCGGTTATAAATTTATTTCCTAGCCTATCTGTCTATCTATACCTGGCAGTTTAAATTGTGATTGCCGGATACATTACACTGTTACTCATAGATATGACTAGAAATAATTTTGGTCATATAATCAAGATATCATACAAGCGCACGTGAAATTGTGAATATTATCCTTGACAACAAGTTGGCCTTCATTAAAGTGACGAGGAAGATACCACCCAACAGACATCCAAATGCGTTTCCGGATTAGAAATCTCAATATCAGTTTATTTTCTGTGTATAAGTCAACATTTAAAAAGACGATTTCTGACGAAACGCCAGAGCAAGTACATGACATTTGCCAAAAGAATTATTATCAGAACCCACGATCACTAAATAAAGATGAGCTGTGCTAGAACATTGGCATATTTGAAGTGAAAGGCATGATCCAAATTTTATTAACATCCGCGTTTGAAAATAGGCGGTCTGTTGCAAATGATCAATAGCGACTAAAACATACTCAGGACCATCCATAATGTAATTAATGAGTTTGTCCGCAAAATGCGATTTCTTTGTGATTGTCAATTCGCTTATTCGGCCTATATGCAGATACGATTAGACTTAGCAAGCAATGACAAACTAATAATGGCCATCTAATAATAATAACAACAACTACGATTTCATATGAAGCATTGATAGAGGGGAAGAGAAGAAAAGGAGTCGAAAGGAAGAAGACCACGCAAGTATTTTAAACGCAATATTCAAAAGGTGCTACATAATTCCTCCTCCTAAATTTTTGACGTAATTAAAGGACAGTCCCTAACTAGGATTTCACTGTAAAAATATCGGTGCTTCGGGTTTGTTTTTAGAACTTCTGAAGAATGACTCTTTCTGTGACATCCGCTGATTTAATTCGTTTATCTAGAGACGCTTCATCAACTGACTCTGTAGGAATACAGTGTATTGAGGCATTTTAAAAGTTGGTTCTTCAACAATTTTATCACCAATTGAAATGTTTGTGGCTAAAAAATGTTCCAGACCGTTGTCAACTAACCGCGGAACATGTGCATTTGTGTATCGGCTGGACCATGAACTGGATATATGATATATTAGGTAGAGCGTGTCTGCCATTGTATATATATATATATATATATATATATATATATATATATATATATATATATATAAATTTAGGTGCCAATAAAAATAAATTTCAGAATTGTTAAAGTCTCACCCTTGCATTTTGTTCATATACACAAATGAATAACCCATGAAAAATTTTACTATTATTATGATGTATTTAGAGGTTGCACAGCGACCTTGAAAATCGAAACGTTGTCAGCCAATTATAACGCAATGTCATTAATGGTTATTAACGTACAAAAAGTCGTACATACAACATTTAGCTTCAGAAACTGTCAAATATCAGTGTCAGAGACTGCTAAGCTACTGAACAATAACATTTTAGTTGGTAGTGGAAACTGTTTTCGATGAAGTTCAACGACTTGTAGTAAGTATTGCTTTTGCTCTTCTTGGTTTGTCAGCGTCGAGTTGAATGTCTGGGTTAGGGCAACACCGCGTTCTGCTGCATCGTTTACAACGTTCAGCACCCTTACACGTGACTGAGCTGCCAATTATGATTCGTTACTGTCCCAAATGGATGGATCTAAAGACAGAAAATCTGTCGAAATGTTCCTCGAAGCAAGGAAATGTTTGGAGCTGGCAGATACAGAGTGACTCAGCTGCTTGTTTCCAATGTGCATGCCTTTCAAGGTAATTCGAGCCAGAGGACTAGAAACTCGAACGTTTGACAGAGCAGAGACATTGTTTGCCTTTTCAGCTGCAGACAACTGAGAATCGAATAAAGCCAAGCCAATAAGTTGTTCATTCAGATACCATAAGTGATGCTTGAACGTTTTCATTGCTGCGTCAGCAGCTGCATCATTTGTTGAACGATATACCTCGAGATCCTTCAGCAATTGTAGATCATTCCCAGGAGCTGAAGTAGGCAAGGTACAGGTAAGCCATGCCTTGAGATAAATTCTCACAACAAACAAATTGATCTGTTGAAGACCTGCCAGTTCTGCTGCTGTAAGTCCGAACTGTGATCGAAACAGGTGGATCTTTAAGCTGTATAGTATTTTACGGAATGTTTGCCCATCCAGTGTGCCCTATGGTATGCGCCAGGTGCATTGATGTGGATGTTGGGGTTGTTGCTAGCAGTATCATCACCCAGAAACAGCGAGGCGAGCACCAGAAACTCTTTGTAGTCATCTCTGGGATGAAATAGTTGCAGCTGTTGGCGAATGAATCCAAGCAGGTCGCCTTTTATAATTTCAAAGTGTAAAATCAGGTGTCTGTCTTCAGTCACACTGTCATACTTAGAACAATCAATGTGATTCCATTCTTTAGAAAATCTTTCAAATAATTTGATATTAGACACACTTGAGCAGCCCATCAACAAGTCAAACACGCTGGCTACTATGAGCTCGTGGACATGATGGCGACAGGCTAAAGGGAGGAGATCTCGCTGAAGTTTCTGCTGCAGCAAGATACAGGCACCAGCCTTCATTCCAGTGTTACTGGCTGTGGTATCAAAACACATCGAATGAATGCAGTTTGTGAGTTTCCGCTCTTAGATCAAATGGAACACTGCTGATGGTGCACTTCTCCAGTGCCGTTTGGAATCTTAGGAACACCAAGCAGTTTCACAATACCTAAAGGCACTAAAAGTAACCTATTCAATATTGCACAGAATATGTAATGTGTATTATATAATCAAAGATCAGCTTAGATTATGTACAAATGTGAACTAAAAAACCTAAAATTGTCACACAGTAACCAAACTTGACACACTGTTACTGATTCTAGTTCTAAGCAAGTTTGATGCAAATAAGGCATTGTTTTAACAGCGTTGTGCAACCACTAAATATTGACAGATTTTGTTAAAACTTTGCATTTTGCTTTCTTATATAGAAGGGAACAATTTCATAGGGTGAGACTTTACAAATCAACAACTTTTTTTTCCTCATGGTAATCGTTGGCACCATAATATATATATATATATATATATATATATATATATATATATATATATATATCCAGTTAATATATTTAGCCAAAAATCACAATAATTCCAGAATAAACTACTGTATTTTCCTTAAGCGTATTGATTGTACTCCTAGGTATTTGGACTGCTACACCTGTTGAATTTCGTGTTGTTGAACATGTACTTTGCTGATAGGGATTTCTTTCGTTTTGAAAATTATCATTGACTGTGTTTTTGTCGGAGGAAGAAACATCAATGATATAAGATTGTCGTATTACCTTCATGATAAGTTGGTTGAAATTATTATTGAGCTGCAGAGTTTATCCGGTTAATGCATTAAAGATTTACTGCTTAGACGCAACTTTTCTTATCGTATGATATCATACATAATACAAATGAATAATATTTCATTGTTCGGTATTAATTAAAGGAAACCAATTAAGTTAGTCCTGTATATCACTTTCAATTATTAGAAGACAAAATCTAGATATTTATTTTGTAGTCGTGGTTGTTCTTTGTTAGATTTCATCCAATTAACAAATCTGCAAAAACAACAATAACTATTAGCAAGCACAGCAGTTACGATTGTCATATTCACGCAACTTATTTCAATAAATTGGATGCATATCCATTCTATGGATAATAATAATAATAATAATAATAATCATGAACTGATTATATAGTGGCATATCGTACAAGTACTACTAGGACACCTTCATAGTTGCTTTCTGCCAGCTCATTAGCGGCAATAGCTAGACACAAAACTTTTCCATTTATCTTTTTCCGTTGTTAATCTCATTCCATCTATTATTGTCATTTGATATCTTTCAAAGTCTTCTTTGATGTTATCCATCCACTTTTTCCTGGGTCTTCCTCTTCCTCTTTTTCCTTCTTTGTATGTGTAGAGTGCTTTATATGGGAGTCTGTTACTGTTCATTCTATTTACATGTCCATACCATCTAAGTCTTCTTCTTCTGATTTTATCTATTATTTTCTCTTTCATTCCCAGTCTTTTCCTGATGTCTTCATTTCTTATTCTTTGTAATTTACTTACTCCCAATATCTTTCTCAAACAACTCATTTCTGCCACCAATAGTCTGTTTTCATCTGCTCTTTTTAATATCCACGTTTCTGATCCATAAAGCATTTGTGGAACAATGATAGTGTTGTATATTTGAATTTTTGTGTTGATCTTTATTTCTTTAGCATTCCAAATATGTCTAAGTCTTCCCATTGTCTGTAATCCTTTTGCTGCTCTCTTTTTAATATCTTGTTCGTGTCTTCCATCGCTTGATATTTCTCCTCCCACATATGTGAAATTCTTAACTTTTTCGATGTTATTTCCTTCTACTGATATGTGTATCATTTTTCTCTTTTTGTTGACTGCCATGACTTTAGTTTTTGCTGGATTAATCCGGAGTCCAAATCTTCTGCTTGTTTGATTTACTTGGTCTGTAAGCCTTTCTAAACCTCTAGCACTCTCCGCTAGTAAGCTTACATCGTCTGCAAATTTAAGGTTTGATATATTTTCTCCACTACAATTCACTCCAATGTTTAGATTCTCAGTTGCTATTTTAATATTACTTCTAGAATTATTATAAAGAGAGATGGAGATAGCACGCATCCCTGTCTATTCCCGACTTCTGTTTTAAACCATTCTGATAGGTCTTTATCAACTTTTACTGCACTTTCCATTTTCTTGTATATTGCTTGTATTAGATTTATTAGTTTCTCTTCTATACCAATGTTTCTCATAGCCTGCCATAAGCCTTCGTGCCATACTGAGTCAAAAGCCTGTTTGTAGGACTAGGACACCTTACAACTAAAAAAACAAACAGTATATCCTACAACGATCAATGTGCTGGATTTTAAACTACGAACAAAGAGAGCAGTTTTAAGTTCTCGTTTGAATGCTTCTATTGTCTTTGCCATAGTTGTTGATGGTGGCAGGCTATTCCAAACTGTGGCAGCCGCTAACGGAAACATGCGGTTACCCATGGTAACGTGGCGTGTAGACGGAACAACGAGAGTAAGACTGGACGCAGATCGCAATCGTTGGCGAGAGTTGATGTCAGAAGTCTTGCAAGAAACCAGCCGACAGATACGATGGCGCCAGACCATGAAGACACCGATAAGCAAGGATCGCCAATTTGTATTCAATCCGCTGTGGAATACGAAGCCAGTGAAGTTCATAAAGAAGCGGTGTCACGTGATCTGATCTTCTGGCTTGATAGACAAGACGTGCTGCTGTATTGAGGACAGCCTGAAATCTGTCAGTAAGTTGCCTTGGTAGCCCAGCCAAGAGCACATTACAATAGTCCAGGCGTGGCATAACCAGAGACACCACTAAACTCTTTACAACAGAAGGTGGAATTGAGTTGAATTGAGGATGTCTATTGAAATAATGCTATTCTATGTAATTACAAAATTCATTGAAATTCAGCAATGGCCTATAGATAAGAGTAATAACGAAATTACTGGCGATGAAAAAAATGAACTAGTGAACCCTTAAGCTGAAAGAAAATAGGCCTAACAATGTTTTAACTTAATACTTCCAAGGATTAGGAGACCGCTATTATATCTATTTGATGAGGTTTCAATACCAAATAACAGGAGTGAGAAGAAGCCTTGAAAACAGTTCGATCCAGTCCGTTCATGTTGTTGGGATAATATGTCAGATCACATTCACAGGCACCATAGCACTAGAAAATGCGTAAGAGAAACAACGTTTGCGTTTAGAATGATTGAAGATATAACACGAACTAGTGATCAGGCATGGACATGGGTTGGGTCGGGTTGCATTGGCTGTGTCAGACATTTTTCCTATATAAGGTGAGTTGGGTTGGGTTGGATCAAGTAACCCTGCTGCTATCGTGGGCGAGGTTGGGTTGTGTCTAATTCGTGATGGGTTGGGTTGGATTGGCTTTTAAAATATGGATCCATGTTCATGTCTGCGAGTGCCCGTAGGTCTGCCGATACTATCTGCTGCAAAAGACACTAAAAATCAAAACTCTGAAGCAAAATTGTCTTAGGTACTGATTTTTGCAGTAATTAGGAGTAAAAATAGCACAGAGGATTAGTATGACAACTATAAATCTGCATTGGAAGTTAATCAGTTATCTCACTCCCACTCGGGCGATTGTAGAGATTGCCAATAGCAGAGAACTCGAATGTTCACATCTAATTCACCATCGGGCATAGGTAGTACTGTAAAGCGTTCTTGTCTTTAGCCATTCTACCATGCTTATTGCGCTGTATAAATTGACCAGCTAATAATAATAATAATAATAATAATAATAATAATAATAATAATAATAATAATAATAATAATAATAGTGATAATAATAATAATAATTCTGATGGACATAAATAGTTAAGGCAAAGTTACGAATTAATTTACATAATTGAGTTTCATTCCTGTTGCTCAGTGGCGTAGCCAGGATTTCCAGAAGGGGGTTTGGTTCCTATCGTCACCAAACTTTGCTAAATTTTCCTCATTTTCCCTTATGTTTTCCCTTTTAGGAGCTGACAAGCAAAAAAGGTCGTCACCTTCGTATTCTTCCTAATATTTTCTATTTTCTATAGCACTTAGAAATTTTTCAATCGACAACCAGCCAAGAGGGTTTTGACCCCCCCCTCCAAATCGCGTCCGAAAATGAAAAATGTATGGAAAAGCATGTAAAAAAATTCGTCGGCAGCCAAGGGGGTTTAACCCCCAACCACCCCTTGGCTACGCCACGGATGCTGGTGGTAAAAGTCTGACACTCTCAATCAGTGCTGTTATTTAAAAGTTAAATATTTATTTATCGTGGTAAGCGCTAACTTTTATATTAACCTGGTCATTCGGATCTCTGGATTTTGTGGTAGGTACCTCTACATGGATGATTGTTTCTTTTGCCTCGTTCTCCTGCCCACAACAATAGTCTATGCCCAAATTATACTACATATTCGAAATAAATTGTTTACAAGAAAATAAAGTGTTTGCAAGAATACAATTGTGCGAAGAAGAAACAATTGTAGCCGTTTAAATCGAAAATTCTGAAATGTTGCAACTGACTTTAGTCATTTTGTAATAATCCGGCGCTTTTATTAAAGATCACGCAAATGTTGAAACCACTTCAGCGGATCAAGGTCAGGCTATCGTCAACAACTGCCTCCAGTTATTGACTCTGAGGTAGAGATTGACACGGGGACACATTTTTATCTCCATTTCCTCCCGCACCCAAAAATTTCTCCCCGTTTCCACCCCGTCCCAGCAGCATTTGTTCCCAACCCCACCCCATCCCCGCACCAGACTTTTTCGACCCATCATGACATGAAAGTTGCTAAGGTCGTTCCCATATTTAAAAATGGCGATCCGCATCTAATAAATAATTACAGACCAATCTCCATGCTTCCTGCCCTCTCTAAAATCTTAGAAAAACTAGTCTGCAACAGACTCAATAACTTCTTAGCTAAGCATGACCTACTATACCACAACCAGTTCGGGTTCCGTAACAATCACGATACTTCTCTTGCCGTAACTGAACTCATTGATAAAATATCTGCAGCCATGGATACCAACCTATTTACTCTCGGCATTTTCATCGATCTTTCAAAGGCATTTGATACTCTTGACCATTCTATACTCATAAATAAACTTAGCCACTATGGCGTCCGTGGAACTGCTCTAAACTGGTTCTCCTCATATCTATCTCACAGAAAACAGTATGTTCAAATTGAAAACGAAACGAGTCCTCAGGTCTTCTCGACATTTCATGTGGAGTACCCCAAGGCTCCATACTCGGTCCCATCCTATTCTTAATCTATATAAATGATATCCACGAATCATCAGATCATTATAAATTTATCCTTTATGCTGACGATACTAACTTATACATCTCAAATAAAGATCCCAAAGTCCTCATAGACGTCGCATCTAGAGAATTACCAAATGTACTCCAATGGTTTCAGCAAAATAAACTTTCTGTCAATGTAAGTAAAACTCATTTTATATTATTCCACAAAAAACGATCAGCTCAATTCCACATACCCGATACCATCACAGCTGGAAACCTTAGTATCACTCGCACGGACCACACTAAGTTTCTCGGTATAATAATACAACAGCACCTAAATTGGGACAAACATATCCTTGAAATCTCTAAAAAAAAATTATAAAAAATATAGGAATTTTAGCCAGAATAAAATCATCACTTCCCTCTCTTCACCTAGTCTTGCTATACAAATCTCTCATATTACCATATCTAACCTATTGCAATCTGTCCTGGGGAAATTGCTCTAATACAAACATAAATAATCTATTTCTCCTCCAAAAAAGGTGATAAGGATTATATCCCATTCCCTCTTCCTCGCACATACTGATCCCCTTTTCAAACACCTAAACCTATTAAAAATCCACGACATTCAGGTTGTTCAGGTAGCTACCTTCATGTTTAAAATAAAGAATATGCTTCTTCCTGCCCACTTTCAAACATATTTTAACCTCTGCTCTGATATCCACTCGCATTATACACGAAGTACTACTGGCAACTTCTTTGTTAATACTAGAAATACGTCAATATATGAAAAATGTGTTAGATTCTCTGGCCCCAAAGTTTGGATCTCTATCTAATGAAACTAAAAAAATTAGATCCCTCTATAAATTTAAAGAAACTATTTCAAGTTCATTAATCTCAAAATATATGTCACCTTGATTCTGCGAAATATTAGCTTAAATATGTATATGTATTCGCACTTTGCACGCTGCACCCTCACTTTGCACCATATGTTAAAATTTGTTTCCGGTTGTTACTTGCTTTCTGTATTAATAAACATAGTATTCAGTCAATTGGAACATGTCCATAGTTAGTATAAGCTTACTGGTTAACCGGGAAAGCAGGCCTTGAACAGAGAATGTTTATCTTCTCCTGCTTCTCCCTTTAGTTTCTAAATCATTTAAATGTCAACTGTAATTTTATAAATTTAAATCTTTCATATATAGTAATTTTATTTATTTACTAACCTTTTGCCTATATAACTCTTTTACATTATAAATTTGTGACATTGAAGATCACTGGTTCTGACATTGATATTGCCTTGATACTAATAAACAGATTTGATTGATTGATTGATTGATTGATCATTCTCCCCGCAGTAAGCCAGCAACATACATTAACAAAAAGCACTTATCGTTATATGTTACTACGTTTTTGCCTCACAATTATGGCGTCATGTTTTCGACTGTTAAATGGTAATACAATTAAAGTTTTAAGTCCGTGAACAGAAAAAAGATTAACAACAGCATCAGCACTCCATTGCGCAACCTTCTCGTAGTGTGGCCACACCTCACTCACTCAGTTAGGCCAATACGTTTAAAAGTATATTCACTCACTTTTACTTTCAATCAATCGATCGATGCTCATTTTCCCTTTTTTAAACTTCGAGTGATGGAAAATAACAAGCAATTTGCCCAAGACAATAGAAGTCAAATGGGACACAGGTAAAGGAAGTACTAGGCAGTACTTCCGGCACATTGCTACGTCAGTCGGCTGCTCTAGCGCCGTGTATTAATTCCACACATACCTATCTAACGAATAACCTACTTGGTTGCTAAATACTCTCTATGCAGAAAGACAAGAACACCTGCACAACGTCATCATTATAATTATTATCATCAACTTGATAATACCGATACCTTTAACGCGGTATTATCGTAGTAAATGTCCCCGTTCCAGCAGCATTACCGCGTGACAAGAACACGAAACTTTTTGGCCAAATTGCCCGACTACTGCGGTAATTACCGCGGTTGCCGCGAATTTCCCGCGGTAACCGTTACCGTGTCACTCTCTACTTTGAGGAAATGTTTCTCCATTGTTCTCTGTTCAATGCCAGTTCCTCGAGTGTCCCTCTCTTTCTCTTCCTATTGTCTTCCCTTCTATCTTTTAACCATCTTGGTTGAGGTCTTGTTCTATGCAGTCTATGCAGACGCGAACTTGTCCATGTATTGGGTTAACCCATGGGTTGAGTTGGGTTGGGTCTAAATTATGGAGAAATTCATGGGTTGTCTTGGGTTTCGTGAGTGGGCGGGTGGGCTTCCTGTCAGCCACATAACTATGCATTTTCTGTGTAGTGCATACATCTTAAGGCGCCATGTTCGTTAGGCCAGATTGCATAGTAGGTAACGCATTCATTAGTCGGTGCATACCTGATCATAGCAATTCAGATTGATCAAATTACGCGGGCGTCGGTTTCTGACTTGTCTGAGTACATTTCTGGCCACTGCTAATTGGCAATGGCCATAATAGTAAGGTATTTTCATGTATTTTGATGATGTTTGGTGTCATAGTTCAGCACTTTATACACCCGAAAATGGCTATGGTAAGTGATGTCGAACGTTATCTAAAAGGTTAGACCTTTTAGCATTAGTGTCATCATCATCATCATCATCGTCATCGTCATCATCATCACCACCACCATCATCATCATCGCTATCGTCATCGCAATAGTCATCATCACTGTGATCTGCATATCGTAATAATAGAACACCAGCTGTGCATTTAAGAGGGCGGGGGAGTCTCTTCCCATTGGGTTAAATCATTAAATCATGGAAGCCTCCTTGGTTAAATGCATTACATCACGGCGACGCTGAAATTAATAGCAAAATAATTGTCGTCAATTTTGAAATTTATTAATTTGAAAAGTAAAACAAAAGCCACGTCTGACAAGACGAGACATGGCAACGGATGAATGAGAGCTATTGACAGCCTTCCACTCACCGCGTCACCCAGGACTTGATTAATGGACCTCATGATCAGTGTTTAATCTAGACTTTGGACTCCGGGGGAGAGGGGCAGTGGCGGCTCCACCGGGGGGGCAGGGGGGGCCCGTGCCCCCCTATTGAGAGCCTGGCCCCCCAGTGGCCCCCCCCAGTTGGGACCATATACTTAATGCTACATACATTAAACAACAAATGGTTGGCCCCCATGATTAGAAGTTGTCCCCCCCCAACGGCCCCCCCACTTGCCAAATCCTAGAGCCGCCACTGGAGAGGGGGCTGACAAAGCCTGGGTTAAATCAGCTAGGGGCTGCAGCTAGTTGATGTAGTATGCCAAAATTTCCAGGGGGGAGGGAAATTGTCCACCCCGGAAACGGCCTAGATTAAAACTCTGCTCATGATTGACACACCAGTGCGCTAACTACTGTTCCGCCGCGCACCTCTTACCTTGTAGGTTACTTTTGCAAAAATAATTTCGTGGCCTTTCGTCGATGTTAAATGATTCGCTTCAAGACAGAATTGACTAGCTGCGTATCTAAGGATTGGGTTTATCACCGCTTTGTCATCCTTGGCTACGAGTGATAAAGAATCGCATCTGATGACAACCAAAGCAACGACGATCAACAGACAAGGCACCTTCATCATCATAACAACGACGATGAAGACAAAGAAGATTAAACTTCAGTTACTAATCTCAGTCGAAACCAGGAGACTGAAGAGTCAAGTGAAGACGGTTCCTCTATATTGTGATTATGATACTCGGTAAGATCACGTCCACAATAAGCCACTAGGCTTCAGCTACCTGAGTCTCCCTCCACCGATTGGTTGTGACAGTAGGCATATAGGGCCATAATCGTAGTGGCTTCGATTATAGATTATTATACCGTTTTTCTTTGCTGAGGCTAATTACACTGTGTTCGTAAAATGCAAATCAACAGTTGTACTGTGTAAAGTTTACAAATATCAAAATGTTATGTAACAAAATATTTGTATAGCGCCTCTTCTGAAAAATCACTCAGAAGCGCTCCCACAGCAAATTACTGCATATTGACAAAGAGATAAGTTTTAAGTCGTTTCAAAAAGAAGGCCATAGAATTAGGAGTTGCTAAGCCACGCATACTGGCGTCAAGAGCATTCCAAAGGATAGGGCCAACTGCTTCAAAACCTCGCTTCAGGAACAAGGAGGTTCGTGCTTAGGGCACACTGAGAAGACATTTTTGTTTGTGGACCGAAGACATGGCCGACCAGGGAAAGAACTAAGAGGATGGAGTAGCTCTGAAAGGTAAGATGGAGTGGCACCATAAAGAGAGAGTGCAACCGCTCTCAACTCACGAAACTCAACTCGAGCAGGATAAGGCAACCAGTGTAAAACAGACAACATATAATCACTAATGTGATCACGTCTTGTGACACCAGCAATCACCCTGGCCGCCGAACGAAGAACCATCTGGAGTTTATCAAGTCGCACCGATGGAAGACCAGCAAAAAGTGAACCACAGTAGTCAAGCCTTGAGCAAATAAATGCATGAATCAAATTTGAAGCAGATGGCATGTCTAGTGTACGTCGAATCACTCTAAGCTGGCGGAGATGATAGAAGCAACTGCGACAAAGTGAGTTAATATGATCCATAAAGGTTAACTCGGAGTCAAGAATTATACCAAGATCGCGGACAGAAGAGGAGAAAAAGAGGACAGGGAAGACAGACTGCATAGACAGATGATCAGTTTTTAAGAGCTGACCTCGAGTACCAAACCAGATGAGCTGAAAAATAATTTCATGTTTTTGGAAACGAATTATATCTCAAGTTAATTGTCCATCTACGTCTAACAATGGATCAGAAATTTATTAGTGCAAATGAAGTCAGGCTTAAATACGAAGGCGTAAATTTGACGTCTTTCGAAAATGGCGTTAACCAAAGAAAATAAACATCCATTTAAAGTTTTTGCGGGAAGAAAATTGAGATTGAAATTCTGTGAACATCACACACATTGCTGACCTTGAAGGACGTATCAAACAAATAAAAAAGGGAAAATCTGGATCTCTGGGTCATTATGGCGGCTATTTAACGTTGGCGAGGTCAAACTTTGACCTGCGTAAAACCATTTGTGGACACTTTGAACTTAAATTCCGACGCTGATACCGTTCGTATAAACTGTCAGCCAAGCCTCGCTGTTTAATTTTAGTGTAATGACCTAATTTGCAGACATTAACTTCGCGTTATCTTTAATATGTTCAATGCCCAATTTTATTGGTTCATAGCATTGATGCATTTGTTACTGGATTTATTGAAAGCAACGTCAAACGATTTTGAGGAATATAATCTTAATTCATAAACTGCGGATATGTTCAGAATCCGTTAAAGTTATCGAAGTTTTACCGACACACTTTTTTCGGACACGGTGTATAAATGATGCATCGCCTAAGGGTACAAAAGATGGCATATTGATTGCAGAGATAGTCTAACAGACTGAGAGAACCTGACATTCACACAGACAGAATGGATGGATGGAAGAATGAATGACTTTATGGATAAACACAGCGAAAAGTTGACTGTTTGAAGATGATTTGTGCCAAAGTACTCTATCCTATTGATAAGGAATGTTATTATTATTATTATTATTATTATTATTATTATTATTATTATTATTATTATTATTATTATTATTATATTGTAATACATTTTCTACTATGCTCTAGATGCACTCAATCGATTGACTGAAACAGGGATCTTTCTTTTGTTATCGAGGAAGCAAGTGTTGTTTGTCTGTGAGAAGCTTCAAGATATCGTCTTCCCTGCAGTTGATTTAATTAAGAGTGTCTGATGAACAACAACTATTACACATGCTGGCTTCATCGATCAAATATCTATCTAAGCGAAAAACATTACATAAATTTAAAACAAAAATCAAAAAGAAACTGAAGGTATCTACTATAAAGTTAGATCGCATTGGTGTCCACGATTCGAGTTGGCGTCCTGCGTCATCCTCTCCTTGTGTACCGCCCATATCTCTGAATTCAGGTTGATTCTAACTTTCGCGTGCATATTACCACTCAGCATTGCAAGTTCGTCTATTTGCGTCACTAAATGTTGATTCAAATGTTTTTTCATATAAAAGTGACGTTTAGATCACCATAATTAATCACATTTATAATGTGACTAGTATGTGTAGAGTCATGCAGCAATGATTCCTTTTCTCCACTGGTCTGTTCTACCGACGAATAGTGAAATAGTTAGATGAACAGGCCTGATATGATAGGCTCGGCTACTGTCTTTCAATTTGAAAGTCGCGAGGGAAACCCGATTATTGATCTTTTGAAAACAAGAATCTGGCGATCGCATGGTTCCAGAATGATTAGGTTTCGACGTCAAACTTCGTCGACATCAGAAATTTGTAAGCTTTTAAAGTTACCGGGTACTAAAGCAATTTAAGAAGCGAAACAATTAGACATACGCTTTCCCAAACTAATTTCGGCCTTCTCGTGAAGGGCACGCTGGGACGAAGCTAGGCTCTGTTAAAAGAACAAAGCGAAACTGGAAGCCGTACATTATCCAATAACACATCCTGACAATCAAGAAACACCAACACAGCGATCCGTTAAAACTGATTAGGCGGGGCCCGGGGCATTAATGGCAAATCGCGTCGACAGACTTTCTGAGAAGGAGGTCGTCTTTGAACTCCGGTGTGTAAAGTTCCGGACCCAGCGAATATAATCGAAATCAAACAACCATACGATCAAAGAAATAACGAAATGCTTCAGAACCGTTATCAATCTATTTAACGCTGAGGTCTGGAAGATGCGTTCACTAGCCATCAACGCATTGCATATCTGATAGTTACGCCTGTCAACGTATCAATATATATATATATATATATATATATATATATATATATATATATATATATATATATATATATATATATTGACAACCGTATGCATGAGAAATATCAGGGTTATGTTGAATCAATTATTAAACTGAAGAAATTCGCTCTTAATTAAAAGAACATTATGGAAGTTTTGACAAACAATCGGAAATTTTAACGCTTGCTTTTATTTTTGATCAACAAGACAAGTATTCGATAAAAAATTTTGATTGCTAACCTTTCTATTGTCACAGTCGAATATTATAGGGTAAACATTCATCTAATCGTCAAATTTTGATTTTAAATCATACTACAGAGATTGTAATCAATGCAGTGAACCAAAAAGAATGGCAATAAAATCAAATTCAGCAGTCATTGCATATTTCATTCAACCAGAAACAAGCGACCAAAGCTCGATCATACGTATCATACGTATTTTATTTTTCGTATCATACGCAAGTATTTTTAACGTGAAAAGAAATTAAACGGGAAACAAATGTTAACGATGTGAATGTTGGGATCAGTTACAGTGACGTGGCGTCGCAATCGATATTGCTCGCTAAGTAAGCAAATGATAAGTAACCGAGCCGACTTATAAAATATGCGTACCATACGCGTATTTTATTTTTTTTATTCATACGCACGTATTTTAACGTATTTTATTTTGTTATACGCGTATAATCGAGCTTTTCAAGCGACAAATGACAGTCTAATGCATTTACAGTGTAAAAACAAAATCGTTGAAAAACTCAACACGATTGTACTGAACTTGCGAACATGCAATTTTTTAAAGCAAATGTTACTGTTTGGCGTCTAGCAATTTACGAGCCTTCAGCTATATATAGAGAAGGAAATTCTGTCTGCGGTTCATTTCACAGTGTATATCATGACCTTTTTAGGAAACTGGTCATAGTTATTTGGCGGCTTAATAAGCCAATTGCCGTTACTTTTGCGAAGCCTTTCATATGTGAGACAATGAAGCATGTCCATCCCCTCAACCTTTCCTAGTGTCGTCTCGCACCAATATGTTTGATTTAGACACTTGTACATCAGAATGATTTCCACTTGGTGTCCGGTGAGAAAACAGTTCTCAAATTGAAGCATCAGATCAAGTAATACCTCAAACCTCTCCTTGAAAGCAGAAACCATATTTCGAATACTGTCAAAATACGAGGACAGAAGATCATCGGACATTTCTAGCTCCGACCAAAGATCATCATCTGACAAACTTTTAATCGTGTTGCTGTAATGATCGTAGTACGTAAGCATTCCTTCATGGTTCTTTGTCACTACCACCCATTCCCATGCTATAAAGCTGAATGAAGAGCCTGATTCCGTTACATCGCTCATGGTCCTTGGTCGGCCTATAATTGTTTTGTTTTCGCGGTGCTTTTCGAACTTCCAAATGACACGTTCTTCTTCCACGCCATCTTCTAGTTTATTGATGCCCCTGGATGTATTACATAAGTCAGGCGCAAGATTATCATATTTATAATGGGCAATTAAAATTGTATTGCCGTCAGCATGAACTATAGAAGGTAGCACCATATTATAGTAAGGAAATGCAATCATACCGAGAGGTGTATCATCTGATGCATATATTTCAATATGGAAAATACTGCTTTGAGTGTTCTCAAGCAGAAAAAACAGTTGCCCATTGGAAGAGATTGCAAGGCTGCGAATCATAGAGAAGAGGTGATTTCTTGTGACCACTTGATCGCCTACTCTTATTTTCCAATATTCAGATCCAGAGTTGTGAATATACAAGCATTTTGACACTTCGCTAAGTTGGCTACCAAATGTCTCAAATCCAAATTCAATTTCAAATAGAAGAATTAATGAGAGCAAGTCGAATGGTTTCTGTTTCTGGTGTATGTTATAACGTACATATCCAGCTGATTCAAATAGAGGCATGCAAAAAACGTAAATGTAGTCAGACTCTATGTGTACAGCCGTGATGGGGTCGCAACGGATTGGTTCTATTGAACCAACTTCTTGTAAAGAACCTGCAAGTTGACAATTATATGATATCAGTTAAGGTCTTTATTACAAAGCATTGTCATTCAAATGAATTTAGTTAATAACGAAATTAAGCTGTTAGTAATGCACTTACAATTGTTTTTAAAAGCGAATGTTACTATCTAACTTTTAACAATTCATTAACTTTCAGTTCTGTCGAGACGGATATTCGATGGATACGCTTCACTTCATAGTGAAAATCGTGAGTGCGTTGAAATAAGTGTAAAAGTTAACAGTTACTGTCAAAGGCTTAATAAACAAATTGCCTTTACTTCTGTGCTGGGCTCCATACATTGGGCAACCACGCCCATGCACCTTTTTAGCCGTTTCTACTGTATTTTGGCATCAAGATGTTTGATTTAGACACTTGTATATCAGAATAATTTCCGATTGTCGACTTTCTACACTAAAACTGTCAAAAAACTTATCGCATTCATGACTCATTCTATCTACGCAATATTTAAATGTCTGAAGACTATTCTTGCAAACAAAGCCCATATTTTGATCGATGTCAAAATACGAAAAAGACAGTTCATCATAAACTTCTTTCTCTCCCAAACAATCATCATTTGACACGTTTTTAGACGTGTTGCTATAAGTATCGAAGTACGTAAGCATTCCTTCATCGTTCTTTGCCACTTCTACCCATTTCCTGTCAAATTTTCTCTTAGATAGCCTAGATAGGTCTATGGCTAGTCTTTTCTGGCGGAGCGTCTCCTCCTTCCAAATCAAACGTCCCTCTTCCATTCCATCTTTTAGTTTATTGATGCTCCAGAATCCAATCAATGATTCACGCACAAGATTATCACACTTAGAATTGGCCTTTAGAATGCTATTACCGCCAACATGAACTATAGAAGGTCGCCCTTTCAAAGAAGGAAGCTCAATTACACCGGCAGGGGAACCATCTGGTGCGTATAATATATGTATAATGAATGGGCTGCTCCTATCTAGAATAAATAGTTGCCCATTGGGAGAGATTGCAAGGCTGCGAGTCGGGAAGTTAGTGGAGAGAAATGTTGTGACAACATGATCGTCCAATCCTATTCTCCAAACTTCGAATTCAAAGTGGTGAATATTGAAGCAATTTGACACTTCGCTACGTTGGCTATCAGCTTTCCCATAGTGACCCTTAATATCAAATAGCAGAATTAATGAGAGCAAGTCGAATGGTTTCTGTTTCTTGTATATGCTGTATCCATATCCTTGGAATTCAAGTCTAAATATGCATAAAACGTAAATGTAGTCAGAGTCTGTGTGACAGCCTGGATCATGCCACCGATTGGTTCTATTGAACCAACTTCTTTTAAAGAATCTACATGTCGACAATTGTATAATGTCATAAAAGTCTCGATTGTAAAGCATTATCACTCATATAAATTGAGTTTATTTTGCATTGAACTTGCTAATAACTAGTTTATTTACTGTAACTGTTATAGACGTGAGGTGAATCAGCCACGAAACTGCGTTATTCTCTCTTATTAAGAAGAAAATGTTGATGAATTAACAAAAATCAATAATTTTAACGTTTGCTTGTATTTTTAGCCAACAGAACACGTATTCAATAAAAATACTGATTGCTAATCTTTTTATTGTCACTTTCAAGTAAAGGACAAACAGTTATTGATAAAAGAGATGAATTTAAATTCGTGTAAAAATCGGATGTATATCATACTTATTGTTAAAGCTTAATGTAAGACACTGACTAGTTGAATGTCTCTTGTTCTCCGGTTGATCTGAGAACAGTGTTTAATTTATAACACGGAAACTCGTCGATATCATCTCTCAAATTAAAAGATACTCACCGTAGTCGAATGTCTCTTCTTCTTCTGTTGATCCGATGCTGATGATCGAAAGAAACGCAACGAAAGACGCACTCAGCAGCATTGCACAAACGCTGAAATGGATTTCTCAAAAGCCTTTCTTTTAATCGAAGCAGTTGAACGTCGCTCGTTCGACGCACGACTAAATTAAATCTTATTTAAACGCCGATTAATATCTTAACGCAATCGACAGTCTTAGCTTCTGCTTAAGTAAGACAATCGCTTAGAAAGGAGGTCAAGCAGATGGCAGTGAATGAAAAGGGCGTTTTCCTTATGAAGTTTCCGATACCATTAAGGCCTTTGTATTATTGGCGTGTGATTCTATATCGACGAGACCTAAGGAACAAATTCTTCAATGTTTGCTGCACAATGAAAAATAATTGGGAACAATGACTTAGTTTGTTGATAATATGTTTTAAATCCCGCTGCTGATATTATGACCGCTGCGGGCGTTTGAGAAAGCTAACCGCCAGTATATGTACTTTGGTGTATGAATCGCTGCATACCTAAAATAACTTATATCTATTTAATAGGTGTATATCTGGCTACAAATCACTAGATTTCCTAAAGGAGTATTTTCATATCAAATTCCATATCGATATCTTCATTTATCGATGGCAGTAACAAATTGCAAATAAGCTTAAATTCTAAAGACGTTTCTCATGAAATAACTATAAAAAGGACGAATCAGCTGGCCAAACATTGTGAATGAAGAAAACAATGTTATTTTCCTGTTTTTTAGGAGTACAAATCACGTGTTCGTCTACGTTTCGACCATGAGAAATATAATATTCTCGGGCCTATGATGAAAATAACAATTCACTTATAGAGAATTCCACTCTACAAAGCTTTCTTTGTCTGCTTAAATAAAATTTCGTTTATCGCTTCGAGTAATAATTGATGCAGATGTCAGCAAACTAAAAGAGCGCCTGTATTATAAAGCTTCCGATACAATTACGGCTTTACGTTCTAGGCCGCATATATTATGATATATAAAACCTCTATACAAAAAATGCGCATTGTTTGATCAAAAGTGGATGAAAACAGTCCCTGTGTTTGTTGCTGATTTGTTTAATCTTTAGCAGAAATGCTGCTGGCTTGATATAAATTTATATTTGATAGTCTAATGATTTCATTGCTAGACAAAAATCGTCCTGGAAACTTTCATAATTTTGTAGACCTAATGCAGCCAAGATGCGGCAGGACATCTATAATATTAAAATTCTTATTCTGTATGTCTGTTACCTTCAAGCGTTCTGATTGGTTGACTATTGGTAGACGGTTTAGTCCTTACGTCGCGATGCGTTGGTGGGCGATGTTCGAAGACGACGTTGCTATTGGTAACAATTGTTCGTAGTTTAGCACGGTTTAGTCGAGTCATTGCAGCGTCAGAGGGGTGGGCGTGCGACGACGTTGCTATTGGTGACAATTGTTCGTAGCGTGCGACGACGTTGCTATTGGTAACAATTGTTCGTAGCTTGAGGAAATTGCGCAATTTTAACGTACATTTTAACGTACACAAAAAATACGTGTACACTGTACAGCGTCACAAATGGTCACAGTTGCGTGATTTTAGCGTACATAGGCCTAATTATTACGTGGCGCAGAGCTTGGCTAGGTGGCGTATGTACAGTACATCATTGAAATGTTGTTCAGCATGAATTCAATGATTGGGTATTAGGTATAGGTATTGGATTAGTATTATCCCGCACTGCGAGCGAAGCGAGCGCGAGCGAAGCGAGCATCTTTCTAGTTACATTTTAAAACACTTGGAAACAAAAGAAATTCCAGTTGCTTCGACTTGTGCAGCAACTCTCTAGCTCAGTACATGACGAAATATTATATTATATTCTACTTGATAATTTATGTAGCGCTATAGTATGGCTAAGGCCAAAGACAAGAGCGTTTTACAAAAGGCACTCGTACGAGATACGAAATAAGTGTTTTACGGTTCGATGAGAACGACTCGAAGTTGGTAGTCGTGGTCACTGAATCCGGAAGTGCGTTCCAAAGGAGAGGATTGCCTTGGGTCATGGATCCTTCTCCAGGCTTCACGGTCTTGCACATGCAGAGGAGGAACATAGATTCGAGATCGTTTGCTGTAACGAAGCTGTCTGTCATCGTCGGCCTGCGTATGAACGTCGAAAGATATTCCGGGCAGGGATAGGAATAGGATTAGTGTCACCCGATGTTGACATGGAACAAATTAATTCATCTAGAAGACCCCCACTATTATGAATAGAACTATCCACAGCTCCTCTGGAGACGGTAACCTTCCGATGGTCTTTGGCAGTCGGCTGCAACACCTTGACCCCTTCGACACTCAATCAACATTGCTACCGGCAACGTTCTCACGCCCTCTTCGCCATCATGATGGTGAACGCATTTTCCTGTCACAGTGGTGGGTTAGGTGTAGGGTTATGGAAACAAGGTATTGATACCTCCTGAGAGGTCAGGATATTTGTTACTTCGTAACAAATATCCTGACCTCTCCCCCTAGGCGAGTTACGTCATTTATGGGCGTTGGTGCGCATACTACTGGTGCGCAAACAACGGGTGCGTAAACTACCGGTGCGCAAACTACTGGTGCACAAACTCCCAGGTGCGCAAACTACTGGTGCGCATACTAATGTAAACCGTCCAGATAACGGCCTGCAGCAACTATTAAATTACTGTTTAACTGGTAATGGAATTGGCGATACGTTCCCGATGACAGTTTGAGTTTTAAACCCTTAACTGGGGATCCCGGATATATCCATCCATTATACATTGAGTTACAGTTAAATACACGGTTAAGGGGTTAAAATTCAATTACATGTATTAAACCAAAAACCAATTCCAACCAAATGAGAGCACACCGATATAAGCAAGAATATCTAAAGTTAATAATTATTAGCGATTAAGATACGCGTTTTTTCCAGCACAGTAGCTAACATTTGAAACTGTAAGCAAAATCTAACGATTCAAAATTCGAATTCTTTCAGCCTGCATCACTGCGTCTTTAAGATTGCCATTAATCCACTATTATATTTGAATCCACAAGTTACGGTAGGCGATTACAGACGTGAAAAGTAGTGCTGAAAATAGATCGATCCAGTTCGGTGAGATCGTTGCGATTATACACCAGGCCACAAAAACAGTCAAATGGGCACTGCTGAAAAATACCAAAGAGAAAACACCTTTGTAATTAAAATGATTGAAGATAGCACGAGTCTCGAGACATGGACATGGGTTGGGCCAACCATGGGTTGGGCTGGGTCGGGGTGGATTGAGTTGAGACATACATTTCCTTGTTTATGTTGGGTTGGGGAGCGTTGGGTTAGGAAATAAGTGATGGTTTACGAAATTGTAGTTTATTACGGTGGGCTGTGCTTGGCTGTGTTGGGCCATGCAACCCGGTTGCTTTCGTGGGTTAGGCTGGTGTGGGTATGATTTATGGTAAGATTGGTTGGATTGGGTTTTAAAAATTGGACCCATGCCCATGTCTGCGAGTGCCCGTAGACCTACACTGTACATATAAGATCTGCTGCCCAAGACACTAAAAAATTAAAACTCTGGAGCTAAAATGTCTTTAGTTTATGCAGTAATTAGCAGACGCCCAGAGGATTAGTGCTACAACTATAAGTCTGCATTCTATTATATAAATTTGGAAGTTAATCAATTAATTATCACACTGTCACTCGGGCGATTGTAGAGATTGACAAGAGCAGGAATTCGAATGTTCACATTTAATTCGGATAGCTCCAAATAGTTAAGCTACGCTGTTCTGAGTTCATTTGTTTTATTGGGTTTCATTCTTTGCTGCTGGTAAAAGTGTGTCACTTTCCATCAATGCTTTCGTTATTATAAAGTCACATATTTATTTAAAGTGATAAGCGTTAAGTTTTCTATTAACCTCTTCATAACGAAGTGGGTCGCGTCTTTCGAAGGTAACCCTGACAGTAATTTCTCTTTTCTCATCTACCTGCGCATAGCGATAGTTTGTGCCCACATTATATCAGATATTCGAAATAAATAGGCCTATGTTTACAAGAATTCAAAATTCTAACAAGAATACAAAATGTCTACAATAATACAATATGGTTACAAGAATACGGTTACAAGAATACAAACGGGCGAAGAACAAACAGCTATATTGAACAGATATATTGTTGCCCAGTCACTATGATTGAGGACTATAACGATGTCACTGATGATAGTTGACTCAACTTGACTGTACTGTAGCTGAGTGACGTCAGGGTGCTCCCTTTCTTAAGATGTCACATTGTCTTGACTGTTAGTAATAACTAATAACCATAGTTTATAACCTCCCAGCCACCGCATTCTTCGTCCGTTTTACATTAATTAAAACTTAATTAATTAAAGTTAGTACAAATTTACATTAGTAATAAACGCTAATTATTGAAATTAAATTATTAACTAACAAGCTTACTACAGTTAAGCAACATTTAATGACTATAGAAAATAATAATAATAATAATAATAATAATAATAATAATAATAATAATAATAATAATAATCTCTCGCTATCTGTATCTGTGGCACATGGTCGCCACAAATACACGGAAACAGAATACATAATGATTGGCAATAATTTAATGATGTTTCAACGTGTAAGTAGCCTAGCCTAATCAATTTTTTGGTATTTAAAATAGCATTCCAGATGTTATTACATCTTACACTAGTTTACCATACGATCACTTAGTGGGGAGAATACGTATAATTTTATCTTCGACCACTTCTGTTGATAATAAAGATCAAAATCACCGAAAAAGTTGCTAAAAGTCAGAGTCAAGGATCGACAGAGAGCGCTTGGGGCAGAGCCAACTTAACACTTTCTGCCACGGCCGGGTCTAGAATAACGGACATAGACCCCTTAAGCAGAGGACTAGCGGCGCGCGTTCTCGGGTCCGCGAACTTGGGTTCATTGAATTTTTGACACGGCAGCATCTATTAGCTGTCATAACTTGAGTTCGGGTAGACAGTTCATTTCTGAGTGTCTTTACCAAGTTTCATAGCTGCAAACTCCAGTTGACACGTGTAATGGATGCTATGGTGTTAACAACTCAATGGATACACGTTAATTAGTTAATTTGTTAATTAAATAAGCAATGACGTCATCATCTTCCGGTTACCTTGGAAGGCATAGAGTTCACTTCTGAGTGTGACTACCAGGTTTCATGGCTGTCATAGTTGTATCACAGCTGCAAACTCCAGTTGCAACGTTAACTGAATGCTATTGCATTAGCAACTAAATGGATACACGTTAATTTGTTAATTTATTTATTAAATACCTAACGACGTCATCAACTTCCGGTTGCTTAATATTTGTAGAGAATTCAATTCTGAGTTATACTGCCAAATTTTACTGTTGTATCTATACCCGAACTTAAGTTACGGCATGTACACTGTAGTAGATGCTGCGGTGTCAAAAATTCAATGAACGCGAACCCGAGAACGCGCGTCGGTAGGTCCTCTGCTTAAGGGGTTTATGACCACGAACCTCAAGATTGGCAGACCAGTGCGCTAGCCATTGCTCCGCCGCAAACCTCTTACCGTGTATTCTACGCTTACAGAGCTCGGTTTGATACTGGTTGAACAATCCTTGTTTTCCTTTTGAAAAGTTTGAAGACAGATTTCAATAGCTGCACCTCTGAGGATAGGGTTTATCACCGGTGTGACAACTAAGGATGTGCCTGACGCAGGCTCGAAACTGGTGACAACCAAAGCAACGACGATCAACAGACAAGGCATCTTCATCATCATAACAACGACTATGAAGACAACGAAGATTAAACTTCAGTTACTATTCTCAGCCGAAACCAGGAGAGACTTAAGAGTCCAGTGAAAAAGGTTCCTCTATATTGTGATCTGATACTTGGTAGGATCACATCCACAATAGGCCACTAGGCTTCAGCTGCCTGAGTCTCCTTCCGCCAATCGGATGTGACATTAGGCATGTAAGGCCACAATCATAGTGGCTTGGATCATTGATTATTTTTTCGTGTTTTGCTTTACAGAGACTTTATACACTGTGTTCGGAAAATTCAAACCAACCGCTTGTGCTGTGCAACATTTATAAAAATCAAAATAATTCAATGACTTTTGGAACGAATTCTCTCAAGTTAATTGTCTGCCAACGGATCACAAATCTATTCGTGCAAATGACGTTACGCTTAAATACGATGGCGTAAATTTTACGTCATTCAAAAATGGCGTTAACCAAAGAAGATAAACATACAATTAAAGTTTTATGGGTATAAAAAATGAGATTGAAATCCTGTGGATTTCTGGGGAACAGTCCAAGAATGGATGAACATCACAGACATTGCTGACCTTGAATACCGTATAAAACGAAAACAAACTGGAAATTCTGCATCTCTGGATCATCGTGGCGGCATTTAATGTTGACGAGGTCGACTTTTGGCCTGCGCAAAAGCCATTTGTGGACACTTTGAACTTAAATTCTGACACTGATACCGTTCATAAAAACTGTCAGCCAAGCCTGGCAGCCGAAATTTAGCTTCATGACATGATTTGCTGACATTAACTTTGCGTTATCTACAATATGTTCAATGTCTAATTGTATTGGCTATAGCAGCTAGTCATTTATGCATTTGGTAGTGTATTTATTATAACTAACGTCAAAAGTTTTTGTAGAATATAGTCTTAATTCATTAGCTCCGAATATATTCAGAATCCGTTAAAGTTATCGAAGTTTTTCCGACTCAGTTTTTCCGTACACGGAGTATAATTGATGTTTTGCTAAACGGTACAGTAGATGGCATATTGATTGCAGAGATAGTCCGAAAGACGAAGAGAGCATGACATACGCACAGACAGAATGAGAGGATGGAAGAATGAATAAGTATGGAGCTGACTGTATGAAGATGATTTGTGGCAAAGTACTCCATCCTATTGATAAGGAATCTTTCATCTGTGAAGGAAACCGGAAAACAGATGCATCGTATAAAAGCAACAAAGGATCAGACTGCGTGAACTTCTATTGAAACTCAGGAAATAACAAACCCAAATAGAATCACGTCTTTCAAAATATCGATTGTATCGAAATCAGTGGCGGCTCCGGTGAAAAAGTGTTGATCGTTTTTCCTTGTCAGTCTTTTTATGGCATTAATCACCGGACCCGGGCGGCCCCTGTGAGCTCCATGGGCCCCGGAACAATGTTCTGGCTGCACCCCCTCTCCTTAGGCGCGGATGTCAGGCTTCTTTTAGCCAATCCTATAAGAAAACGAATGAAGTTTGACAAAGGCGATAATGTTTCAAACTCACCTGAACCAGTCGATTCACGTCAGTCTGTTGCAGAAGTTGGCCGAGATGTCAAATTGCCAAGCGAGGACAATGACTATCATGGCGTCATTGGCGTAGCCAAGGGGGTTTGGGGCTAAGAACCCCTTGGCTGCCAGTGAAAAATTTGTACATGCTTTTCCATGCAATTTTCATTTTCGGACGCGATTTTGGGGCCAAACTCCCACTTGGCTGGTTGCGATTGAAAAATTTCTAAGTGCTATATAAAATAGAAAAAATTAGAAAGAATACGAAGGTGACGACCTTTTTACCTGTCAGCTCAAAAAAATAAGAAATGTTGTGCAAAGTTTGGTCACGATCGAAACCAAAACCACCTTTCCGGAAATCCTGGCTACGCCACTTCATGGCGTCCCGGAATGGCGTAAAAGAAATCTGGCCATCCTACTGTATCGCCTACTCTCATTTTCCAACATTCAGATCCAGAGTTGTGAAAATAGAAGCATTTTGACACTTCGTTAAGTTGGCTACCAAATGTCTCAAATTCAAATTCAATCTCAAATAGCAGAATTAATGAGAGCAAGTCGAATGGTTTCTGTTTCTGGTATATGTGATAACGTGCATATCCAGCTGATTAAAATAGAGGCATGCAAAAAACGTAGGCCTAAATGTAGTCAGACTCTATGTGTACAGCCATGAGGGCGCAAATGATTGGTTCCAGTGACTTCCTCTAAGGGAAGGTTGGGGTTAAACCCCCTTTTCTGTTTGACCAAATATTTTTATTTGATTATGCATCAATATAGTTAAGTTGCACGCGCTCATATAGGTCTACCTATATAAATCATTCTCAAACCATTAAACGAAGAGGACTGGAAGATACGTTCACTAGCCACCAACGCATTGCATAATATATATATATATATATATATATTAAAATTATTATGCCCTCGGTACTTAATTCCCGGTCTATGAAAAAAATTGTCCGGAGACAAAAAATAATGTGTGCGTCAACTCTCGTCTGTTTCTTCAAAGCTTCCAACTGGAAACGTTCCTCGTACTGATACCGCGTTGAAGCGTTGGATAGTTATGGATAAACGCTGAAATTAAAAAAACTCCCTTCCCTAATGTCTCCGGAAGACTCGGAAATGCGACGACCTAGTTGTTTTATGCAGAGCTGTGCGTCGTGACTAATGGGGCCGAGGGACTCAAAGGCCAATGGCAAGAAAATGTACTCGGTTGTTAGGTCTGCGTATTTGGCCGATTTGCGAACTGCTGCTGCCTCAGCAGCCGCGCCTGCAGACAAAGATGTAGTGGGCAGATGGGTGGCAGCGTCTGTGTTCTGCCACGGTTGCGTCCCAAATTAGACTGCGACCGGCGTTCCACGGGATCAGAGTGATGAGGCCGTCCGGTCTTCTACCATCGGATCGCGAAAGACCGGATGGTTCCTTGGCAGATGGAATACTCGCTCGAGATAGCGCCCGGTAAACCACGTCATTGATCATTGTGTGACGTGGCACCCGACCTGGGCCAAGCGAGCAGGACAACCCGTGGGATCCGATTTCAGAGACCTGTTCTCCGCAGAGGCACGTGTGTCGCTCGCAGATGTTGACACCGAGGCGGAGGCCGACGACGATTCTAACTGCCTCGTCGTCCAAGCGCAGTCCGCAGGAAGCGATGGGCAGCGCATACAGCCAGTCCCCGGGGTGCTCCGCTGAAACGGCCCGAAGGCGTACCTGATGATACTGCCGTTGGTCGGATTGGAGCAGATCATTAAATTCCTTGAGGACCAGTGGACGATCCCAGGTGGACTGTCTGTGGAGAGGACCCGATGGAGGATTATCAGCTTGGCTCATTGCCCTCCATTGGGCGATGGCCTCGATCTCACGTGGATCCGTAGGCAGACTTGCCTTCAAGAGAATGGACGACTGGAGATCTCGGGTGCTCGCAGCTGAAGCCAAAAAGGCAGACGGTGCAAGAAGCGCAGACACCCGGCGAATATCAAGTGCCCCATCTCTAATAGGGAGTGTAGCCTGTACCCACTGACTGTCTGAAAGACGCAGATTCAAGATCTGGCCCAACCCCTCGCGCATAGCGTCGTCAAAGTTTCTAATAATGGATGGCTATGCAGGGTGTGCATCTCAAAATGTGTAGAAGCTTTGAGTGCGTAAGGGACATTCTAAGTAAAATTAGGGCGTCCTGTTTGGCGATCAGTGGCAAACGAGTGAGTGCTATATTTAGCTCGCTGGTGCGGCGTGACATATATATATATATATATATATATATACACACACACACACACGCTGCCTATTAAAGATGGCGGACTGTGCATTCGTCGGGTGTCTTCGCTGGCATCTTCTGCCTTTTTGGCTTCAGCTGCGAGCACCCGCGGGTTCCACTGCTCCAGTCATCCATTTTTCTGAAGGATGGACTGGCCATTGACTCACATGAGGCTGCAATTATTACCAAATGGAGCCTAGAGAGCCAGATCCCCATTCCAGCATCAGGCTCACTCGATAAACAGGTCACTTGGGACCGCCCAATAATTCTCAGGGAGATTACCAACTTGCTTAGCTCCGACCTTAGCCAATACCATCAGGCCCGCCTTACCGCCTAAGAGTAATGGCAGAGGAACACGCCAGCGACTGGCTTCATGCGCTGTCCATCAGCTCTTGTGGTCTGCACTTAGACGACGAGACAACTAGAGTTGCAGTGGGTCTCCATCTTGGCGCTTTCATTTGCGAGCGACATCTCTGTCCCTGTGGCGAGCAGGTCCAGGAGAATGGGTCCCACGGACTCTCCTGCAAACTCGGACCAGGTCGCCTTGCACGTCAATCGATGCTCGATGACGTAGTCTACCGGGCCCTGATACGACCTGGCCTACCATCGGCCAAGGAACCGCCCGGTATTCTCAGATCCGATGGAAAGAGACCGGACGGCACGACCATGATTCCGTGGCAAGCCGGCCGCTGCCTGGTGTGGGACGTCACAGTGGCAGACACAGTCGCTGCCACTCATCTGCCATTGACGTCTCAATCTCCAGGAGCCGCTGCTGAAGCAGCATCAGTCAGGAAAACCATCAAGTACACTGACTTGTCGGCCAATTGCTTGTTCTTGCCATTGGCCTTCGAGACTCTTGGTCCTATCAGTCACGACGCACTTGTTTTCATAAAAGAGTTGGGTCGTCATCTTTTCCTTCTTTCCGGAGACACACGAGAGAGAAGTTTTCTGCTCCAACGCACTTCCATGACGGTACAGCGTTTCAATGCGATTGACTTTCAAAGAACTTTATGAGAAATATCAGAGTCAATCAACTATAATTATATGAAACTGGGAATTGTCATATTTAAAAGAGAAATGTTGAAGTATTGACAAAAATCAATAATTCTAACGTTTGCTTTTATTTTTAGCCAACAAAATACGTATATTCAATAAAAATACTGATTGCTAAACATGTTATTGCCACTGTCAAATATAATGCAAGCAATAATTTATATAATCGTCAAATTTCGATTTTAAATATCATGCTCCAGAGTTATTGTTGAATGCAATGAACCAAAGTAATGGCAATGGAAATCAAATTCAGCAGTCATTGCATATTGAATTTAACCGGAAAAAATCGAAAAATGGCAGTCTATTGCATTTACAGTGTAAACAAAATACTTGACAAACTCAACACGATTGTACCAAATTTACGAACATTTACTACAAGCCGTGCATTTTTAAAGCAAATGTTACTACACTATCTACCGTAGCTTCTTCTAACTTTAGGGTTGGTTTTAACCCCCAAGCATTTAATAAAATTCATAAAAGAGGATGTGAGCGGACATAAGCGGACAGACAGCCGTACCTGCAAGCTCACATGAAATTGCAATGAACCAAATTGGAACCATATGGCGTACGCACCTTAAACTCGCATGAAAGTGCGTAACTAATAACTGAAACGAACTAAATTGAAACCATATGGGTTACCCCCCTATTCCCGGAACCTTGACAGAATATGATTAGGCCTACACCCCTCGTTCCATTCTCCTCTACGTCCATCGTTGTTTCAGAATTGCCATATATGGCCTTTCAATGACCATGTAGGGCAATGCGTTAGGTTATAGAGTTAGTGTAGTGGATCGAACTGTTTAGTGCGTTGCCAATGACATTTCGAACCTTAATGATGATACCACGCAAATATGTTTCGCTGTACGTCTAAAGTACTGTGTAGACATCCTGTTAGATGCTGACTGTTCAACCTATATAAGCTAGGGTAGTTTCGTAGGACTTTGTGTGTGTTTTGCTTGAACTAGACCGGCTGAGTTCTCTTCTCAGACCCGTCTAAATATCCATGCCGAAGAATACGTTGTTTCGATAAGTTTAAATAAACGCTTTCAAAAGACTCAACGAAGTTCTTCGGAGACCTACGCAATTCACCACCAACACCAACACCGACACCAGCCGCTGCAATAATCTTAGAGCGTCTTAAGAACACACCCGCTCTAAACCTGGTGGAGAACCCGCTCTAAATAACAATTAACGAACTTTCAGTTCTTTCGAGACGGATATTCGACGTGTGGGCTTCACGTTACTGTATAGCGTAAATCATGAGTTTGTTGAAATAAGCTGACGAAGGCTTAATAAACAAATTACCTTTACTTTTGTGCAGCGTGGCATAGCTGGGGCAAAGAAGCCCCTTGAACTTTTCAGGCGTTTCTGTATATACTGTCTTTTGGCACCAAGATGTTTGATTTAGACACTTGTATATCAGAATCATTTCCGATTGTTTTATACTAATGTTTCCTTGACACCTGGTGCATTCATGACTCATTTTATCTGCGCAATATTTCAATGACTGAAGCCTATCCTTGCAAACAAAACCCATATTTCGATCGATGTCAAAATACGAAAAAGACAGTTTATCGTACACTTCTTTCTCTCCCAAACAATCATCATTTGACACGTTTTTAGTCGTGTTGCTATAAGTATCGAAGTACGTAAGCATTCCTTCATCGTTCTTTGTCACTTCTGCCCATTTCCAGTCTGAAAAGTATGTTACCGGCTTTTGGATATAACTCATTGGTAGGCGTACAACCAGATCTTTTCTGGCGGAGCTCTTCCTCCTTCCAAATGAAACGTCCCTCTTCCATTCCATCTTTTAGTTTATTGATGCTCCAGGATCCAATCCATGATTCATGCACAAGATTATCACACTTAAAATCGGTAATAACAATTTTATTACCGCCAGCATGAACTATAGTAGGCGCCCTATTCAGAAATTGAAGCCTAATTACTATACAGGGTCGCCTATTCAAAAAGGGAAGCTCAATTACACCGGCAGGTGAACCATCTGCTGCGTAGATATGTATACTGAAAATTCTGCTCTTAACTAGAATAAACAGTTGCCCATCGGAAGAAATTGCGAGGCTGTGAATCTTAAAGTTAATGGAGAGAAATGTCGTGACTACATGATCGTCTATTCCTATTCTCCAAACTTTAGATCCAAACTTGTGAATATAGAAACATCTCGACACCTCACTGAGTTGGCTATCAATTGTCCCATGGTCATGCTTAATATCAAATAGCAGAATTAATGAGAGCAAGCCGAATGGTTTCTGCTTCTCGTATATTCTATATACATATCGATAGAATTCAAAGCTCAGTTCACAAAAAGCGTTAATGTAGTCAGAGTCTATGTGTACAGCCATCATGGTGCAACCGGGTGGTTCTATTGAACCAACTTCTTTTAACGAATCTGCAAGTTGACAAATTTATTATATCATAAAAGTCTTTATTACAAAGCATTGTCATTCACATTAATTCAGTTTATTTTGAAATTGAGCTGTTAATCTGTTAATAATATACTTACTGTAACTGATATAGGCCAGAGGTGGGTAAAATGTTCTTTAAAAGTCGCATGAAACCCAAAACTAGCCTACATCAGGCGGACCGAACATAGAAAAAGCAAAAAAAATCATAAGTTCAAGTGGGGAAAAGAATAATTTTAACGTAATTTTTAAGAATAGAAATTCTTTCTTTGTTACAATGACATATAATACGACGCAATAACGTCGATGACTTTTCGCTTGTCAAAACATTGGAGGCGCTATCTTTCTTTTTGTCTGAGCACTGTCACCCCTTACTAAGATATTTAACCCCTTAACCGTGTATTTAACTGTAACTCAATGTAAAATGGACGGATATATCCGGGATCCCCAGTTAAGGGGTTAAATAAAGTGTTATGTTTCCATAGGATAATTTCAAATAATCTCCGGCATTCGTTGTATCTAAGCTCGATTACTGCAACGGGATTCTTCTTGGTCTCCGTGACTGTCAACTAGACCGGCTGCAATCAGTCTTGAACGCTGCGGCTAGACTGATTTTCGGTGTTAAGTGGCAGAGTCACGTGACTCCTCTGCTCAAGGACAATCTACACTGGCTGAAGATACCAGACCGGATTGCATATAAGCGATGCATGCTAACTTATCGGGCCCTGAATGACACCACCTGCCCGGATTACCTGGCAGCACTTAAACCAGGGATGGGCAAAGTGCGGCCCGCGGGCCACATGCGGCCCTCGAAGCCCTTTTGTGCGGACCACGACATCAAGAAATATTACATTAATGTGCGGCCCCTAAAACATATGGGACATTGAAACGGTTGGCGCCTTAATGGAGAATTCAGCATTCAAATTGGATTTACACTGTGACACTTGATCGTTAACTAGAAATAATTTAATTTAATTTAATGTAATTTAACTTAATTTAATTTAAATTAACTAGAAATAATGCTTTTAATATTTACTAAATTTTCTTGCACTTGACAGTCTTGGCTTATTAATAATATACTTAGGGGCCTATACTGAACAGTATATAATGCTCTAGTTAAAGTCGTTTTGGAGCAGTAGCGTCATTTCACACTTTTCTTGGAGGGCGAGATAATTTTTTGGCAAAATTTTGCAAATTTTAAGGCAAATTTTGGCAAATTTGGGGGGAATTTTTGGCCCATTTTTGCAAATATTTTATATTTTTGGGATAATTTTTGGATAATTTTTGCGTTTTTGCACATTTCAATTTATTTATTTAATACATTATATTATTATTATTATTCGACTATTTATGAAGCGCCGTAACATGGCCATCGGCCAAAACCAAAAGCGCTGTACAATCAACACACTCATTTCCTTGGGGCACGGTCCCCTGCCCCACAAATGACGCCCCTGTTTTAGAGACTACTTAAAAATTTAATTCTAAATGCCGAAAAAAATTGTGCGGCCCTCGGCTTTCGTCACAGACACTTCTGCGGCCCTCGGATAAAAATGTGTGCCAATCACTGACTTAAACATAGATCGACCCGGCCAGACTCTGGAAGGCAGCTGCGTTCTAGCAAACGAGTCCGCCTTCTGGTTCCGCATCCATCCAAGACGGTCGTCCTGGGCGAAAGATCGGTGACTCAGGGCAACCCGCTACTGTGGAACGCCCTTCCGGACGAGATAGCAGCGGCGACTTCTATTGAATCATTCGCTTCAAAACTAAAAACGCAAATGTTTCGCAATTCTTACTGTGACTGATTGTGAATCGCTCTTGCCTATGGCCTTAGTCATGTTATAGCGTTGATAAATTAGCTGATAATAATAATAATATATAATATATAATATATATATATATATATATATATATATATATATATATATAACAAGGTTTAAAGTGGTTCAGTAGGGACTGCCCTGTGTGAGAACCACTGTTGTTCCCGTCCAATCTAATTTCCTAAACTACTGAGGTTTATTTTGAACTCGTTTACAGTTGTAGCCGTTACTATCTTCTCATCCAGTTCATTCCATCTGTCCACCACTCTTGCACTGAAAAATTGCTGTTTGTGTCTCCCAACCCGTTTCTTGAACAGTTTCATGCTGTGTCCTCTGGTACTATCATACTGCTTCATTGTAAAGAATCTTTCTCTTGGCATTTCCACTTTGTTTGTTAGTATTTTGTATGTCTCGATCAAATCCCCCCTCTCTCTCTTCTTTTTTCCAGGGTTGTCAATCCATAGTGATTTAGCCTTTCCTCATAGGTTAGTTTATGATATCCCTTGATCATCTTTGTTGCTCTGTGTTGCACTCTTTCTAAGGTCTCTATGTCTTTCTTCAGGAATGGACACCATGCTTGAACACAATACTCTAAATGTGGACGTACCAATGTTTTGTAAAGTCTTATTATTACATCCTTCTCTCTGCTCACTATCGTTCTTTTGATCATACCTAGATTTTGTTGGCCTTATTAGCTGCCTCTGCACATTGCCTAGATGGCTTTAAGCTGTTATGCATGATGACCCCTAGATCTTTCTCCTCGTTTGTAACTTTTAGTCCCTTCCCACATAACTTAAATTCATGATCTGTTCCCTTCTTCCCAATGTGCATCACCGAGCATTTATCTGTATTAAAAGCATTTGCCAATCTGCCGACCACTGGGATAGTCTACTAAGGTCTTGTTGTAAAATTTTTGCTTCTGCTTCTTTATGTATTCCTTTATGAGCGTCCAAGTTTCTGATCAATAAAGTGTAACTGGTTAGATCAGTGTTTTGACCAATCGGTTTTTCAGATTTCGGTTAAAGTTTCTTCTCAATAGTTCTTTTCCGTTCGCAAGGGCTTCTTTCCCCATGGCAATTCTTCTCCTTATTTCTTCATGACGCTTGCATTTTATATAATAATAATAATAATAAAAATAAAAAAATAAAATAATAATAATAATAATCTCACTTTCTACCGGCCGCTTGCATATTTCTAAATGGTATCGCGAGCCGCGTGGGACCCGGTGGTGGGCCGCATGCGGCACGAGGGTAGCAGTTTGCCCACCCCTTCAATAGGCTATACTGTAGTGCAAGATTGTGTATATAAATGTTTTTTTACTAACATCAAATACAGAGATGGCAATGGGTCACTCAAACTCACCGATGACCAGGTGACCCATTGAACCTTGACCCATGTTTCATGTCATTCCTGACTTATCTACATCTTGCAGGGAATTATGGCAAACACCAACCGTGGATTGTAGAGGTTGGTGGACTCTCTAAACACAACATCAAAGGATTACGGAATGAAAATCAAATTAAAGAAGACAAAGGCAATTAAAATAAGGAGACACGGTGGAGAAATGAAAATACTCATTGATGGAATGGAAACAGAGCAGGTAGAAAAATTCTGCTATCTTAAATCCTGCTTGATAAAAATTGCAAGCGTCATAAAGAAATAAGGAGAAGAATTGCCATGGGAAAAGAACAGAAAAAAAACTATTGAGAAGAAACTTTAACCGAAATCTGAAAACCGATTGGTCAAAACACTGATCTGACCAGGTACACGTTATGGATCAGAAACTTGGACGCTCAGAAAGGAAGACATAAAGAGATTAGAGGCATTCGAAATGTGGATCTGACGAAGAATGGAAACAAATCAGCTGGACGGAAAAATATAACAAACGAAGAAGTCTGGAAGAGGATAGAAGAGAAGAAAAGCCTAATAAACACTATTCGTACTAGACAAAAGAAGTGGATAGATACTGTTCTGAGCATGGAGGGCGCCACAAGCCAAATATTGGGTGGGCCAACATGGCCTGTTTGAAATTGGACAATGCAAGGACTAGTGCTACATTAGGCTATAGATATGCAAACATTCAGAAGAGTGATGAAACGAATTAAAACCACATATTCTTATGTCCCCATCTTTGCTGTGCCAAACCGTACTAGAATTGTCAATATATTCTGTCTCAATTTTTTTCTAGAGCTTTCGAAATGCCACGAAAAATAATGAGCCATTTGAAACGACACTATACAAAGTCTTTCGGAAATCTATTCTCTGTCAGGTTTTATAGACCACAAAAATATTATAAAATGATACCCTGTTTGAAATTGGACAATGCTACTGCTACAGTAGACTATACATGTAGATATGCAAAAATTCAGAAGAGTGATGAAACGAATTAAAACCATGGAGGGCGCCACAAGCCAAATATTGGGTGGGCCAACATGACCAATATTTCAGAGTCAAGACAGCGCAGCGAGAATTTCTTGCCGTTACGATCAATCGATCATTGAAAAAAACACAGTTGCATGGTTATATAAATATAATAATTTTGAAGGTCTTCCACGTCTGTGACATCTCTCTTATAAATTTGGCAATATTAGGCCTATGCCATTATATTGGAGATTTGGGGTTATTAGTTTCACAAAACATTGTAATTTGCCAATTGAAATTGGGTGGGCCAAACACATTGTGGCCCATTGGACCTAAATATTGGGTGGGCCATGGCCCACCTGGCCCACCCTGTTGCACCCCCTGGTTCTGAGAGAAGAATCATGGCTACTAAGAGCAGTACTAGAATGGCAAGATGAATGGGAAACACAGAAAGGCGGCTATGGACATCGATGCTGCATGGAGTGGATGTTCGTCACTACGGAAAAACAAGTATTCAGCCCTAAAGATAAAAGCTCAAGATAGAGATGAGTGGCGACGCTGGAGTATTGAACCTGCATTTGGACAGAGCACACGAAGAAGAAGAAGAAGAAGAAGAAGAAGAAGAAGAAGAAGAAGAAGAAGAAGAAGAAGAAGAAGAAGAAGAAGAAGAAGAAGAAGAAGAAGAAGAAGAAGAAATCTTTTTATAACCTTTAAACCATACCAATAGTGATGTTGAACATCAAAATTTTTCATTCGCGACAAGTAGCCTAACTAATCAACAGTGGCGTCGCAGATGAAAGATTGCATTGTTATTCTTTATTTGTAACTGGGCGTGAACTTATAATTTCATATGCTTCATAACTGCACCCGCAAACTTAAAAATCTGATGACACATGGGTCAAGACCCTCTTGACCCATGACCCATGTAACCCCTCGAATATCGATTACCCATTTGACACATAGCCATCTCTGAATAATTATATAGGACTATTAATCAACAATAGAAAAAGAAATTATGAATAATTTTGAGAACAGCGTTTAATTTGTAACGTGGAACATAGGCCTATTGCAACATGGAAACTTGTAATATATGTAATGTAACAGAATATTTCTATAGCGCCTTTTCTGAAGAATCACTCACAAGCGTTTCCGCTGTGATTACTGCATATTATTGATAAAAGAGATGAATTTTAATTCGTTAAAAAAGTGGATGCATATCACATCTATTGTTTAAAATTAGTCTAATGTAAGACACTGACTAGTCGAATGTTTCTTGTTCTCCGGTTTTTCTGAGAACAGCGGTTAATTTATAACATGGAAACTCGTCGATTTCATATATCTAATTGAAATAAATTCACCGTAGTCGAATGTCTCTTCTTCTTCTGTTGATCCGATGCTGATGATCGAAAGAAACGCAACGAAAGACGCACTCAGCAGCATTGCACAAACGCTGAAATGGATTTCTCAAAAGCCTTTCTTATAAATCGAAGCAGTTGAACGTCACTCGTTCGACGCACAACTAAATTAAATCTATTCAAAACTCCGATTAATATCTTAACGCAATCGACAGTCTTCGGCTTCTACTTCGATGAAACTGTCGCTTTGAAGGCAGTTCAAGCAGATGGAAATAAATGAAAAGATAGACAATCTTATAGAGTTTCCAATACAATAACGGATTTTGTGTCATTGACGTCATTTTATTTCCATTAAACATAAACAACAATAACTTCAATGTTTGCTGCACAATGGAAAATTGAAAACAATGACTTAGTTTGTTGCTAATTTGTTTTTATTCCCGCAGAAATGCTGATATTATGATCGTTACGGGCGTTTTATCAAGTTAGCCACCAGTATATGTGCATTTGTGTATCAATCTCTGCGCAATATAACTCGTATATTTTTAATAGGCCTGTATCTGGCTACAAATCGCTATATTTCTAGAAAGAGTAATTTCATATCAAATTCCAGATCGCTTTTCATTTATCGATGGCAAACAATGTAAATAAGCTTACAATCTAAACAGTGGCGCTACACATCGGGGATCGGGTGGGACCCCGTTTCCCTATTGTAGGCTATGCCAGTCCCCGGTTATCTCCTGTTGGGATCCTACATCTACTACTATATGCCTATTAACAAATTGTTAACCCCATGTTTAGAAGTTGACACCGCAACGCCCCCCTCACTTGCCAAATCCTGAAGCCGCCACTGATTCTAAAGACGCTTCTCATTAAATAACTATAAAAAGTTCCAATCAACTGACCACACATTGAGAATGAAGAAAACAATGCTATTCCTGTTTTATAGGAGTACAAATCACGTGCTCGTCGAGGCGTACAATAGAGGCCTAAGTACTAGCAGCCAATAACGGAGATCACCCGCCCCAGGCTATGCCGAAGTAGGACACGTGTTCGTTGTCGGTTCATGTATAGCCCTAAAGTAGGATAAGTAACATATGATATTCTATTGAATAGGGCTGTCTGTTTACACGATTGAAGGACCTGGAGCTTGTCGTTGTGGTCTGTGTCATCTTGAGCATTTAGAAAAAACAGTTTTAAATTAAGCCACTAAACATGAGCGAGAAAATTCCAATTCCAGAGATCAAATACACTCAGGTAAGCATTGCAGGTAGCCTAAATCGTATACAGTGGACGACAATGGTCGAAAAACGGTTAATAATAATAATAATAATAATAATAATAATAATAATAATAATAATAATAATAATAATAATAATAATAATAATAATGTGATTAAAGTGGTTTAGGAGGCTAAGTAAGTCTGTGTGAAAACCACTGTAGTAGGTTTTCCGAGATAGCCTTTGAATCCATTTACTGTTTCAACTGTCACTCTTACCTCGTCCAAACTGTTCCATTTGTCCACAAGCCTTGCACTATAGAGATCTTTCTTTCTTGGACCAACCCTCTGCTTAAACAATTTGCATTTGTGGCCTCTTGTGCTGCTATAGTGTGCCAATGTTAGGAATCGATCGTATGGCACATCTACTTTCCCAGTCATTATTTTTGTCGTTATTATTTGTCATTGTTATGTATAGTCATTATTTGGTTAGAAATTCAGCGCAGCATTCTGCGTAGTTTGTGGGGTGGGGGTTCAGTGGTATGATGAAAAATGAAGCCCCCAACTAGTCAGTTCCTTTCTGGACGTTTGCCTTGACTGTGCATTCACAACTTGGTGGGAGTTTCTCTGTCTGTCTGTCTGTCTCTCTCTGTCTTTCTCTCTCTCGTGCTTCATTGCTTCTTAGTGCCTTCTCTTGAGATCTGTTCTGAGATCAGCATGTCTTCCTTAGTCGATGCTAGCCACATGTATCATGAGTTTTGTACGTTAGGGAAAATCAGTGAATGGTACAATGTTTTCACGAAGTTCTTCCTAACATTTTATGGAATTTTGAATAAAATTATTATAATCCTTGGAAATTCTGGTTGTTGTAGCACTAATATGGTCTTCCATCAACTAATTGAGTTTTTCAGCTGTTTCGATTATATTGATGCTAATTCTAAGTTCTAAAATCTAAATAGTTGGTGTGAACAATTCTGTGCTTCAATGTTGATATACATGTAGCCAGTTTTTAACGTGTTAAGACAATTATCTACTTGGATCCACGAGGATAATAATTATTTACTCAGTTCATTGTTGATAATATTGTGCGGTCAAATTCCTGAGATAGAGCCATTTAATTGGTATAATTATAGTGAGTAAATTGACTTAGAGCAACTCAATAACACTTCACACACACACACGTGCGCATATATATATATATATATATATATATATATATATATATATATATATATATATACTTATATCGACGACGATGATGGTAGGTTTTGTGTCTGGTCATTACCGCTAAAGAGTCGACAGAGTAAGGTTATATATATATATATATATATATATATATATATATATATATAATATATATCAACATAATGCTTAGCATAGGCTCAATGTAGAACCTTGTGTGGCGCCATGTTGCATAGAATTTGAGCCGTACTTTGCAATGTCAATATTGATATTTCCTAAGTTCCTTCTTCGCTTGTGCTATAGAAATGTTCGTTAATAATACTAATAAATAATAATAATAATAATAATAATAATAATAATAATAATAATAATAATTTAATAATAATAATAATAATAATGCACCTTATTTATAAAAAAACTAACGACCGAAACGATGACATTTTCACGACTGTCAGAATGCAGGGATGTGACGTCTCGAGACACTGTCTCGTCTCGAGACAGTCTTGGTCTTGGTCTTGGTCTTGTTGACCAGTGTCTCGGTCTTGGCCTTGGTCACATCCCTGTCAGAACGGCATATCTTCTAGCGCCATGCATGCAATAATAAACAATGGATTGCTATGTACAAGAATTGCGATGATGCTTATGATAACGACGACTACAGCAATAATGTCGACTGCGCATACTGTGTAAATGAAAGCCTTGGCGTCTTGGCGTTTATATAACTGCTGCTGATGATGATGAAGAGGACGATGATGACGATGACGATTATGACAACGACTACAACGACGATGACAATGAGATGAAGATGATGATGGTTTGAAAAAATTCTGATTCAAAATGAAATCATTTAAGTAGTCCGTTAATAAAGAACAACTTTAGATATATGTATCCTAGATTCAGAGTATTAATATAGTAATGCAGGCAGGGGCGCGGGTGGCTTAAGCTATTAGATCTAAAGTAGTTTGTCAGTCATGCGTCTAGACACACGTTTACCTTTGAAGATTAGGCTATCGCAGGCACTAATTTATCCACGCCCCATGTTCTAACGGAAACCAATTAGGCCACTGACTTACACCTGAATAAAAAACGTGTGGTCCAACCCTTACGCCTTCTACCTTCCCTTTTGACAGCCTCTCAAAAAGTGGAGGAGTCTCGGGCCTAGAGGTTTAATAGAAATTTACACCTATGGACATAAGTGTAATAGTTTACACCTATGGTTTACACCATGATTTACACATATGGACATAGGTGTAATAAGTTTACACCTATGGTTTACACCTTGATTTACACATATGGACATAGGTGTAATAGTTTACACCTATGGTTTGTACCATAGTTTGCACCTATGGACATAGGTGTAATAGTTTACACCTATGGTTTGTACCATAGTTTGCACCTATGGACATAGGTGTAATAGTTTACACCTATGGACATAAGTGTTATAGTTTACACCTATGGTTTACACCTAGTTTACACATATGGACATAGGTGTAATAGTTTGCACCTATGGTTTACACCATAGTTTACGCCTATGGACATAGCATGAATCATTGTAGTCGGCCAATTAACGTATAGTGCATTAGCACACTATGACGCATTGAAGCTAATAGTGTTTCCGTTGTCTGTCGCTTTTTATCCAGCTGTTCATCAACAATGAATTTGTGAACTCCGTCAGCGGAAAGACTTTCGCCAGCTCCAATCCGTGCAATGGACAGAAAATTGCCGACGTACAGGAAGGAGACGCGGTAAGAAGTGTAGACTTACATAAAAATTATAACACGATCGCCATCTCACTTACCCACTTACTAGTTCCTATATTATTATTATTATTATTATTATTATTATTATTATTATTATTATTATTATTATTATTATTATTATTATTATTAAACAAGCCAATTTATATAGCGCAGTAAACATGAAAATACAGTAGTTCAAAATCAAAAGCGCTTTAGAGTCCAAATGATTTCTGAAAAAAGAATGTTTTGAGTTTTCGCACGAACCGTTCAGAGTCAGTCTCTGTGGTAATATCACTCGGTAGCATATTCCACAGAATGGGGTTCCCATGTGTCATTGATCTCTCGCAGAATACTGCAGCACGTGACACGTGACAGTGGAGTAAAATGTAAATACAGTAAATGATGCTCATGTCATGTTATGAAGCCGTCGTCACTATGCATGCGAAGGTTGGCTGCAATGTTGAACGTGTACTTACTTACTTACTTAATTACTTACACACTCCTTTATTTAATCTTAATTTTCTGCATACTGAGCTGACGTGGCTGTCAACAGGAAATAGAACAGGCCTTGACTTTGTACTTGGATGTGTTTTTATCTGGTGGATGAGAAACTGTCGCACGTTGAATGAATGCCTGTATAAAGTTGCCTCGTCTGCACTGGTTATCCTATGTAGTATTAAGACTTTACGGACGAATTTTGAGTCGCGTTGATAAGAACCATCAGATGACAAGCAACATGACAACTTGACCCATTCCTGTCAATCACAATTTTTTTGCCCCTCATTTTCACTGCTGGCGTATTACCAGCTTAGTTGGCTCTGATTACCAGGGGTTCGTACAAAGCTGCCCCCTTCAACTGAATTTCGAACTGTAACCGATTCACTCTGCGTTTGAGGTTAATTACTGATTTTGGGACGGTATTACGCTATTGCCAATATTCCTGTGCTAATGAAGAATCAAGTCGAAACTCCGCCGTACCTGGTGGCAAGTCCGGTAGAGAAAGGAGGACCCCCCACACACAAATACGGACACACACAAACACTGATACACACACACACATTAAGGCGAATAACATGTAGCCTAATCTTTCATGTACGTGTGAAACTGTATATGTAATAATCAGGGCCGCCGAGAGAATTTTCGGGCCCCGGTGCAGAAAATAGTCACGGGCGTCTGACCTGACAAGTATGTGAAAAAGTAGATGATGTCTTTTTAAAGCAATTACACTGTACTCACCGGACTCGGGGCCCTTTGAGCTCCATGGGCCCCGGAACAATATTGTTCCGGCTGCGCTCCCTCTCCTCAGGCCTGGTAATAATATTATAATGAGTTATCTGCAATGATTTATTTCGAGGATTCAGCAAATGTGTTAGTCTTTGTACTCTGTATTAGTAAAGAGGTAAAGGTACACTGCACTCGAACCACTTTCCTCGCACGTTTGAAGACGTATTTTTTAAACGGTCGGCTTCGGCGCATTTGTGAATGTTAAATGCGCCATATAAATGAACTTATCAATCAATCAGTCAATCCATAGGCCATCGCGGACCCGTCGGGGAACCGAAGGGTTAGCGCCTTCAGTTATATACGGCAACGGCTGAATGAGGGCGGATTGCCAGCCTTTCTCTCGCCGCCTTTCCTTCCACCGAGTTAACACCCGATGTACTCATTCACAGCTGAGTCGACTGGAGACGCTTAGGGCAGAAACAACCGAAAAGTTTCTTCCGCGGCCGGGAGTTGAACCACGGACCTCAAGATTGTTAGACCAGTGCGCTAACCTTCTGTGACTGCTTCACCACGCACCCTATTAGTAAAGACGCCATTGTAAAATGTTGGCATAATGACTTCACCTGCTGTCGTTAGTAACTCGTTCCTGGTCCGAACAAGCCGGACTCTAGGGGCTATGGTTATACCTACAGTATACTCCTATAGGTCTGTCGCGCCATACGATTCCTCTACTTGCAGTCGCCTATCTGAATAGCTAAGTTGACCTCGAATTTAGACCCGTAACTAGAATAATTATTTCAGCAGAATTTAACACTCTAGGGTGCATCGACAATTGTGGAATAGATATGTACAATTTTCTATGTCAGCGAAAAGCAGAAAAAAGTTTAGTGATACAAGGAAAATACAAGGAAATATAAGGGAAAAGTTTAGTAGTACAAGCTGTTTTAAAGCCCTGGTTTGCAAGACCAAAATGCAGCTCGCAATCCAGTCCTGTGACAGGTTAGACCATTTAGGCTTAGACCTGCTTTTTCAGAGACCAACAGGCTATTTAGGGCTCGATCGAGGCGGCCTATAACATGTTTCTACATGTATATATATTAAATAAGTCTCATACTGTCTGGTCATTGCCCAAAATTGATTCTCTGAGCATCATTGTTTGATGGTATGCACACACACACACACACAAACACATACAGAGAACTTTTTTGGCTTCAATTAGCATCACACTATACACCAGTTATTATACAGTGTAGCGAAAACCTGGTTGGACCAGTTGAAGCACGACTTCGCCGAACCGCTATCAGATCTATGGACGGACGCGATTAACCACGGTCACAGAGCAACGCAACGGCCCCAGCTGGCTATGCGATTTTGATGATGATGATGATGATGATGATGATGATGATGATGAGACATCATCGCTAATTAAAAGCAAACTGACAGAGAAGGACAATTCCCACTGAGCTGACTATATAGCAATAACATGAAATTAACAGTTTAACTACAGCATGAAATTAACAGCTTAACTAGCATGAAATTAACAGCTTAACTACAGCAAGAAATTAACAGCTTAACTAGCATGAAATTAGCAGATTAACTAGCATTAAATTAACAGCTTAACTAGCATTAAATTAAATTAACAGCTTAACTAGCATGAAATTAACAGCTTGACTAACATGAAATTAACAGCTCAACTAGCATGAAATTAACAGCTTAACCAGCATGAGATTAATAAGTTAACTAGCATGAAATCAGCGGTTTATTTAACTAGCATGAAATTAGCAGTGTAACTAGCATGAAATTAACAGTTTAACTAGCAGCACTATTTAATAGCAACAAAGTGAAACTCAGGAAGTGGTAGTCAGGATCAGTGTACGTTCCTTTAGTATACAGTGGTTCTTAATCGGATATAGTCGTACCCCTTGTGGAACCAGAATTATCCGGAAATAGAGCCTGTTCTAAAGACAGTCTTAATACAATATGCTTTGTACAGTGTACACTGTACAAATACTGTAGAAATTTTTGTACTAAATTAGAAATTTTAAAGAAAAATCCCACTTTCTAGCTTATGCACAATCTGTGACGAAGTTGTAAACTTCTGGAGGTCTTGGGAGCTTTACAAAAATATTCAAAACGGGTTTTTCTTGTTTGACGCCTCAACGTTTGTTTAAAATTTCACGAACTTCACTCAGGTGTTGTGACTAGTTGCTAGATTGTTTCCACTGTGGTGATCTGTTTGACGGAAGTTAAGCCTACAGTCTATCAGCCTGCGTGAAGCCAATTTCGCCAGTGATATTTTATACGAAGCAAAAAACAATGTTGAGCAGCACCTCGTTAACACTCATTCTGAGTTGTTGCAATATACTTTTCAAATTAGATGCTACTTCGACTATTTGATACTATGAAATATTCGGAATATTCGGTATTGCTTAGTATTTTATGATGTCAGACTACGTCCCTGGACCACTCGAGTTTTATATATATATATATATATAAAATTATATATATATAAAAATTATAGGGCCTATATATATATATATATATATATATATATATATATATAAACTTTCTCTCCCCATTTGTATTACACTTGAACTTCGCCATGCTGCTTTTCTTCCTCCTTCTTCTTCTCTTCTCCCTCTCCAAACAATACACTCTTGTTAACTGAAAGAAGAGAATTTTTCACAAACGGTTGTGGATTTTGGCCATATCGAAATAGATAACAATATTTCAACAAGTCTGCTCTTGCTAGACAAGGTACTAAACTATATGACATATTTATTACTATACGAGGCCATACATTTTGAGCAAGAAGGCCTTATATACTGTTACATGCAATAGAAAGATAAGTCCAGTAGCTGCCATTACACCATGAGAACAAGAGAAGTTGCAACAACAGCCCTGGTATTAGTAAAAAGTAGAATGGTGGTCCGCCAAGATAAATATCCATGTGGCGACCGATCACTGAGTGTTAATGTCGAAGAACTCCTAGCCTCTGTAGGCTATTTCTCGTGACTTTTCGTTTCAGCATAAGTCGTATCTCATGTCCTCCATAGCATTAACAACACGACCCGCCGCCTCGTGGATACACTGACCTTTGCCCGGTCGACAACCCACCTGCCTATGGTTATTTCAAGAAAGATTAAGCGCATGAGAATAAGCAGCTTCTTATGTACTACTCCCCAAAGCGCCATATAAATTTACGGGGTTTTACTTACTTATGGAAATCAGTTGAATTAATTATCTTCTGCGTAGCCACGGGGTGGTTCTGGCTTTCGATTCGGGGCTTGGATCGGTCGTGGGTCTGCGCAAAGTGCCGCAAAGCGTCGAAGAGTTGGTTTTTGGGTGGGGAGTGGATGGGTTGACTGAAAATGCAGGACATGAAAATGCGAGAAAAGAAAAGGCGGACGAAGTGCTAGGGGTGAAAATGCAGGTATGTAAAATGATGGACGAAGAGGCCAGGGGTGAAAAAAGTGGCAGGGGGGTGAAAATGCAGGCCAGGAAAATGAACGACGAAGTGGCAAGGGGTGAAAATGCAGAACCGGGGAAAGGTGGACGAAGCGGCAAGGGGTGAAAATGCAGGCCCGGAAAACGGTGGACGAAGCGGCATGGGGTGAAAATGCAGGTCCAGAAAAGGGGGTAACAAAGGGGGCGAGTAAAGTATTCGCCCTATTACAGTGTATCTTGGTTGTTTTTGCACCGTTTGAACGTTAGAAACGTAAAAATCTGCTATGTAGATGTATACATATTTAGCATATCAGTCTTCATTATCACACAAACACGGCTAGCCTATATATTTGTATTAAACCAAGTCGCGCCAAGCTTCAAATGCTGGTAACTATACGCGTTTGGATTTTCTCTGTGAGCCACAGCATGGGAGCCCATAAATCTGTTGAATTAATTATCGTTTCTGAGTCCACCACCACCGTGAAGAACCACAACCGATCGCCGACGCATGTGAAATTTGCCTTTTGGCACCTCTGCCGTTGCGCTTGCCGGGCGGACTCGAGTCGTGGTCTGATACTGTGGCGGCGATGTCGGGCCATTGTTTTCGCTCCGATATTACTATGGTTATGCGTTTGTTTACTTAGTCCATTCAAGATTAGTGATTATTTGTCAAGTAGTTTCAATACTGTTATTTTGTTTATCACCACTTATTAGCAATATGTTAGAAGTTAACTGAAATGACAGTTTTGCATTGAGATTTGCATTTTATTTTTGTTTACGACCACTATTTAGCCATATTTTAGAAGTTAACAAAATAAAAGTTTTTGAGATTTGCATTTTATTTTTGTTTACCACCACTGATTAGCAATATTTAGAGTTAACTGAAATCAGTTTGGATTTTTTCCAGGCCTGCATTTTCACCCAGCTGTTATTTTTAGGCCTGCATTTTCACTTGCCACTCCGTCCGTTTTTTAATCCCTTGGGTTCCGCCTGCATTTTCACCTTGCCACTTCGTCGTTCATTTTCTAGGCCTGCATTTTCACCCTTGCCAATTGTCGTTCATTATCTAGGCCTGCATGTTCACCCCTTGGGTCGTCGTTCATTTTCTAGGCCTGCATTTTAACTTTCCGTCTTTTTCTCGGCCTGCATTTTCAGGCTATTTATATTTTTTCAACCCATTTTCCAGGCCTGCATTTTCAGCGTTCCCGAGTGGATGAGGTTAGGCTATGTGCTCGAAAAGAATGCATGGAGGTTCAAAGCAAAAACGTCACTGTCAATATATATGGAAAAACGTAATCTTTAATCTGCCAAAAAGAGGCCCCGGACAAGCAAAAAAACTTTCCGGAAAACCTGACGAGCAAAACAAAACGTTATCGCCTCTGCAAAAAGAGTCCGACAAGCAAAAAAAACTTATCGGGCACGGAACCCTGTGGGTTCCATGGGTCCCGGAACAATGTACCGGCTGCACCCCCGCCCCTCTTCCCAGACCTGCCTTTAATCTCTTGGCGTTTATCTCCGTGGAGCGAAATTTTCCCCACTTTTGAAAGTTTTAAATTCTCCCAGCAATTCAGAGAAGAAATATTTGAGGAAAAGATTTGGGAATAGAGACAAAGCAGTCGCTTAATAATTACTATTCATCCACATTAGGAGCAGAAGATGGCAAAGTAAGTAAGTAAGTAAGTAAATCTCGTAAATTTCTATAGCGCCTTCAAAAGCAGCACCGAAGTAGCTCCTTATTCCTATGCGCTTAATCTCAGAATGCCGTAGCTATAGCCAAAGGTGGGGTCATTCGTGCAGGGTCATTTAATCAAAAGGGTCAAAGGGTCAGTGGGTGGGACGCTGCAGCTATAGAGGAAATGATTTTTTTGAAGAGAAATGATTTAAGTTTAGAAGGAAAAAACTTGAGGAGATGTTTCAAGAATGGAAGGAAATTGTGGCTCAGAATTTCTTATTTGACCATGGCGTAGACAGCAGAGGGATTCTGGAATTGAGTTCCAAAGTGCAGCATCTGGTGCAGCAAATGAAAAAGCACGAATGCAAATTTTGAGAGATGATTGCTTCAGGGGACGAAGGAGAGTTACATGAAAGGAAGATTGAGTAGATCGATAATGTTGTTAGATTATATATCAGATTTTGTAGGTAGACTGGTTTTGATGTATGAAGTGAGTTATAAGTCATCGAAATTATTTTATATTTAATGCGTTCTGTTATTTTTCAACCAGTGCAGAAATTTCAGTAATGGTGTAATATGGCAGAATTGAGGTAACTGCGCGAGTTAAGGCATTTTGAGTGGGTTAGGCGCTGTAGCGGCAGGCTGACGGAGCGGGTTCAAGCCCCGTTAGCATCCCTAGTGGGTTTCACACAGGCAGTAATGCCTCCTAAGCCACTTTGAGCCATGCTAAGCTAAGTCAAATACGGAGGATTGTCTCTCCAGTCTCCGAGTCTCTGACAGAGAATTGCTAAAGCCTCTGTATCAGAAGTTGACCCGACCTGAATTTCTCAGCAACAGTTGACCCATGACCTTTTTAACGAACAGCTGATGATGGACAACGATATTTTATTGCTGCTGCAGTCGTTTCATCTTTCGTCAGTGCATGGTCTCTCTCGCTCTCCCTCTTTCACTCTCTGTCTATGTTTGTCTGCTTCTGTCTCTGCGTGTATCTGTTTATCTCTGGCTGGGCGTCTGTCTTCTGTATCTCTCATTCTCTCTCTGTCTCTCTATTTCTCCCTCTCCCTCTTTGTGTGTATCTCTTTCCGTCTCTCTGTATCTCTGTCTGTCTCTCTTGATGTGTGTGTGTGTGTATTTGTTGGTGTGTTTGTGTTTTTAAGGCTGATGTGGATAAGGCCGTGAACGCTGCCAGAGACGCCTTTGCCCTCGGATCCGCCTGGCGCCAGTTGGACGCGTCGGCCAGAGGCCGGTTGCTCTACGCCCTGGCCAAACTCATCGAACGGGACTTCAAATACCTCGTGGTATGCATGTTCTCTCTCTGCAGCGGTTTCCTAATATACTGTACACTGTAGACCAGCGGTTCTCAACCTGTGGGTCGCGACCCCCAAGGGGTCGAATGACGATTTGCCAGGGGTCGCCCGAGACCATCAGAAATATGGGGTTGTCTCTTTTCTCATTATTGTACACAATTTCCTCAGTGGTAGTTACGACGTACTAGTTGTCTTACTATCATTGTCTTTTGAGGATAGACATGGAGACAATTAAATAATAACGATTTCGAACATTTTTATTGTCGTAGCATTATTACTTTTAGCAGTTTACAATGTGAACGAAAATAATTTTACCGCTGGGGGGTCGCCACATCATGGGTAATTGAATTAAAAGGGTCGCGGCACTATAAAGGTTGAGAACCACTGCTGTAGACCTATACTCGTAGATCACAATAACACGATTCAGTTCGTTCTCAGACCCTTCGCTGCAGTGAAGCAAATTTTTACAGTCCTAACTGTGGTATCCTCAGGCCTAGGCTATATATTGAATTATTATATTCGCCTGTTTTATATTCCAAAATTAGTTCCGGACAATTTTTTGTTCGTTACTTCCGGCAAAAATGTGTCAGAATGTAGGTCTACCCTTTGACGAGCATTGGCGTAAACGTGAATGAAAAAGTGGGAGCCAATCCCTGCAGCTTCCCTTCTCTCTCAAAATGTGACGGGGGGGAAGGGTCGAGTCTATATATAGGCCTAACATAAGTTTACGCCTATATTGACGAGTAAATGTGATCATAAGGCCAGAGAAGTGGAAACTACTGGAAAGATATAGAGATTTCCTCTCCTCACTTTTTCATCAAGTTTAGGCGCATGATTCCAGAATCCAGATGCTATTATCATTATCATCATCATCATCATCATCATCATCGTCATCATCATCATCATCATCATCATCATCCTGAACTGCCTCTGTTGTAGGCTCTGAATCGTTGGATTGCGGGAAGCCGTACAGTTTGGCTCTTCTTGACGTTGAGCATATCATCCACGTATTCCGGTATTTTGCCGGATGGTGTGACAAAATCAAGGGAGACACGATTCCATGTGGCAAGCATCGACTCTCATTGTATTATTACTGACGTTCAGTCGTTTCTCATGAAGTCATATCGTATCGGTACCCTTTGTAAAGCGCCATTCATTGTCTTTGGCTTTGGCTATGACTACGACGCTGATATAAAATATAAACAGGCCAATATACATTCATACATACTGTACAATGTACATCCATGCATATATAGGTAAAGGTAGGTCCCGTACTCGAGTCCGAGTCTTTTGGGTTCCGGCGCTTATCTCCGGCCTGGGCAATCAGCGACGTAGGTGATATAGGCCATTAATCTGGGGTAGGTTGCCATTGCTTTCCCCAGATCCACGCTTTACCTTCGCAGCTTAACGCTGCTCCTCAGTTTACCACCGCCATCTAGCGAATAAGGCTGAGTCGACCTTAGGGCTCCTGCGGGAATTGAACCCGCGGCCTTCTGCTCCATCGTCCAACGCTGTTACCACTCTTCTAACTTCCCGCCTCCATGCCGTGCATACATACTCCATACATACATTAAACGTACACTGATGACCATTGATGCAGCCAATAGGGGACCCCTATTCTGGTCGAGACGGGTTGTGGGATTTGCGTAAAACCTTTGGATTTTTTTGGTGGGGGTGGGGGGGGGGGGGTAGGTAGCATGTTTGAAGAGAGTGTGAGAAGAACTCTTTGACTTTTCGACTTTACTCCTAGCTGTTTCTGCTTGTCTGTGACTTATTTTTTACCTGAAGATGTCGAAGTTGTCCCGTGTTGCCCTCCTTGTGAACAGTTCATGGAAGTGCGCATCTTGGCTAAGGGCCCGGCGTGATGACGAAGGTTAAGATTTGAAGCCGCAACTGTCTGTTTTCACGGCATACATATTTACCAGTAACTGGGGCGCAGCGACGGGGGGAAGTATATCGGTATATATACATTACATATGTACCTACAGCGCTATATAAATTGTCCTGGAATAATAATAATAATAATAATAATAATAATAATAATAATACCCCAAAAAAAAGTCAGTCTACCTTGAAGTTTTGTGTGTGATTTATAATATGTGGTTTATATGGTTTATGTGGTTTATAGTTAAGATTTATTACTCCTTCCCCCAATATTTATACCCTCCCAAATCAAATTCCTGGCTACGCCTCTAACCAATACTTCAACAACACGCCTTAATTTGAACTGGTCATACGCTACACCAACTAGGCATCTAGAAATTTGCTCTTTAGCGGCCTGGAGACCGAAATTATCGGGGAGATGGTGTAGACTGTAGTTCTACCCCTACTGGTTTTTTTTGTAAACCCGTTGCTATCTTGCTGTAAAATTCCATGGAACCTGTAAGGCGTGCATTGTATTATAAATTGATATGGATGTGAATTGTGTTTGCTTTTCACAGACGGGAACTTTTTCTGTTACACGAGACAGGAACCAGTTGGAGTCTGCGGACAGATAATACCAGTAAGGCTAACAACGCATACATATGTTTCTCACTTTGACGGCTTAAAGTGTTATGTCGCCCGGCTAAACAGGCGAACCTTGCAAAGTAAACGGGGAGTCCATAGATTACACCTCAAGTGATCAAATGAACTTTGAGCATATAAAGTGGATTCTTGTTGAGATAAAAATAAGATCGCTGTGATGTTGTCACTGTCATCGACAAATGCCAACATTAGGCTATTATTGTAAAACCAGGCTTTTCAATATAGAGCCACGTATGGACAAGCAGGACTCGTCCTGCTACATAAGTCATCAGCTCTAGTGTTGCTGGTATTAGGCCCTATGGCATTCCTAGATTTAGTAATTTTGAGGAGAAAGTCACAGCAGAAAGTCAACGTCTGAGACCGGAAATAGATTATCAGCAACGAGATATGCTTCTCGATGGCCGCTATCTCAAACTAACCCAGTGTTGGAGTCGTGAACTTTGAGCGGGGTGTGAGGGGAGGTGGGGGGGTTGAGAACTGAAATTCAATGAATGACAGAAATTGCATGTACCCGATATGCGATTTTTGGGAGGGTTGCAAAGTTAGCTGGGGGTCAGCCAACCCCCATCCCCAACTACCCGGAAACTCTAACACTGAACTAACCCATCTTTTACAGATAGATTTGGAATATCAGGCCGATATCATTGAGTATTAGAACTATGGCTACAAAATGTTTAATAATAATAAAAATAAATAATAATAATAATAATAATAATAATAATAATAATAATAATAATATTATTATTATTATTATTATTATTATTATTTGACCTATTATAATAATTATTAATTGACGGTGTTAGCGCTGAAAGAGTTCTTGTACAGGCATAGTTATGATTAAGGTATTAATATTATTTGGCTATTATTAGGCCTACTTTAATTTGTATTATTATTATTATTGATGCTATTATTAGTAGGTAATACAATTTTCTTAATATTTCAGTGGAACTTTCCGCTAGTGCTGTTGGCGTGGAAGTGGTCGGCAGCGTTGGCCGCTGGTTGTACCGTGATTTTGAAGCCAGCCGAGGATACTCCGCTGTCCGCACTCTACATGGCCGCACTCACGAAAGAGGTAAACTGCCACTGACCTATTCTGCGGGACCTTGGGCGCCCGCACATTACGGAAAGAGGGGCACTTGCCCCACCCCTAGAAAATGCAAATACCAATATTTCACATTGAAAATTAAAAACCTTGCTGAAATATTAACCGTGACCATTGTGTTAAAATGTGTTTTGCCCCCTCTGGAAAAATTTCTGTGGGCGCCCATGTCTGGGACATAGGCTATGCTTACACCAGTTGACATTGATACTAAACTAATACGAAATAGGTGAATTCATGAATATTATAAGAGTACTATTAAAGTACTATATATAAGTATATATTATATATATTAGTATATATTATTTAAGTATATATTAAATACTATTAAGTACTATTCATGAATATTATTAAGAGTACTATATATATATATATATGTGTGTGTGTGTGTGTGTTTGCGTGTATCCGTGTGTGTGTGTGTGTGTGGTTGTTGTAGGCGGGCTTTCCAGCTGGAGTGATTAACGTGATTCCTGGTTATGGAAGCATCGCTGGAAAGGCAATAGCAAGTCATCCTGGCATCCAAAAAGTCGCATTCACCGGATCCACAGCGGTAAGCTCCGACTTCTCTTATGCGAGCACAACCTAGGGGACGTCCATAAAGTACCCCACGCTATTTTTGACAGTTTTTCAGCCTCCTCCCTCTCTCTGTCACAACCTGTCACAAATCTCGGACCTTCTTCTCTCCCTCCCCAACCTCTTGAAACGTCGTCCATAAATTACGTCACGCAGGCATTTTTATTTAACATTTTGAGCTTCTTGTTCAATTTTCAGCAGCAAACAGATACTCAACTTCAGACAATGATAGCGAATAAAATTCAGCAGTGGCGGTTCCAGGATTTATTGGTGTGGGGACGAAATGAATTCATAGAAGTTGGGGAAGGGGATGAAAAGAGAAGAAAAAATCAATAAACTTTGTCGAAAATACTCACAAAGGGGATTTTTGCCTAATTTTACACTACACTTTTACTGAAAAATAGGTTGGCAAACAAAAATTCGGGTGGGGAGATATGCATCCCCACTGTAATTGAGACCTAAAATTTTATGCATCTCGGGTAAAAAAGGTGCTAATGGACATAAGACATCCTTTCTCAAACGCTTTTACTATATCCCTTATCAGGTATATTTAAGGGTTACTTTATATACCGCCAGTGTGACGTCACTGTTTGCAGGTTGGAAGGAAGGTGATGACCGAAGCAGCCAACAGCAACCTTAAGAGAGTCACCTTGGAGCTCGGCGGCAAAAGTCCTTTGATCATATTCAAAGATGCTGATTGTAGGTTTAGCTATTCTTTGATCGTACGTTTAGTTATTCTAGGTTAATTATTCTTTAATCACGAAACCAAGACAAATCTCACATTAATTAACGATTTACCTTGACCTGGCTCTAATGCTATTTGGATTTGGTGCACCATCGGCTGATGCCCTGGGCATTATGATAGTGGCGCTATAGAAGTTGATTGATTGATGATTGATGATTTTTTGTACCTCCACCTTCCTAATTCTATTTCAGGGCAATCAATATTGTCTCTATCTTCGTGATATAAAATTTGTTTCATATACCACTCATCAGTGGCGGCTCTAGGATTTGGCTAGTGGGGTAACCCTAAGCCTAGCCCTAACCTCAACCTCAACCCCAACCCGAGACGCTTTGTCCGTGACATTTTGTCCTCGGACATTTTGTTCGACCACGCTCTCATCTCCGTGTAAAAATAAGACTTTTCATTATGCGACCCGGACATATGTAAGCTTCAAGACGTACGGTGTAATATCAGTCAACGTTTCCACGTTGGAGATGCCAGGGGATGCATCCCCACCGGTCCACCAAAAATGCGCCTTCAATGGAAGATGCTCGTCTAAACGGATTAGCCTTAATTAATTATGTATATCCACAAAGATATGGACATTGGACACATCCATAGACAATGTCATCGATAAATTCGCTTCCAGCAATAGAAAACTCGATTTTGCACTATGACTTTGTACAACCAGACTAAACTGGCTTTTAAACATTGTCAATTCTGAACATTATATTTTATAAATCAGATCTACAGATTTCTTCTAAACCGTTTGCATATAATTTCTTTGACAATCGGCAGGATCTTCTAAGAAATTCATTGCATCCCCGCTCACCAAGAGTTTTTGGAACCGCCACTGCTTCTAAGTGATTGTCCAGAAGACGCGCTACATAAATTATTGCGTTACTACAGTACTAATGCAGCTTTTGGAAATAGCGCAAAGTGTGTCAGTAACACCAGTTAGACAACTAAATGAACCAGACTGCTGGACTTTTATTGGAATGAGGAATGAGGATGGATCACGTGTCAACCATGGAGTCCAGAAACTGTTCTAGAGAGGATATCGCGGGTACTTGAAGACACTTCGCGGGCCAGTCTGGCCCGAGTGTCAGGGTTTGCGGTTTATAATAATAATAATAATAATAATAATAATAATAATAATAATAATAATAATAATAATAATAATAATAATAATAATAATAATAATAATAAATAATAATAATAATAAATAAACAAGAAGAAGAAAGAAGAAGAAGGAAGAAAACAACAACAAGGACAACAACAACAAGGTTTAAAGAACCACTGTTTTGCCCTTCCAATCTACATATACATATACGACATTGGTCATATACATATATATTGATGCATGTAGTATCCTATAGTTTTGCGGGTCGCCGGTCCATCCTGACCTATAGAATCTGGGTCTTCTTTTCAGTGGACATGGCTTGCCAGACTTCCCTCGACGCCATCATGGCCTACCAGGGTCAGGTGTGCTGCGCCGGTTCGAGAACGTTCGTTCAGGAGGACATCTACGACGAATTCGTCAAGAGAGCGGTCAAGGCCGTTGAGTCACGTGTCATCGAAGACGTCATGACGACCACCTGTGAACATGGACCACAGGTATGTCAATAGCTGCGTCGAGGTGTTTCGTTTCGTGATTTTAAAATCGGGGGCGTTTTCCCTGGGTCGTCGGCTACCCCAGGGTAGGCTACGCGGGTTTGACCACGGTCATTGTTGGAGTAACATAAAGCTAGTTTTTAGATTTAATTTCGTAATATTATGGTGATTCTTCAGAACGGGCGCTATACAGATATTCTGTTACATTACATACTATTACATACATACTGCATATGTAGTATTGTAAAGGGCTCTTGTCTTTGGCCATTTTTTGCAATGCCTACCGCGCTATATAAATCGTTTAGCTAATAATAATATTAAGAATAAGATTAAGAATAATAATAATAATAATAATAATAATAATAATAATAATAATAATAATAATAAGAAGAAGAAGAAGAAGAAGAAGAATAGCAGTACAATTGTGTACTCTCTCATTAGACCTACATTCAGTGGCGTAGCGAGGCAAAGTGCTGCCTGGGGCAAAAAGTGCCTTCTCCAAATAAATCTAGCAACAAAAAGGCCATCACAACTTTCTAAAATACTTCTAAAATTCTTGACAGCAAAAAACCCCTATCACAACTTCCTAAATGTTAAAAATAAAAAAATCAACAAATCGAAAATGTCGCCCCTAGAGCAGGTGCCGCCTGGGGCGAATCGCTCCCACTGCCCCCTCGCTACGCCACTGCCTACATGAGAAGAACTATAAGCTTAAATGACCAAAAACTTGATCTAAGTTAATGAGAGTTATAAAATGTTCGTGACTTTGACCTTCTGTCATGCTTATAGCACTAAATAAGTTGTCAATTATAAATAAATAAATAAGTTAGAGTTAAAATTTGCCGTTGCAATGGAATTTCTAAATCGATATATTTGCAAAATTTCAAGCAATTTTTTTCTGCACCACAATCAAGGACAACCAACGAAATTTTAGCGGAGCCAGATGCCTTGAATGTCCGTAGGGGGTTAGATTTAGACAGATTCATATATCGAATTAGTCATTATTCAACGTGCCGTCTATTCAAGTTTCGTTGATAGGTTGATGTGCACGGGCCGACTTTGCAGCAGCCCGGCCCGGCCCGTCACTCTTTTGGCCCGGCCCGGCCCGGCCCGTTTCATTGCTTTTTCTTTAGAGTCCGGCCCGTTTCGGGCCCGCCATTTCCGGCCCATGAGAAGCTCATTTGCGATTACAATTTGCAACCTAAATTTGGGAAATCAGTCATGATTCAGTTGACGTTTTAATAACAGTCTTCTTACTAAAATGTAGTTATGAAAACAACTCAAAATGCAACAAAATTGAAGCCGATCGATAAAGTTTAAGCATTAGAATGCAAAAAATAGTATGTTTCAATGGTGGCCGTGTGCCTTTGACGCTGTGTAATGGTTGCCCCAGCTGTACTAAATGACCGTTCACTGGCAGCACTGGACGCTGGAATTGTCAATTGCCTTGCCACACTGTTCTAGAATGTCTGTCTGACTGTCTGTCTGTCTGTCTGTCTGTCTGTCTGTCTGTCTGTCTGTCTAAAGATTTCCATGTAGTGACGAAGAGAAGGCGAAGGCGAAGGAGATCAAAGTATTTCAAACAATACACTCAAGCGATCCTGGCACTACACAGGCCCCAACGCTAGTCACTAGAATACGTATCTGGACAAGAAGGACAATGCGTATTGCGTAATGCTAATATAATCGGTCAGACTTGCCTTTGAAATCTACGGATTATACATTTTGCCCCAAATTACGTCATTCCATCTCTTGTGCAAGTTTCATATCTGATGACTCCATTTATACATTTTACTGCACATTACTATAGGGAGTTATTACATTTCAGAGGGTGTTAATATTCTTCGTAGAATAAAGAGGTGGGGAGATTTATTAAACGTAGAAAGATGACTGGGTGATTCATCTTTAGGGGATTCATTTTAATTCGTTATACCGGAAACAATTGGCAAGTTCTTTGATCGGGGGTTCCTTAATGGGTTAAACAGAGGACGGGCCGACGTGCCGGCCCGGCCTGTCACTCATCCGGCCCGGCGTTTCGTTGATGCAGGGGTCTAGTTGTTAAGTCGAAGTTCGGAGAGAGGTCCGTCACACGAGGCAACCACCCCTCCAATGGAATTCGTTGCCCGACTCAGTGACCGCAGACACTTCCTTCGAGTCATTCGCCACTAAACTTAAAACGCACCTTTTCAACTCATCGCACGATTGTTCCATGTGAAGCGCTCTTGACTTTGGCCCTCGCTATGCTACTGCGCTATATAAATCGTCATGTAGAATAGAATAGAATAGAATAGAATAGAATAGAATAGAATAGAATAGAATAGAATAGAATAGAATAGAATAGAATAGAATAGAATAGAATAGAATAGAATAGAATAGAATAGAATAGAATAGAATAGAATAGAATAGAATAGAATAGAATAGAATAGAATAGAATAGAATAGAATAGAATAGAATAGAATAGAATAGAATAGAATAGAATAGAATAGAATAGAATAGAATAGAATAGAATAGAATAGAATAGAATAGAATAGAATAGAATGCTTTTTGAAATAAATAAACTCAAACTAAACTCAAACTCAAAGAATAGAATAGTTTGTTTGGTTGACGGTAGACAGCCATATATCTGTCTACACATATTGCATTCCTCGTCGGTCTTTCAAGCAGCGCTGTGTTTAGGCGATGTTTGCTGTTCTATTAATATATTACAGTTTCCGTCCAAAGCAATTCTCTTTTGTCCTGCTGTGCTGTTATGCGTAGCGACATTGTATACCATCTGAAAAGGAATTTTTACTGCGGTTTTCGCTGTCTTTTCACGTATCCAGTTAGAGTCCGTTTCAGGACAATATACGCTTGTGGTCTATCGTCTATCGTCTGTTATAGGCCTAATGTTGTCACAGTCATTGTGCGTGTGATGAACATACCTCGGCATATTTTATTATTTAGTTATTTATTTATTGACAACTTATATAGCGCAGTAGACAAGGCTAAGACCTACAACAAGAGCGCTTAATACAGTTCGTATCCAATATTGAATAAATGTGTCTTCAAATTTCTAATGAATAGAATCATAGTCGTAACCTTCTATTTAGGTGGCAAGGCTCGAGTCCCTCTCCAATTTTTGAGAGGCTTGGCTGGGAAAGGGAAAAGGCATAGGGGCTGACCTTTGTTGCTTGTAAGGTTTGGTTTTTATGGTAAATGATGATTTTTAGCTACGGCCCTGAAAATCTGCACCCCGTGCTAAAAATTCGTTCCGACGTGCCTGTCCCTAATCCTCTAAGAACGTTGCTCAAGCTGAAGACCATATTTTAAGGCTAATAAGATTATTCCGCTATTTGGAATATAAATGTGGATACAAGAAATAGCAATCTCTTATTATGTGATCGATCTTCCAATACAAATAATACCATTATGCAGTTTTAAGGAACGCCTCTAAAACTCAAAAATATCAATCGATTGTACCTGAAGTCCATACGCAAAATATCAGATAAATAATTAATTAATTCGAGAAATCATTCAATGAGAAACAACATGACAGACAGCGGAAGAAGAACCACGTGTTTAGATCTAGTATTTATAGCAAGCACTCTCTTCGTTGGAAGATCTAGTGAATATATTGATAATTATGCACTTCCATAGCACAATTTCTAATACTCAAGGGTATCAATCGATGGTACTCTAAATCCATCCGCAAAAGACCAGGTCATTTCAGAGATCAGTCAGAGGGAAACAGCAAGACAGACTATATGGAGGAAAATCTAATTGAAAAAGTTGTGCTTTAAGCCTGGATCTGAAAATACTCAATGAATTGGAAGATCTGACTAATCAGTTACCGTTGTTTGTACATGCACATGTAGAATTTAACATTAAACTTGGTATAGCATAACTTTTACACGTAGCCTAATAGAGAAAAATGGCTGATACCATTGGAGCCAGTATACAGTGGCGGCTCCAGAAATTCTTGGTGGGGAGATGAACAAATTTTATAGGAAGTTGGTGTTGGTGATGCAAAGTTAAGAAGAAAAAAACAAAATAAAAGAGAGAAAAGTGTCATTGTTTGCCCACTAATTGTTAACAAACCTTGCAAAAAAGTTCGACAAGCTAAAAAAAGAAGGCAATTCGCAGTATTTTTCACTAAATTTTAAAAAAACTCACCGGAAAATAAGTTGACAAGCAAAAAAAGGTCATCCGGAACCCCGGTGGGGGGATGCATCCCCAGTCATCAACATGGTGGAACCGCCACTGTCAGTATATTCAGATTAGTAATAAGGATAAAGCTGAGAAAGTTATTGACAAAAAAATTTCGTGACCAGTGATACCTGCTAATACAAAATCCGTCTTTGTTTAAATGGTATTCGCTATGTTTTTAATGTCTCCAGATTAACGAGAACCAATTCAAAAAAGTGCTCAGCTACATAGAGGCCGGTAAGAAGGAAGGAGCGAAACTGGAAACAGGCGGAGCACGCCATGGAGACAAAGGCTACTTCATCAAGCCAACCATCTTTTCCAATGTCACTGACAATATGAGCATTGCCAAGGACGAGGTAAGCAGCTTTCACCAAAACTCTGACTCCCAGTTGCGTTGCATTTCCGAAAGGGCTACATGTAGATAGAAGCAGATAGAAACTTTCAATGCCCCAATACACTAATTATAAGCCTACGGTACATTCTTGAAGGGTAAATACAGTGCTGATATAACATACATTTAGGTGGACTGTGTCGACTGTAAATTTCGCTACAGTGACTAATCAGAAGGTTGTTTTGGCAATTTTGGCTATTATTATGTTAATTAATTTATTTATGATAAAGGATGATCAGTTTGTTTTATTTCCAAGAAAATGACAAAATGAAGCAAGAAATCTTTCGAACATGGACGCAAACTTCCAATACGTTACAATTATCACGCACACTTTTGTACCTATATATGTATGGGTTTTAAGTTTATCGTTTCTGCTACTAGAAACCTTTTGTTTCCTTTTCATATTTATCATTTTATGTGTTTTAATTAATTTAATTTATTTCTGCCGTTGAAAAAAAACACGTAACTTTCCTGTAGATATTTGGACCAGTTCAGTGCATAATTAAGTTCAAGACTTTGGACGAGGTCGTCAAGAGAGCGAACGACACATCGTATGGTCTGGCGGCCGGATGCGTTACGAACGACCTCAGCAACGCCCTTACGCTGGCCAACCTTCTGCAGGGCGGCAGCGTCTGGTGAGTCGGCCCCCACCCCACCCCACCCCACCCCGCAGTTTCAACTTCTGCCATTGGGAGCAGTGGAAACTGTAGGTTATCTGTATAATGTAGCGTGGTATTTGTAGAGGAGATGGCGGAAATAACTGGTCACTGCTTACTGAATCTCGCCTGCCAGGGATGCTAGTCCTTGGTCTTGGTCCTGGCCTTATGGACAAGTTACAAGTCCTTGGTCGTGGTCGTGGTCTGGTCCAGGTTCTGGCCTTGATGGTTGAGTCCTCCTGGTCCCTTTTTGTACACAGCAGTGGGGAGTTTCATGCTAGTATAAAGTTATTTAACCAATAATAATAATTACTTGGCATTCTGAGACGAATATGAATTATTTCCTCAACTTGGCTGATTCTCTCTCCCTCTCCCACTTACTGGTTTTTATACTCATTTAAATAAATAAATTTAAAAGAGTTTAAATTTATACTTTTATACCACTATGGTATCATGTAACACATATTAAGCATATGATATATAAATATAACGGCAGGCATATGGCATGATGTATTTGGTTCTATCACTGAACTGAACTGGTACGGGTGGCTGACTTGGAAGGACGACAACGCCTGAGATCTGTCCGATCCACCTCACTGGTTGTCCCGAGGACTCGCCTTCGAACTGTCGGTGATCGCGCGTTCCCTGTGGCCGCGTCGAGAGCGTGGAACTGTCTGCCTCCATCTGTGCAGCTCTCTCCTTCTCTCAACACCTTCAAAGAGAAACTTAAACCCCGGCTATTCCGCAGGAGCTACTCGTGATTTCTTGTGTAAATCTTGTGTGGTTCTCTGTAATGTGTTCACGCAGTTCTTATAGGACGAGTTGCCACAATAATCAGTACGTTGTAATAATAATAATAATAATTTATAATATTAAGATTCTTGCTCTGTTTGTCCAGTTTGTCTGTTACCTTCAAGCATTCTGATTGGTCACCAATCGACGTTGCGAAGTCAAATGCGTAACCTCTGTCCTGGGCTGTGCACGAGGCTGTTGCCATTGACAACCATTTTCTATTGTTTAATCAAAACTGCGTAACAATCGAATTGCGTAAACCTCTGTCCTGGGCTGTGCACGAGGCTGTTGCCATTGACAACCATTGTCTATTATTTTCTAATCAACGGAGCGTTCGAAGCGTCTTAATTGCAGCTCAAACCCCCGTTCCCTTTCCCTCTCCCCATCCCTCTATCAAACAAACCCCTCCCCACCCCCTTTCCTCCCCACCCTCTTTCCATCCCCCCTCCCTCTCACAACCCCCTTCCTCCCCTCCCAACCCTCCAAACCCTCTTCCATCCCCTCCCAACCCCCAAACCCTCTCCCAACCCCCTTCCTCCACCCCTCTTCCCAACCCCCTTCCCTCCCAAAAAACTCCCCATCCCTCTTCCAACCAACCATCCCTTTGGTTGAGCTTGGCTGTGTGCCTCCCGAATATACCCCCTTCCTCCGAAATCTACCGCAATTTGACGCAAATGTGCAACGTCATGCCCTATAGATTAGCATTTTGAGATTTTTGCATAGCTACGGAAATTTACCGCAATTTGATGCAAATGTGCAACGTCATGCCCTATAGATTAGCATTATGAGTTTCAAATGTTCCGTTTAGTACTTTAAACTTTAAAGGTCCTTTTTATCTTACGTTTCTATCGATTCCTGAAAGGTTTCTTGCAAAGGAATTAATTATTCATCGATTATTAGTTAAATTAAATGCATGTTTGTGCAGCGCCGAATGGTGAATAGGAATAGCACCTATATCTCAGTGGTTATAAACGTTAGAAAGATAGTTACGCTTCGCTTAAAGCTAATTTTATAGAGCGCATTTAGTCCCGATTTGTGTAAGCAGTTTATGTTTAATTTGTTTGTTGGAATATTCGTTGTCGAACGAAGCGAGCCTGCACTGAGTGCGAGCGAAGCGAGCATTTTTTGTATAATATTAAGATCCTTGCTCTGTATGTCTGTTACCTTCAAGCGTTCTGATTGGTTCAAGCGTTCTGATTGGTTGGCTGTGTGACGTTCTAATTCGTTACCTTCAAGCGTTCTGATTGGTTAGCTGAGCGTTCTGATTGGTCGTTCTGAATCTTAGGCTTCGCGAAGCGAAATGCGACGCGAAGCGAACGGCGACGCGAAGCGAACGGCCACGCGAAGCGAACGGCCACGCGAAGCGTTTGACGAAGCGTACGTTGCAGCGTCATAGTGTAGGCCTACAACTCGCGAAGCGAACGGCGACGCGAAGCGAACGGCGACGCGAAGCGAACGACCACGCGAAGCGTTTGACGAAGCGTACGTTGCAGCGTCAGAGCTTGGCTACGTGGCGTATGTACGTCATTGAAACGTTGTTCAGCATCATGAATTCAATGATTGGGTTTTAGTATTTTTCCTGCACTGCGAGCGAAGCGAGAGCCGAGCAGGAATTTGATTAGTAGTAGTAATAATAATAATAATAATAATAATAATAATAATAATAATAATTTTTAATAATAAATTTAATAATAATAATTTTGGAATTGAGTTATTATTGGTAGTTGATGACGTCGTTTAACGTGTGCTATTATTAGGGTCAATTGTTGGGACCCAGCGACACCCCAGGCTCCGTTCGGTGGATTCAAACAGTCCGGCTTCGGAAAAGAACTGTAAGCGATATAGGAATTACATTCGACCAGAATTCCAGGGGCGTAGCCAAGAATTTAATTGGGTGTATAATGTGATTTAGGGAGAGGCATGAATCTTTTAAAAACTTTTTAAATCTTAAAAAACACGTTAAATATTTTAAGGTAGTCTGATTGTTGGAGGAATGTATATACCGATATACCCCCCGTCGCTACGCCCCTGCAGAATTCGAATATATTACGCTATATGATTTTGAATTTAGATGTGATGTAATAAGGGACCTATAAAGCACCTCTTATATTTCTACCTAGAGGCGCTCCCGTCTTTAGAATCGCTTCATAAGAAAATGGGACTTTAGACTTCGCAATGGACTGATTTTGGGAGTATAGAAAGTGAACAGAGATGTAGCCAGGATATTAGGTGGGGGTCTAAGCCCAAGATTCGCTCCCCTCCCTTTCTTTTGAGCCCGCAACGCCATTTGGGCTTGAATTCATTTGGGGGGCTAACTTCAGGTTTGGGGAGCTTGAGCCCCTCTCCCTGCTAAGCCCATGCCTAGCTACCTCCCTGGAAGTGGATCGTTATTGTTTGAAAACGAAGGCTTTAAATTTCAGTCCAAATCGAGCAGATCAAGGGTTTATATAAACCAGGATGTTAGTCCGTGGCCTTGGTCCTGGCCTTAAGGACTCCTTAAGGACCAGTTTCAAGATCTTTGGTCCTGGTCCTGGCCTTGAAGGTTGAGTCCTTGGTCCTGGTCCTGGCCTTGAGGGCTGAGTCTTTGTTAACATCCCTCATATAAACAGTTTGCATTGAAACTATAGTATACGAGCTCTAGAGAAAAAATGGTTATTTCGTAATTTTTCTGCTGAAGAGGAGATAGGGTTTACATCTGCCTTAACCCCTTAACCGTGTATTTAACTGTAACTCAATGTAAAATGGACTGATATATCCGGGGTGCCCAGTTAAGAGGTTAATCAAAAGTGAATGGCCTTTTATAACTAGATGATTTGATGTGTTTGTAGTGGAGAGGAAGCGATTAAAGCCTACACACAAGTTAAGACGGTGAGTTACAATTCCTTCTATTAAAATAGCTATTCAAATCGACTTCTCTACATCTAAATAGGAGTATCCAGAACAATCTCTATGGTCACTGATCTATGCCCACCAGCAAGAAATCTGCTTCTGCCATTGGCGACTATTAATAGACGACAATGGTTTCTATGGTTTCTGCCCACCAGTGGGCGGAGCAACCGGACTTTGTTGGTAAACACTGGATACCCCTATAGGCCTATAGCGTCTTACCGTAAATTTAGTTTCTTTAATAATAACGATAACAGGGTTTAGAGTTGTTCAGTAGAATCTGTCTTGTAGGCGAACCACTGCGTTCCCTCCACCCGGAAATTCATTCACAATAAAAGCAGACAGTTCAATAAAAAGCTTTTTGCATTTTTAAAAAATACGTAAAGTATAGCAAAGCATGGCCTGTTTTAACGTGCAGTGATACACAAACTGTGCAGTGATAAAATGAAAATGTGCAGTGGTAAAATGCAATTCTTTGTGCAGCGATAATTTTTCCGACGAGCTTTTTTGTCTTGTTTTTTTGCGCGGATATCCAAAATTTTCTGAGTTTAGTGCAGTGATAAATTTTTCTTAAAACAATCCTTGAAGTAAAGTTTTGCCATGCCCGAATTTGAGCTTTGGGGCCGGTGCTGATCTCCGGTCTCTTAGGCATACAGCGACGCAGGTGGCACACGCCATTAACCTAGAGTAGGTTGCCAGCCAAACGTCTAGGCCCGCGCTTTACTTCGCAGCGAAGCATAGCATTATACACATGGATACACAGACCTTTGCCCGGCCGACAACCGACCTTGTCTATAGCTATCCCAAGAAAGATTAAGCGCATAAGAATAAGCAGCTACTATACGTATACAGTACTACTTTACAAAGTGCTATATAGATTTACGAGATTTTACTTACTTACTTACTTATTATAACGTTTTTACCGTCAGTTGGTAAAATATGTTTAGCTTGAAGTAGAGACCGTTGATGTAGGAATGTTGCTGGGTCTCTGTTATCGGCGAATATTTAAAATTACCGGTATTTCTAAATTTGACAGCATTGCAGTTGGCCCAGTGGCGTAGCCAAGGGGAGGTTTTGGGGGTTAAACCCCCCTTGGCCGCCTAAACAATATTTTTCATGAATTGCCATGCATTTTTTATTTTGACGCGTCTTTGGGGTCAAAAGCTCCCCCTTGGCTATAGACAGTAAAGGTTTAAGTAAGAGGCGAGGACCTTTATTACCTGTCAGCTAAAAAAGCAGAGGTGATAACGTTTTTTTCAAAAAGCAGAGGTGATAACGTTTTTTTGCTTGTCAGGATTTTTCCAAAGTTGGTCACGCCCAGAGACAAAAACCAAAATTCCCCCTTCCGAAAATCCTGGCTGCGCCACTGAGATGGTCTATTATTTTCCATTTAAAATAATTTGTTCGGTGTTTTCAGGTGCTGATTAAGCTTCCGAGTAAGTCGTAGACAGTCCGCACTTTTCCACAGAAGACGATCCATACTATGTGTTCTGAATGGAAATCAGATCAGGAGAGTCTGTGATGACTATGCCTATTACGTGGAACTCTTTAATTGAAACCTTTGAAACAGCACCGTATTGTTTTTAATGTTGATAACATCTCATACTATTCACAAATACTAAAAATATTTTTAAAACATATAAGCATATCTTCAGTTATAAAGCTAATCTTCTAATAACGATTTGCGATTCTTATATTCTCTTTTATGAATTTGAAAACTGTTAGGGGGCCTACGGTTTTCGTATTAGAACTAGTGTTATGAAAGTGCATAATTGATGTTATTTGTATTAAATGATTTAATGCGCGCAGGGTGGAGTCAGGTCAGTGGAGACAGATTGCCACTTCCCCACTTCTCCTTTCCCTTGCTATTTAGAGGGTGGAATCAGTGTTTTATCCAGACTCCAGGTCTTTGAGGGGGAATTGACTTCGTTGAAGGGGAAGAGATACAGTCCAATGCAAAAAATTTTAGTGCTGCGATTTGAGGGGTGAATTTGAGGGTTTTTAGGAGGGGGTTTCCCCTCCTAACAGGCCTGTATAAAACACTGGGTGGCATTCAGTAAGAGGCGAGCAGGATTTTTCCTTTGAACTATGGCACTAAATGTTTGCGAGATGAATCCAAAAAATTGCCAGTACACTTAGATGTACTGTAAGTCTGTTAGTGAAATGATTGAGAGCCAAACGTGCAATCCTTGCAGCTGTCGCAAATAGAGAGACAGTGTATCAATTATTCGACTTCTATGGCGCCACTATCATAATGCCCAGGGCATCCATCAGCCGACATAATAACTGTTTGACCTGGAATTCAACATCTGTGACTATAATTAAAACGTGCGCTGTGCACTGTGATTGCAACAAATGACTCGTGGGTGCTAGGACGAACGTTTGAAATTTTGTTAAGAGGCTGTCCATTAATCACTTCAATAATTTTTGGGCAATTTTTGACCCCTTTTTTCAACAACTGTCAAACTTAAAGTGAACCCCATAATTATGTCGAAAACTTCCCCCTAGGCTCTGTGACGGGTCCCCTTAAAAGTTTGGAAGGGTATTATTTGTGCAGTTATGAGACCTTTTCCGTTTTTTTGTTCATCAAATGTCAAAATGTGGTGATTATATTTTTTGCTTGTCAGGCCTCTTTCCCTTGCAATAAATAGTATTCCATAAAATTTCCTATTTTTATCATTTGTAAAAATGAAAAGATTGACGTCAACTTCTCTTGACCCTCTCCCTCCCTCTCCCCTGTCAACAGCTGTCAAACGCTTTCGAACCCCTCCTCTCAATTTTGTTGACGTAATTAATGGACAGCCCCTAAACAGCTGAGCGTTCATAGACTATTTAGGATGTATTGCATTGAATATTATTGCCAATAATTGCCATAGAGAAAAAAGAGCTGGTCTAAATCGAACACCCTTAATGCCTTTGGTCAATAACGACACAGATTCTTCAAAACGGGGAGCTACAACTGATAATGTCGCAGCGATAATGCATTTTGGAAGTGAAACCACCTAGCGTTTGGTAAAATTAAATAAAAGTCTAACTTCCCACCCTTTGGTACTGAAGCTATGCTGGAACAGTATCTGGCGGAATAAGTTTAGCAGCTGTGCTATTTCCGGCTTTTAGGCTCTATCTATATGATATGAGTTTTAAACACTCAAAATTTAGATTTGAAGCTAGCGCACCAAGCGGTTGGCACAACTCAAAAACAGCACGCGATTTCAGTGTTTCACGCAAAGTTGCACGGGACCGTTTTTCGGTTGACTCTGACGTTATTTAGACCTACTGAATGACAGTTCGATGTTTTGTCTCACTGGTTTGGACGTCTCGAGCAGAGATGCTAGATTTTGTTTGAAGAAAGCGTGCAAAAACATGATGACGATGCTGAAGATGGCGACGATTATGGTGGTGATGGTGATGATGATGGTGGTGGTGGCGGCAGTGGTGCTGATGATAAAACGGTTTTAAGTGTTTAGTAGGAACCGTCCTGTGTTGAAAACCACAGAACCATACTACTACTACTACTACTACTACTACTACTACTACTACTACTACTACTACTACTACTACTACTACTACTACTACTACTACTACTACTACTACTACTACTACTACTACTACTACTACTACTACCACTACTACTACTACTACTACTACTACTACTACTACTACTACTAATAATAATAATAATAATAATATGATTTTAAGTGGTTTTAGGAGGCTAAGTAAGCACGTGTGAAAACCACAGTAAATAGAGGTTATAGGCCTAGTTACTTGATTTCGTTGTAGGTCTATACTAGATAAACCAGAGGCGGAGCTAGGGTGTCCGGCGCCCGGTGACAAAACATACTGATGGCGCCCCCTCAACTTCACGAAAATCCTGACAAGCAAGAAAAAGTTCGTCACTAAAAAGGTCGTCACTTCGCGTAGGATAAGTTAGTTAAGTGAGAGCGAACGGTCTATAGTCGATACAACTGTATTAATGCCTTAAACCCGATTTTAGCACACCCTCCCCACCTCGGCGACCGAGGACATATGTACCCCCGCTCCATAGCTCCTCCTCTGAGATAAGCACGGCAATGTTCTTGAACATTCCTATACATACTATATGCCTAACGGTTTGGTCACAGATTTTCTGCAGAATAGAGTAGACGAACCAGAAGCAAAGAAGGTTCGCAGTGTTTCTCGAAGGTCCACAGTGGTTCTCACACAGGGCAAACCCTCCTGAACAACTTTAAACCTTGTTTTGACTATTAATAATAATTATTATTATTATTATTATTATTATTATTATTATTATTACAATATTCATCTCCTGCTAACGATATTTAGTAAAATCAACGACATTTTCTCAAACACCTACCCCAAGAGACTCAACAGGATGGAAAAAAATCAAATGATTGACACTGAAACATGTGTCCATACGTCTGGTCAAATGACGTCACTCTGTTGGTCACCACCTGGGCAATTGTTCCACGGCACGAATGATGCACACTGCACAGCGCATGACAGACAACAAATGTTTCTAGAGTGTTTTGCTTCTGGCGACAGCTGGAGGCCACGGACGCCGAGGTTTTGGCCGACAACCGAAGGACCTCTCGCCTCGCACGAGATTCTTACTTACTTACTTTACCAGGCTCCTCGGAGTAATTATTGTTATTATTATTATTGTTATTACCACGGCGGCGAAACTCACATGTGACATGACGATACTGGCGCTCACCGAAACCTGGCACGATGGACGAGCGTGGCAACACATTGGCAACATGTTACGTGCAATCTGTGCGAGTGAGTGAGTGAGTGAGTGAGTGAGTGAGGATGGTTTACGATTGGGGGCACACACACACACACGCACGCACACACCAATCACGTAGGCGGCACTTCGGTCGTAGTGACCAGCGGTCAGTTAATGGTCACATTGGTCAGTATAAAACGTTGATGCGGCGCGACAGAGAGATCAGATTGACGGCGTATTTCCAGCAACAACGAACAGTCATGTATCTCGTCGTGTCCGTGATGAGCGTCGTGGTGCTGGCGGTGTTCGGTGTCGACTCCCAGTACCCCAACTACCCTCCGCCGCCGCCGCCGCCGCACCACCAGGCGTCCTCCTCGCATCGGTCGTCGTACGGCGGAGACGCCGGACCTTACGACGCGGGTCACGGAGGTCACGGAGCAGCCGCCGCAGGAAGCGGTCGAAGCTACGGATCGAGTTCCGGATCGTCGTCGGACGAATCCTACCAGACGGAAACCAAGTACTACTACGGCGGAAAGTATCAGGGTAAATGCACACGATCGTTCGATAAGTATAGTCTACAGATTATACAGCATATCAGTGGAGAAATCAACTTCTATGGCGCCACTGTCTCATAAGGCACAGGTCATCAGTAGATGGTCGTATCGTTTGAGTATTGCGGAATGGAATATGGAATAGAAAATGGAGCTTGACATTCTGTTCCTCGATCACAAAGGTGACTCCTAAGATTTTGTAGCGCTTTTCTTCGTATTGTTGTTTGCCAGTTTGCTCACATTGCTGTCCATTGGTAAAACAACCTCATATGGACAACCAAAGGAGTAAATATGATTTTGTCTTTAATTCGAGATGTGTGTCGATTTAATTAAGTGAAATGTCGTGAATTTGTATAGCGCTTTGGAGTAGAACAGTAGTATAGCTGTTTATTCTTATGCGCTTAATCTTTCTTGAAATAGCTATAGGCAAGGTAGTTTGTCGGCTGGGCAAAGGTCAGTGTATCTATGAGGCAGTGGGTCGGGTTGTTATAGCGATGGAGGAAATGACTTTTCGAATAGGAAGGTTTTAAGTTTAGACCAGAGCGTAGCGACGGGGGGAGGGTATATCGGTATATTTACCTCCTCCAAATCAGTCTACCTTAAAGTTTTTTCATGTGATTTATATGTGGTTAGGCCTATAAGTTATTTTTATGGTTTATGTGGTTTATGGTTAAGATTTATACGCCCAAATATTTATACCCCAAATCAAATTCCTGGCTACGCCCCCTGGTTTAGACCTAAAGGCTTGAGAAGGTAGTAAAGGTCACTGATTGCTCACCAAAGAAATGAGAATTCTGACAACAATTTTGTTATTTGACCATCTTTTGGTAAACACTCTATCTGACCATTTTCTTCATTCTTCATTCGTTGCGCCAGTTAACTCTTCGCTGTTCCATTAGAATGACGTGGTTCAACACATACGCCCGCAGCCATCAACACTGCATTGGTGTAGAACTGTAGACTATTTCAATATCCTCCTTATCAGGAATCAGCCAAGTATGGCCTGACTTAAGAAATGTCAGCCCTGAACAAGAGGACAAAAGATATGGTCCACAGCAAGACCATAACGTGGATGAATGGATGTGAAACATAGGGTAGTGGTTTTCGTATAGGGCAGAGAACTTGCTAAACCAGTCTAAACCGTATTATTATTATTATTATTATTATTATTATTATTATTATTATTATTATTATTATTATTATTATTATTATTATTATTATTATTATTATTATTATTATTATACAGTTACTACCATGAACATGATTACTAACAACCATTCTCTGTCTCTGTCGATTTCTGTCTGCCTGTCTCTGTCTGTCTCTAGTTGCCTGTCTCTCTGTATCTATCTCTCTGTATCTGTCTTTGTGTGTCTCTAACTCTGTCGTGTCTCTCTCTGTCGTCTGTCTGTCTGTCTGTCTCTGTCATTGCTTGTCTGTCTGTCTGTCTGTTTATCTATCTGTCTGTCTGCCTCTCTCTCTCTCTCTCTCTCTCTCTCTCTCTCTCTCTCTCTCTCTCTCTCTTTCTAGTGATCATCACCTGCTGATTCCATATATTCATTGTCATTCATTTCCGGAAGATGACAGAGTGGTTTAAGTGCTGGATCGTTAGGCTGACGGAGCGGGTTCAAGCCCCGTTAGTGCCCCTAGTGGCTTTCACACAGGCAGCAATGCCTTCTAAGCCACTTTAAATCACGCTAAGTAAGTAAAGTAAGTAAAGCGCTAAATAAGTTTTTGAATGCACCGCATTAATTTTTTACACTATGCAGTCTGAATGCAAAAGTTTTCAACTGCACTTCAGGAGTCGAACTCCCACAGTAGACATGACCGTCTTCTTCTTCTTCTTTTTCTTCTTCTTCTTCTTCTTCTTCTTCTTCTTCTTCTTCTTTCTTCTTCTTCTTATTCTTCTTCTTCTTCTTCTTCTTCTTCTTCTTCTTCTTCTTCTTCTTCTTCTTCTTCTTCTTCTTCTTCTTATTCTTATTCTTCTTCTTCTTTAGGGAGTTGCTCCACGGACGGTCTCTACTATTTCGACGATACGATGTTCGTAATCTGTTCCAACGGCTACCCGCACGAACAGCCATGTCCGCCGGGAACCAAGACGTCCGGTTCCCCCAAGTACCAGGCCGGATACTACTACGGATACACGGACCTGTGCAGCGTCAACCTGGTCGACTACGGATACGGACCCGAGTACTACGCCCCCAAGGGGTACCCGGTCGCCGGCGACGGGTACGGAGATAAGGGATCCGGGTACGGAGCTCACGACAAGGCGAACGTCAAAGAAACGTATCCGTCCAAGGTACGCGACAGAAAAGTTTGAAGAAAAAAACAAACAAACGATGCCAGATTTGATTTAGTTAATTGTGCGCGCAAGAACAATCAGATTCTACGGTAGCACAACTCGAAAGCGCTATACAGAGATGCCCATTAGTTGTGTTTTAACCAAATTTAAACATTGAAATGAGAGTTGAAATTGAATGGCTGGGTGGAATAAGAAGGTGACTGTATCCGACCCCCCAATGGTTTGAGTATCAATAACAATAAGAGGGGTAACTGCATTTACTTTCTTATTTCACCGGACCATTCAACTGATATTTTCACCACTAAGTGGGTAACTGTATTTACTTCCTTATTCCTCTGGGCCCTTCAATTGGCAACCTCACCATTAAGGTGGTAACTGCATTTAACTCCTTATTCCACCCAACCATTCAATTGTAGATTGCATTTGCCATATTAGATTAATTATTTCATATTCACAGACCAGAGAATACGGATCCTACGAGCCAAGTGGATCGGGAAGCAAGGACTCCTACCAGAAGGACAACCGGGTTCCCTACTCCGCCGAAACGAAGAGCGCCTACCCCGCCAGAGGCGCCTACCCGCAGCAGGCGGACAGCTACTCTCCCAAGTACAAGGACACCTACTCTCCGGCCAAGGCACCATACGAGGCAACCGCCGAAAAGAAATACCGTTAAGAGATAGATCCGTTATGCCATTTCCAAACGCATCGACTTCCTTCCATATCGCTTCCAAGTTCCACTCCTGATGCAGTCGCGTTGAAACGGTCTTCGAATGTCGCCTTTGCGACGGTTTTCTAATTACATTATTTGGGATTTTTTAAAAGTTCGATTCGAGATGACTTCGCATTAATTAATTATCGATACCTTTTGCTTAAATTTCATAATTATTTCATAGCGGAATAGGAATATACAGTAAATCTTGATCTGATCAACGCTTTGTGTATCTATCGTCTGTATTATAGTAAAAGTGTGTGGACAATTTGGGTGCGTGTTTTTGTGTTCTTGTTTGAAGAAAAGACGCGCACTGCACAGTGCAAAAGGCTGTAGTTTTCCGGATATCTTTTCTATAGACCCCCATTTTTTCTCATCAAAATTAGCATTTACCTAAATATAGGGTAGCAATGCGTGTCAGACATGTGACATTGGCTAAAGCGCCCTGCTTTTCAAAATAATTAATCAATTTATGTTACACGTGGACCATCTGGCAATATTCATCGTGTGTTGAGCTCGTGTGTTGCTGCATGAGTCGAAGTATAACATGACTTAGGGGCTGTCCATTAATTATGTCAACAATTTTAGGCAATTTTTGACCCCTCCCCTTGTCAACAACTGTCAACTTTCACTTAACTCCCCCCATAATTACGTCAAAAACTGTTGACCCTCCAAGATCAATGACAGGTCCCAATAACAAGGTTATTATTTTTTGCGGTAATGACCAATTTTTCCCTTTTTTCTCATCGAGTGTCAAAATGTGGCGGTGGTGACCTTTTTGCCATGATTTTTTTCCATTGTAATAAGTAGTATTCCATGAAATTTCCTATTTTTGATTATTTGTAAAAAGTGAAATTGTTGACGTCAGCTTCTCTTGACCCCCTCCCCTGTCAACAACTGTCAAACTTTTTCAAACCCCTCCCTCCTAAATTGTTGACGTAATTAATGGACAGTCCCTTACTTCAGTTCCTACATCTTTTAATATCCAATGGCCTGGTGCATATCCTTGACTACATCATGAAATTATGACAGCTTTATGATGACTTTTGTGATGCAATAATGCCATAGTACAACGAACATGGGGAAGAGATTATGAAAGAAATAGAAGGATTAGAAGGGATAAAGACATGTTGAAAGAACATAAATAATCATCACACTAATGGCAGACAAAGAAAGAAAACTACAAAGGTTATTAGACAGGGTTACAGAAGAGAGTAAAGAGGACTAAGAATAAATACAGATGATGATGATGATGATGATGATGATGATGATGATGATGATGATGATGATGATGATGATGATGATGATGATGATGATGATGATGATGATGATGATGATGATGATGATGATGATGATGATGATGATGATGATGACGATGATGATGATGACGACGATGATGATGATGATGATGATAAGAATTTTATGCTAAATTTCGTGTCTCGGGACTTCTCATTAAAGCAAATCGTTCATATCCTGTCGTCTTTTTCGTCTTTCCGCTCAGTTCATCATCATCATCTTCTCCTTGTTCCTTCATGAACTGAAGTTAAGGTGACAGCATGAATTTCTTTCCTCCAACCATGTCGATCTTCTGTCTTCTTGACTGCTGCTGACATTTTCATTCCTGTCCACTCTTCCACGTCATCCGTCCATCTTCTCCCTGGTCGCCCTCTTCGTCTAGTTCCCGACATAATTCCTTGTTGGATTGTCCTCTCCAATGTTGACCTAGTGTCGCTGTTCCGCTGTACGTGTCCGAAGTATTGCAGCTTCCTTCTTTTGCACATGTTGAGGAAACGTCTTTCCGTGCCTGACATTTTCAAAACCTCCTCATTGGTTTTCCTATCTCTCCAGCTTATGCTTTGCATGGTACGTAATGAGTACATTTCAAAAGCTTCTATTCTTCTCTGTATTTTTCTTTTCAGAGTCCAACTTTCACATCCATATGATGCTGTACTCCATGCAACACTCTCGATTATCCTCTTCTTTGTTCTCATGCTGATATTATTGTCTTTCCAAATGTTCTTCATTTTTCTGATGGCAACCCTTCCTTTTGTCAATCTGGCCTTTATTTCTTCCTCTAGGGAGCAGTCTTCTGATATAATTGTGCCAAGATATGTAAACTTTCCCACTTGTTCCATTACCTTCTGATCTACTCTGATGGAAACTTTGTCTCCGTTAGTTGTCATTACTTTTGATTTATTTACATTTATTTGAAGCCCATATTTCGCACTCGCTTGTTCCACTCTGCTTACTAGTTCTTGAAGTTCCTGTGCGCTCGATGCCAGCAAAACCACATCGTCTGCATACCTTAGATTACAGTTCAACGTCTGAATATTCACTTTCTTCTTCACTAAACTCTTCATCATCATCATCATCTTCTCCTTGTTCCTTCATGAACTGAAGTTAAGGTGACAGCATGAATTTCTTTCCTCCAACCATGTCGATCTTCTGTCTTCTTGACTGCTGCTGACATTTTCATTCCTGTCCACTCTTCCACGTTCAGTTCAGACCGCTCAGTTCAGAGCATTGAAAACAGAATGTTCAAAATATTTTGGAATAAAATAATGAGAAAACAATAATACTTGCTCATAGATTATTCAATGTTTTCCTATTTACTATTCGACAACACGTCAACATTGTGCGTCAAACACTCGTTGGTATTGAACGTTTAAAGACGTTTAACTAATGATCTTTAAGGACAGTTAACCAATCTGCATTACAAATTTACACCAACGTGCCGTTGATTAATTTAGTAACGGTGTGCACAGATGTGCAACCGGTGTATATACTATATACATTCAGACTGCGCTGCTGATGTTGAGTCAAACATAAGTTTCAGTCTTAAGAAGTACCTGAAGTTATATTTTAGTATAAATATTATGATTAATTATTAATTAAAACAATTGCAAGTTTCAAGTTAGATATTCGAAATTTTCACTCAGTTGAATATACGTGTGCGTGAATTTACAACCGGAATCGAAGTTTCGACAGAAACCCCATCAACCAACTCCACTTGAGAGTTGAAATGATTACTCTACATCATGACTGCCGCCTATGATGCCGAGATAGCATCACCGCACGCTAAGACAGCTCTTAGACTGTCCTTCGAAGCGAATATAAGCAGTTAATTCTTTTCTTTAATGAAATATCTATAATATTAAGATCCCTTGTTCTGTATGTCTGTTACCTTCAAGCGTTCTCATTGGTTGACGAAGAAGCGTTTGACGAAGCGTACGTTTAGCACGGTTTAGTCGAGTCATTGCAGCGTCAGAGGGGTGGGCGTGCGACGACGTTGCTATTGGTAACAATTGTTCGTAGCGTGCGACGACGTTGCTATTGGTAACAATTGTTCGTAGCGTGCGACGACGTTGCTATTGGTAACAATTGTTCGTAGCGTGCGACGACGTTGCTATTGGTAACAATTGTTCGTAGCGTGCGATTGTTCGTAGCGTGCGACGACGTTGCTATTGGTAACAATTGTTCGTAGCGTGCGACGACGTTGCTATTGGTAACAATTGTTCGTAGCGTGCGACAACGTTGCTATTGGTAACAATTGTTCGTAGCGTGCGACGACGTTGCTATTGGTAACAATTGTTCGTAGCGTGCGATGACGTTGCTATTGGTAACAATTGTTCGTAGCTTGAGGAAATTGCGCAATTTTAACGTACATTTTAACGTACACAAAAAATACGTGTACAGCGTCACAAATGGTCACAGTTGCGTGATTTTAACGTACATAGGCCTAATTATTACGTGGCGCAGAGCTTGGCTAGGTGGCGATCATTGAAATGTTGTTCAGCATGAATTCAATGATTGGGTATTAGGTATAGGTATTGGATTAGTATTATCCTGCACTGCGAGCGAAGCGAGCATCTTTCTAGTAATAATAATATAAGTATAAAATACTTTCAACTTTGCGGTAACATAACATTGCGGTATAATAACATTATTTAGTATTATGTGACGTCACATTTCCGGAAACCTCCTTCTCCGTCGTCACACATCGTCACAAATGTTTGAACCCTCCTCCCCCCCTTAAGTGCGTAACGTCATTTATGAACAGCCCCTAAGGCGGACTTTGCTGGTCTCTTTGCAAGGAATCTAAAGACATTTATTCAGCAAAGGATATTGGCATGTGTTCAAACGCTCTCGTTTTGTAAGCCTTAGCTTTGTCTTACTGCGCTATAGAAATTTTATGTAATTTAAATTTTAAAAATAGATCTACATTGGTCGACCGTCGTTCACAGCTGTGATCCAGTAGCCGTTTTTAATTACTCGTTCCTTCTCCGTCCAGAACTGCAAAGTTTGGGGACAGATCGGTCTCGCGAGGAGATCCAGTTTGATGGAATTCTCTGTCCGAGAATGTGAAAAAACAAACTCTATTGGATTATTCACGGAGAATCTAAAGACGCACTTATTCAATATCGCATATAAGTGACACATGTTAAAGCGCTCTTGACTTTGGCCTTTTGTCTTGCATACTGTGCTATAGAAATTGTAGTAGTAGTAGTAGTAGTAGTAGTGGTGGTAGTAGTAGTAGTAGTAGTAGTAGTAGTGCAGTAGCAGTAGCAGTAGCAGCAGTAGTAGTAGCAGTAGCAGTAGCAGTAGCAGTAGCAGCAGCAGCAGCAGTAGTAGCAGCAGCAGCAGCAGCAGCAGCAGCAGCAGCAGCAGCAGCAGTAGCAGCAGTAGCAGCAGTAGTAGTAGTAGCAGTAGTAGTAGTAGCAGTAGCAGTAGTAGTAGTAGTAGTAGTAGTAGTAGTAGTAGTAGGTTATGAGGGCAGTGACGCAGACTAGACGCTTGAGATTTTGCTCTGTTCAGTTTGTTAATTAGTTCGACAAATTTCAATTTTGTTTTTGCGAATTGTGAAAATTTTACTCTTAATTTTTAAGTTGTTTTCAGCCGTTTATGTCGGTATATTTTTCTTTAACTATTTTTATTTAACTCCGCCATAATCCATTGACTTAGAATCAACATGACCTATCATCGCTCATTTCATTACCGTTACTATTTGTAATTTAACTCCAGGCATTCTCTTAGTTTGTTTTTATTAAATTATTTCACTCCACACTAACATCGGTGCACTTTTGACCTCATGCTGAGCTTGTGAGCCGCAGCATGAGCTGAAAGACAATTTGACTTTCCTTCACCCTCCGTTGTTCACATCATCGTATTCGCCGTTCACATTTCCGTCTCACACGACGCACAAATATAATTGTCATCCTTCTTGCTCTATCAGGCGATATCCACCCGAATCCTGGACCATCCCAATCACACATAGCACTCTGCACTCTCAACATCAGATCCCTCACTAATCCTCAACACACACATTCACTACATGAACTCACTAACATAAAATTAGACTCCCTCTTTCCAATGCACACGCTTCATTCCTCTGCCATAGACATAGTTGCACTAACTGAAACCTGTGTATCTCCATCTACTACTTCATGCAGGCCCGCCGGAACGAATTTTGGTCAGGGGTGCAGATTTTTTCGAAGTGAAATTTTCTCTTTCAAATCCTTGACAAGTAAAAAAAAAGATCTTCAACGCTATAGAATTTACCTTCAAAATAGTTTGACAAGCAAAACAGGTCGTCTGTACACTCTGCACCCCCTCTGCACCCCTGTTTTCAGGATTCAGAGGGTGCAGAGGGGGTGCAGACCATCCTCTTTCCAGGGGGTGCATTGCACCCCTTAAATTTTTTTCCAGGGAGTGCAACTGCACCCCCTGCACCCTCACTTCGGGCGTGCCTGAAAAGTCTTCATGTCAACTGATTGAGGCAACACCACCTGGCTTCTCCCTCATCAGTTTTCCTCGTTTAAAAAAGTCTACCAACTAGATTAGATTAGATTAGATAAATATACTTCTAGGCCCTTTGTGGCACCAAAGCGCCGCTGCAGTCAACTAAAACTCTCAAACATATATGTCTTTAGCTGAGATAGAAATACAACACGGGATGGAGACGCATCACGAAGGTCTGGAGGAAGAGAGTTCCACACGTTTGGTCCTGCGATCCTAAACGACCTGTCTCCCATTTTAGTGGATGTCTTGTGGGAGACAAGCTTCCTTGTGTCATCAGACCGCAGGCGTGTGCTCCGAATTGTCGAGCAAAGAAGTTTACAATCCTGGATTAGATAATCGGGAGATTCCCCTCGCAAGCACTTGTCGACAAGGGAAATCAGTTTGTAGTGTATCCTCTTTCTGACCGGAAGCCAGTGCAGTTCTCGCAAGATTGGTGTAATGTGTTCATTTCGTCTGGTACCTGTGATCAGTCTCGCCGCCGAGTTCTGCACCGCCTGGAGACGTTGTATTTGGGCTTTTGTGATTTGGAAGAAGAGACTATTACAATAATCCAGCCTCGTACTAATCCAGGCATGGACCAGTGCTTCAGCGGTATCCCTTGACAATGATGAGGCAATCACTCTTAAGTTTCGTAATTCAAAGAAACATGTCGAGACCAGGTGAGAGACATGATGTGTCATGGTTAAGTTTTCATCCAGCAGAATCCCCAGGTTGCGAACTAGCTTCGATCTAAAAATTTGCACCGAGCCTAGGTTGATGCTGGTGAAATTTAATTTCTCAAGATGAGCTTTACTACCGAAACAGATTTTCGGATTTCTGAGGGTTTAACTGAGTAAGTTCGAGCGAAGCCATTTGTCAATGTCCGATGTACAGGCCGTAATTGTATCAGTAGTTACTTCCATTTCATCAATGCGATGTGAGTGATACAACTGAATGTCATCAGCATAGAAGTGAGAGTTCAGGTGATGAGGTCGAATAACATCTTCCAGTTCGCTGACGAACAGCACAAACAGTAACGGGCCTAGGATCGAGGCCCTGTGGGACGCCATAAAGCATGTCTCTGGAGTTTGATGAAATAGAGTCATAGATGACTTTCGATGTCCGATCGGTTAAGTATGATGTTATCCACTCAAGTGCGATTCCACTAATACCAAATCTCAATTCCAGTCTTGAGATAAGAATCTGATGGTCGATGCAATCAAAAGCCGCGGACAGATCAAGTAGCAATATCGTTGTCACTTTTCCACTGTCCACTGCATCATAGATGTCCGATAAGATATGAAGAAGCGCGGTTTCGGTCGAGTGAAATTTGCGATAGGCTGATTGCATCTTCGGAGTAGCCCATGTGATATTAAATGCGAATGAATTCTTTTTGCAACAATTTTCTCAATGGTCTTTGAGATGAAGGATAAATTTGATATAGGTCTATAATTTGAGAGTTCATAAGGATCCAGGCTTTGTTTCTTCAAGCGAGGAAAAATAATCGAAGTTTTCTCGGACGGCGGGAGGTGCGCTTTCTCTAGCGAGATGTTTATCATGTTCGTGATAAAGTTTAACAACGGATCGAGGAGCTCCTTCAGTAGGAAAGTCGGGATGGGGTCAAGCAGGTTCGATTAGTCGGAGAGTCCATTATTAACTTACGAATCTCCGTTTCGGTTGCCGGTGTGAACACTGATAGATCTACTGCCGAAAACGTCTTGGTTATGACTGTAGGAGACAACGTTTCAAGATCTTTTCTAATCTTGAGGACTTTGGTATGGAAGAAATCTGCAAAAGATTCCGCATTTAAACTTTCGGTCGATTTTACAAAAGTTTCTTTTTTCTTTCCAAGAAGTTGAGAGAGGGATTTCCATACTTTTGAGTTTGAGCGACCTTCACTTAAAATTCTTTTTTTCCAATAATCATCCTTCTTCCTCCGTAGAAGGTCAAATTTATTTCTCAAATGTTTGACCCATTCATTTAAATCAGCTTTGGTGCGAGTTCTCTTGTATTTGCGCTCCAAGCGACGACATGTTCTGCGAGCAGTTTGACATTCATCGTCGAACCATGCCAGGATTGGTCTGCGATTTGTTCGGATAATATGTGCAGGAGCAAACTGATCCGCTAACTGCTCTTATAATTTAGGTGGAGGCACCGCTTTTTTTATTCGCGATCATATACAAATTAACAACTTCTCATCAATGAATTTCTCCTCATTTGAATGCTCATCTGTCACTCCCAATCTTCCTCTCTCAAAACTAACTATTTTCAACATTTAGCGCCCCCACCATCATCAAAATATTCAACCTCATTCATGACATTCCTCGACGAATTTGTCTCATTTTTAGGCTCTGCAGTTACAACTCCACATGAGTTCTTAATTACTGTCACGTCTCATCAGCTTCCACATCTACATCGACCGTCATCTAAATTTATGTCTTCAATTTGATCTTCAGTTCTTCGCCAGTAAATTTTTAAATTTAACTGTTTCTGTTAGACATGACTAGAATACGGTTTGTCGTAGTTTCAACAATAGGCTGTAATCAATGTAATGATTGGATGGCCTTTAATATTTTCGTCATTTTACTTCAGATTTTTAGATAGCTCAGATTTTGGAATATAATGTTGACAAGCATTTTTGCATTTGGCACGCGAGAACATGGGATGATGGGAGACATGTCATTTGGTCCACCGCCCAAAAAGTCTTGACACCCCTGGTCTATATCGTTTTTTTCGCTCTTTAGCAAACGAGTAGCTAAAAGATTACACTAAAATATTGCTGCTTTGTAGGTTATCACTTTTCTTCATTTTCCTGAAGGCGCAAGTTTCATCGCCAAAGAGGTTTGTTTCATTGAATAATCAGCATCCTCATTCTCGTTAAAATAGTTGAAATTAACAGAATATTTGCTAGTAAAGGATAAACATGATCAAAGTGTATAAGAGGACATTCGTGTTATTTTAAGTAAAAAGACGAAATCTTTAGTTCTTAAAGTAATTAAGTGTTTTCTTCTGTCGACTTTTAGCAAGCTTAGTCGGACACTCTCTGAAAAATATGAAAATTCATCCGCAAACATTTCTTTCATCGATTACTTTATTTTTGTATTCATTTTTACCAGCATAATCGACCTTTATTTGAAGTATTTGATAAAACGCTGCAATAATAAAAAAATAAAAATAAAAATATGTATAATCAGTTTGCGAATCAGTTGCTATCACCCCAGGAATATTTTTACACCTCCCTAACACCCCAACAACCCTCAATTTAAGGTCGACGCCGCCAAATTTCCTAATCTCGAACACCCCCCAATTCGAGAAGTAACACCCACAACACCCACAACTTTATTTATCTGATGACCTGTTCTTCCTTGTCAGACTTTTTTGAGAGCTGATAACGTTTTTTCCTATCAGACTTTTTTGAGATTTGATAAGGTTTTTGGGATTTTTGCTTGTCAAACTTTTTGTGGGATGACTTTTTTCACACTTATTCGGCAGAGACCCTAAATTTTACCGACACCCCCCCCCCAATTCACAATCCCAGAAATAACCCTGTATCGCCCTTCACCGTTCTCGAATTTGTGAAGCTTCATCTGTATCAATTTTTTTCTATCCACAGTGTAGAGATATTTGGTTTCAGTCAAGTAAATGGTGGCCTCTCTCGCTTGCGTTTCCAAGAGTCCGAAGGTCTTTAGCCGCTGTGACGCTGACGATATGGAAGGCGGAGGACAGCATTTGGTGGGGAGTCGTCGGGCAGCCTTTGCTACCGTACGTGACCGTAAAGTCTGAGCCGACGCCATCTTACAGTTGAGTCAAGGTTTTTTTGTTTTGACCGGTTCATTTGCAAAACTTCCTCATTCTCAATGAAGTTGTGCCATTTTTCTCCCAGTATATATATATATATATATAGTATATATATATATATATATATATATATATATATATATATATATATATATATATATATATACTAAGCAGTCATGGGCGTCCGCAGAAATTTTTCCAGGGGGTGCAAAACAACGTCTTGTGACGAAACAAATGAAAAAAATTCGGGATGGTGGTGGTGGTGTGCAAAACAAGGGTTTGTGACGAAAGAAACAAGTAATTTTACTTTTTCATGACTCCACATTTTTCCAGGGGTGCAATTGCACCCACTTTCACCCCCTCTGGACGCCCATGTATACAGTAGTCCTATGTATGTCATTATGTGTGCTTGTGTGTGACCATGACCTCAATTGAATACGCTTCTCGGTAAGCGTGCAGTGGAGGGGCGGTGGGTTGGCGGCCCCGGGCGCCGGCCAGATGGGTGGGGGCGCCAAAATTTACTAGGCGATCTTTTTTTGCTTTTTTGCCCGTCAGACATTTTTATTGACTTGGCCCAGGTCGCCTGCCACTCTCTGGACGCCACTGCGCCAAAGGATCGATAACTAATTATTTGAAACCGTTTCGCACTAGCACAGTCTAAGCGGTCTACTGCGTTAGTTCACTCGATTTCATCATTATCGCTATTACTGTATTTGCAGGATACGACCGTACGTATTATAGGTATAATATTTCCAATGATATTAATCAGGGACGTCATTTGGGGAGCAGGGAGGCCGTTGCGACTCTGATTTTTAGGAGAAAAAAATTTTCACCAATGTCTGTGTTATTTGCTTCTTTTTTAAATGTAAAAATTGGCTGGTTAAATAAGTAAAAAGACTGAAAAAAGGTCATTTACCCATAAATGAGGGCTTGATGTCGAATCTAAAGTAACTAAGTAACTAACCACACAAAATGAGCAAACAAGCAAAAAAGGTCGTCAACTTTTCCCGCAAATTTGTCATGTCGAAAGTGTCTTGCCTACCCCCCCCCTTGAAAAACAGTGAAATGACGTCTCTGATATTAATATACGTTTAATAGGCGTACGGTAAAAGTTCCGTACGTTAAAAATACGTTGCATAAAATAAGTGAACTTTTAATGTTAAAATTTAGCTGGAAATATTTACTCGTTATTCCATAGTTTAAATCTAATTCCACGTTGGATGAGTAAGGCCTATCATTATGTATCAAAGCGCTTTGACTAATCTAAGAATCAATTGATATAAACAAACACTTGGCTCCAGCTTCTTAATGGCTGAGGGCATATGGGATACCGAGGTCTGCTACCACCTCCAGGCATATTCTGACAACATATAATTACGTATAAATAAGCGTATAATCTATTTGGACATAGTATGCGTATGATACGCGTATATATAAGTCCAGGGGACGTAACGTACGGTCGAATCTTGATTATTTGGCTATTTTTTCTATGTTGCATGCGTCCAGTGTTTATTCTAGCCACCTTGACATTGGGGGGGGGATTTTTAAATGTTCTTCGAGGGGCAAGGTTTGACGTCTCAAAAGTCTTGACGAGAAAAGAGGTCATCTGCCCGTTTCCCCTTCTTGAACGCTCTGTGACAATCTTTCTTATTTGTTCCCCTCTCCAAAAAAAAAAAACCCCGTCGCCACACTTTTGGGGAGGAAATTTTCATCTCCCCATGCAACATATAAAAATTGGGGGGAGGGATTTTTTCATTTTTGGGGAAATGCCCCCCCCCCAAAAAAAAAAACAAAAAAACAAAGGGCCTAGAATAAACACTGCATGCGTCCTTTGACATAGTGTATTACTATTGATGTATTATTTCTGGGGAATTTTCTAGAACGGCAGACGCTTCGAAGTGATAGCTGATCAGTTTGAATGCCGGATAACGCGTCACCATTGGAGTTAAAGATGGCTCGCAAGAAAATACTTCGCGGCATTTTATTATTATTTATTATTATTAGCCATCTCTTCCATTTTCTTATACTTCCGAGTTGGAGCTAATTTAAGAAGTTTCAAACTAATGTCGTTAGTAAATAATGCGACAGAGAATTTGGAATTACCGGTACCAATCTTCAAGCAAAACAACTTAAAGTTACCAATCTTCGAAGAAACGAATCTGCAATTACTAAACTTAAAGCAAAAGAATTTGGAGTTACCAGTCTTCAAGGAAAAACCCCTCGTCATCTGGGCTATTGATACTCACGCAACTCCTACATATGACCTGCTTGTTTTCTTGAAACCAATGGGCGTCAATTTCATATACAGAAATTACGATAACGACTATCTGAGATGCCAACCTAAAAATAACTGCGACAAAGACCGTCCGTTAAAGGTCCTAAATCGAGACAATTTAATCGATCTGGATTATAAAGATATTCGGCGCTTTTACGAAGCGTACAAAGACGATCATGTGATGAAATCTGTGGATGCGTTTGTCTGTTACCATCTCGTATCGCTATGCGAGCTGTACAAACCTTTCAACAAGAGCGTTATCATCATTGCAACCTTACGCTACGAATACGGTCGTTTCGAAAGAGAACGCTGGACGACCTGGAACAGAAATTTGGTCGAATATGCGTCTCGACCGTGGAATGTCGTAGCGGCTAACAATCTCTACGATGTTGAGTATATCAAGTACTTTACCGGAATCCAGCCGCAACTCCTGCCAAATTGGGGAAACTATACGAAACAGGTGTACAATCCTACAAGATCCGGGTTTCTGATTGCAACGACTCACAACAACGCGTTCATGGCATTGTTCCTACAGAATTTTACAACGGTCTGCAGAGAAACCAGCTGTTCGGTCAATCTGACGTATCTGCGAGACGCGTATCCTTACTACGAGTATTCTGACATTGCTGCCCATCAGGGAATCGTCTACGTTCCTTATCAGGTATCGGTGATGAGTCTATTCGAGCATTACAGAATGAGTGTTCCGATTTTTGCGCCTACCAGAGAACTTCTTGCGCGGTGGGAGATTGAGCACAACGTTATGTTTCTGAAGCGCTGGAGCGGTTCCAATGGTCGTCCGAGTAACAGATCGGAAATCGACGCCCATCCGTCGCAACGTTCAGTCCCAGATCCGAATTCCTTTACGGAAGAATCGATTCGTTATTGGGGAAGATTCTGCGACTATTACCACTATCCTCACATCACTTATTACGATTCGATCGAGGATCTGACCCGAATTTTACAGCAGATCAAAAAAGAACAGTTACAGAACATCAGTACTCAGATGAAACTGTTTAGCATGCAAGAGAAGATAGGATTGACAGAAACATGGAGGAATATTTTACTAAACGTTGCCAAACATAGCGTTAACCATCCCCACTAGGCCATTACCCTTACTCTTTATTTGGTCGACGTTTTGTATGTAAATGGATGGTGTGGAGAAATACTGTAATTTTTACAGTCGCTGACTTTCCTTAAAAGCATTTTTCTTAATTTAAACGGAACTCTGAACTGACACAACACACACACACATATATACATATATATATATAATATTATATATATATATATATATATATATATATATATATATATATATATATATAGGCAGGATTTATGATACATTGTGAAATTGGTATATTTTCTTATGTTGCCTGGAGTCGGTGTTATCTGTATCTGGTGAAAGCATTGATGTCAAGATGCGAACTATTTTTCTATTGTGGCGAACGCAATGTTGGCGAACTGGTTCTAAAACATTAAATATCTTGCCATTAAGCCTGAATACGCAATTCATTATAACACCTCAATGTTGACACACATTTCGGTTTCCAATTGCTACTATGACGAAACGTTCCAGTAAGAGCTACATTACGTAGGGTAAGTAAATAAGTAAGACGAAATTTCTATAGAGCTGCCCGAAAATCTTGCGCAGTGCACCAGCTTATTCACGGGCGCTCAATCTGGGTGAAATCGATAATCCGTAATCCGTAGTCCGTGGTGGTCAAGGCTGTACAGCAGATCCAGGTAGGCAGTCGCGGCAAAGTATTTTTATGGAGGATTATATTATAAAAAGATTTGCGATGGATAAAATGCAGGCCTATAGTAAGGATTTCGCCATAAGATTTCTTGAAAATAATAGTTTTAATTTGTTTTCGGAAAGTTTGTGGAGTGATGGCCAATGGTGACTGGTTTATGGACTGAAGAGGACCCAAGTTATAGATATTTCAGATCTCTGACGGAAGATCATTCCAGAGACGAGACGAAGTGTATGAGACCTACCGATCTCAAAACTGTAGTGACGTTACTGCTGGCCGTTTGAATTGTAAAGAGATTGTAAAGAGCATTAGCCAACGTTACATTGGACAATGAGGTATTTGAGAATGCTACACCATGATACCATCATCCCTTATACGATCGTTGCGGAAAAAGACGGTCTTGCAAATCCATGTCCTATGCCAGTTACATAATTGGTCCACAGATATGAACATTAACTCTTTAAACAAGCGTTTCTACAGGTGAATATACATTTCTTCGAATATTCATTGTATTCCAAATGGGTTTCTTCTCGGAAACAAGAACGTTGGGCCATTCGCCAGGTATGAAGTGATTGAGACAAGGTAGAGAATTGGACTCGCTTTCCAAAGGAGCGACTGGCTGTTAGAAAGCATTTCACCAAAGCAATGGGGAGAAAGAAATCAGAGGGGCAAAGTTGCTGCTGTCGCGAGCGCCATCATATTTCAGAAAATATTAAGTAAAAGTTCATTTAGGCCTATTTCTAAACCTGATCAGCAGTTGTGAAAGAGCGAGCGAAATTTCAGTCTGATTTTCCTCAGTTGCAAATCATGTGAGATGATAGATTTTATAAAGGTTGAATAAGGCTGAATTAAATGAAATAACAAATATAAACTTATATATTTAGGTGACATTCCGCACTGGCGACCTATAATTTCAATATAATTTCAAAATTAATATTGTTTCCTTTCAACAACACATGATTTGGATGACTTGTCGAATGTCGACTAATTGATGTCAACGGCATCATCGGTGCAAAATTCATTGGTGAAATAAGACTGTGTGGCTCGATGAACGATGATGACGACAACGACGACCACGTTCAAAATGATGATAACTTGAGGTTAAGGGTTCAGTAGGATCTGTCATGTATTATGGGCATTGTGTATCAGACACTCATACCCACGTTGCTACTGACAGTGGCGTAGCCAAGAGGTTTTGGGGTTAAAACCACCTTGGCTTTTTATGTGTTTTCATACATTTTAAATTTTCGGACGCGGTTTTGGGGATCAACCCCCCTGTTTGGTGGCTGGCGACGCAAAATAAGTAAGTATTGCGACCTTTTTATTGCTTGTCAGCACATCTGAAAGGGAAAAGCACAAGAGGAAAGACGAGTAGCCTAAGACCTTTTTGCGTGTCATGATTTTTCGAAGTTGGTCATCATCAAAACCAAATCCCCTCTTCCGGAAATCCTGGCTACGCCACTGGCTACTGATACGATGCATTTCTAGGAAGAGTTCTACGTGTGTTGAAGTATGTTGCTGTAAGAGTTGTCCATGGGCGGTCCATTTTTTAGAACCCAGTCCAACCCAACCCACAAAATCTCCAACCCAACCCAACCCATGCCGGTAGTAGTGTTACTTGACCCAGCCCAACCCAACCCACCGTAATACAGTACAACCATGACTTATTTTCTGACCCAACCCAGCCCACTATTAATATAGAAAAGTCTGACCCAATCCAATCCAACCCAACCCATGGGTTAACCCAACCCATGGACATCTCTGGTTGCTATCATTGATTCGCATACATATTTTCCTAAAAGCCTTATCAAGTAAACTTTTTTTTATTTCACTTAGCAGGAGTTGCAGCTTCTAAAGTAATTATACCATATATATATATATATATATATATATATATATATATATATATATATATATATATATATATATATATATATTATTGGCCACATTGCTGTGAGGACTTTAGCATTTGTGATAAGCCTATATCAGTAGATAACCTATTGGATACCAAAGTCCCAAATATCAATCATCACTTGCACCTGAACGAAATTTACCAGTAGATCTAATCTCTACTGATATCTTGTTATCTTAGCGCAGCATTAGCACAGGTGCGTGCAGTAGAACGATGAGTAATGGTCAGCGCGATATTACATGGATTAGCAGAAATAAGACGTTAACGTTTACTGCCGTATAGTTAAAATTATGGTTTATTTTTAAAATTGTTCCTATCAGAAGAATGGAGAATATCGCGTTTGGAATCGTTTTAGTTTTTGCTTTCACATCTTTTTCAAGCGGTGAGTTTGAATTTGTTCTACCGTTGGAAGGCCAGGTCGGGTCTTTGTCCTCAGTTGTGTTCAGCTATCGACGACTTCTAACTAAACCCCAATTTGAGGTCGACACCCCCAAAATTTGGTAATGTGACAATGGTATGCATACAAAATACATACTAATAAGCTCCGGACACCACCACCCCCATTTGAAGTCGACACCCCAAATCCACAATCCAAAGTTCTCTGTCGACTTCTTGACATCTCTCCAAAGTTTTGTCCAAAGCTATTTTTTCCAAAGTCATTCGGTGCCTGCCGTCAGTGTTTCCCCGTTGGGATTCAGTCCTGCCATGTGCAGATCCTCTTCCAATCCGTCCACCCATCGTCTTTTCAGTCTTCCTTTAGATCAGCGGTACTCAGACCGCGGCCCGCGGTCCACAATCCGGACCGCGAGGACGTTTATTATTATTATTATTATTATTATTATTATTATTATTATTATTATTATTATTATTATTATTATTATTATTATTATTATTTTTTTATTTAATGACAATTTATAAAGCGCAGTAAACATAGTTTAAGGCTAACGTCAGGAGCGCTTAACAAGAGACGCTGTATAGGAACTGTTAAATAAATGCGTCTTAAGATGCTTAGAAAAGAGTTCTGGGGAGGTCGCCATTGTCACATTCTTCGGCAGTGAGTTCCACAGTCCTGGGTTGCCCCTCGAGAAGGACCTGTCCCCGAAAACCGCCGTCCTGGAGGTTGCTTGAGGACCACCACAGTTTTCTGTGTCTGAGAAATTTTGAACCCGTAATATTGGCTTAATGACTTACTGTTGGCGAGTTTGATACGCAGATGTCGTTAGGGTGTTCAATTCAGATTCTAACCGTTACTAACCGGAGATGAAGCAGTATAGGATTTCTTTTGCAGTGTTGGCGCAGGATCCGGAAATAACGGAGAGAATCTTGCCGGAAATCAAGAAGATGGGAGTCACCGGAAGACTAAAATGCGTCGTCATCAACCAAGATAACAATCCAGTAAGGCGATAAACATTTCAATTAGAAAACAAAGCCCAAATAGACAGGCAATAACCAGAGGCGTAGCGTCCCAATGGCTCTACTATGGCTTTAGCCATGGGCGGTACACATGACGGGGCGGAAAATTTTGGAAGCAACCTTTTTCTGCTTGTTGGGGAGTTTTGGCGAAGGCGGCAAAGTTTAGAAGGGGCGGCAAATTTAGCGGCGACGACCTTTTTGCTTGTCAGGTGTAATAAGAGTGAATTTGGGGCGGCGGATTTGCCAGGAGCCATGGGCGGCACGAGTGCTTGCTACGCCACTGGCAATAACAACTGAACAGCTGTATGATGGAAACCTAAGTACGTTTTTATTTTGTAATTTCAGCCTTTTCGAGTGCCATTTATCTCTTTGTCAATATGCAGTAATTTGCTGTGAGAGCGCTTCTGAGTGATTTTTCAGAAGAGCCGCTATTATTTATTATTATTATTATTATTATTATTATTATTATTATTATTATTATTATTATTATTATTATTATTATCATCATCATCATCATCATCACTAGACAATTTATACAGCGCCGTATGCATGACATAGATCAAAGTCAAGGGCGCTTTACACAAATTGTATATTGAATATACGTTGTAACTACTGAACTTATATACATGTAGGTTCACTGGATTCACAAAGACACCCAGACGACCATTTCCACCGACGAGAAGATTACGGTCGACGACGTCCACAACACGGTGGTAAACGGATGGCCGAAGTACCAGGTGGAGAGGACATACGATGGAATGAAGACCATCTATACGATCATCGTCAACCGACTGGAACCGAGGGACGCCGGCAACTACACCTGCCAGATCATCATCCGCGGAAGCACCAAACACCCGTCGAAGGACGGAGAGATGATAGTGCTCAGTACGGCTTACAGTTGTCAATAAATCAATAATTAAATAATAATAATAATAATAATAATAATTATTATTATTATTATTATTATCAGTGGCGGCTCCACCGGGGGACCAGGAGGGGCCCGTACCCCCTATTGAGTGCCTGCCCCCCAGTGCCCCCCAGTTGGGACCCTATACTTAATGCTACATACATTAAACAACAAATGGTTGGCCCCCATGATTTGAAGTTGCCATCCCAACGGCCCCCACTTGTCAAATCCTAGAGCCGCCATTGATTATTATTATTATTATTATTATTATTATTATTATTATTATTATTATTATTATTATCTTATGCCTCTCGTGCCTTCTTTTTATGCGTAGAGTGCTTTATATGAGAGTCTGTTGTCTTTTATTCTATTTTCGTTCAGTTACTTTATTACTCATTCATTCATTCATTCATTCATTCGAATAATCACATATTCATTCAGTCATCAACATCCCCACATCAATCATTTATTTATTCATTCATTCGTTCGTTCATTCCTCTCAGTCGTTCGTGTATCGATTATTAATCGATCGATGCCATCCTTATCCAGTTCCTCCGGCCATTGCCAGGTCGAAGACGACGCATACCTTGACCGTCAAAGACGGCGAATCGGTGAACATGACCTGTGACGCAAGCGGTCATCCGAAGCCAAACATCACCTGGATTCGAATCAACGGAGCCATGCTCCCAAACGGAAATCTTAAGCACAAGGTATCTTCATCATCTGGCTACTAAACGCATTTCCAATAACATGTCAAGACAGAGGCGACACTAACACGCAGTGGCGACTCCAAGAACTCTTTGTGGGGCCCCGGGGTGGAATAAATTTCTAGGAAGATTCCGCCGATTGTCAAAAGAATTAGATGTAAACGGCTTAGAATTTTAGAAGAAATCTTTAGATTTGATTTGTAAAATATAATGTTCAGAATTGACAATGTTTGAAAGCCAGTTTAGTCTGGTTGTACAAAGTCTTAGTGCAAAATGGATTTTTCTATTTTGATGGAAGCGAATTTGTCGATGACATTATCTATGGATATGTCCATAGTTTTGTGGATATACATCAAAGGCTAATCAGTTTAGATGATCATCTTCTATTGAAGACGCATTTCTTGTGGACAGGTGGGGGATGCATCCCCAGTCATCCCCAACGTGGAACCGCCCCTGCTAGCACGTAAATATCTAATATAATATCCCACTGTGCTTAATTTATTCTTAAAAGCATTCACACGAGTAACAGGGGCAGGAAGATGGCAGAAGTGGTAACACGCTGGGCAGTTACACGCTGACCGAACGGGTTCAACCCCGCAGGAGCCCCTAAGGTCGACTCAGCCTTACTTGCTAGAGGGCGGTTATAACATAAATTTGAGGAGCAGCGTTTGCTGCGAAGTAAAGCGCGGGTCTAAACGTTTGATTGGGCAACCTACTCTAGGTTAATGGTGTGTGTCACCCGCGTCGGAAATCAGCACCGTCCCCAAAGCTCGAATTCGGGTATGGGCAAACGTTTTCCTTCTGTTATAATAATAATAATAATAATAATAATAATAATAATAATAATAAAATTTCCAACAGGTGTAGTAAAGGTAGGTCCCTTACTCGAGTCGGAGCGTTGGGTTCCGGCGCTTATCTCCGGTCTAGACAATCAGCGACGTAGGTGGTATAATCCCATTAACTGGGGGTATATCCGTCCATTTTACATTGAGTTACAGTTAAGTACACGGTTAAAGGGGTGAATCCCAGACCCAGACCCACGTTTTACCTCGCAGCATAAACGCTGCTCCTCAGTTTACCACCGTCCTCTAGCGAGCACGGCTGAGTCGACCTTAGGGCTCCTGCGAGAATTGAACCCGCGACCTTCTGCTCCATCGTCCAGCTGTTGCTAACACTCTTCTGCTATTGTTGTTCCATGCAGTCGTCCGTGTTTCCGTTGAGGAACGTCACTAAAGACGATCGCGGTGTCTATCGCTGTATCGCCGATAACAACGTTCGACCTCCGGCTTCCACGGACGCCACCATCCTCGTTCAGTTCAAACCGGAAGCAATACCAATCCAGGATTCCTACGGTCAGGCGGAGAACCGGATGTTCGACGTCACCATCGAATGTCGCATATCCGGTTATCCAGACCCGGATCTCAAATGGTACAAGGTCATGCCAGGTGGGACTTCCAATTCCTGTGTCTTGGAAGATGTTCAGTAAAGGCATAATAATAATAATAATAATAATAATAATAATAATAATAATAATAATAATAATAATATTTAATGTTTCTGTTAGTAATAATAATAATAATTTGTTCTGAATAGACGGGTCTAATAGATCTTAATAATAATACTACTACTACTACTACTACTACTAAGAACATTACTAAGATGGTGCTATAGAAGTTCAATGATGATGATTGCAGGTAAAATAATAATAATAGGTGACGAACGATGATAATAGACACGGTCAACATCCTCTTGAATGGCGCCAACATCCTTAATCCGATTGCGCTGGCTCCAGATGGTCATCTGCCGAACGATGACAACGACACGGAGTGAACATCTCTTGAGGGACGCAACAGTCTCGATCCGAACGAGCGCTGGCGTCCATGGTCATCTACGCCGTCCAGGCGAACGACTACTCTCTCTACTCTGCGAGGGACTCTCTCTCTCTCTCTCTCTCAGGGTCTCTCCATCTCTTCGGTTTCTCTGTCTCTCTCTCTCTCTCTCTCTTTCTCTGTGTCTCTCTCTGTCTCTCTCTGTGTGTCTCTCTCTGTCTCTGTCTCTCTCTCTCCTCTCTGTGTGTCTCTCTCTCTCTGTGTCTCTCACTCTATCTCTCTGTCTCTGTGTCTGTGTCTTCTGTCTCTCTGTATCTGTGCCTCTGTCTGTCTGCCTGTCTCTGTCTGTCTGTCTGTCTCTGTCTGTCTCTCTCAGTCTCTGTCTCTGTCTCTCTCTCTCTCTCTCTCTCTCTCTCTCTCTCTCTCTCTCTCTCTCTCTCTCTCTCTCTCTTAATTTTGAGGGGCGCCGAGGAGTATAGAGAGGGGCCTTTTTCTGAACGTGCAGTGATACACAAAATGTGCAGTGATGGATTGAAGATGTGCAGTGTTAAAATTACGTCAATGTCTCTGCTGTTCTGTTCCAGTGATAAATTATCCGGACGACCTTTTTGTTTGTTTTTACACGGTTGCCCAGAAACTGTCTGAGTTTAGTGCAGTGACCAATTTTCCGTAGAAAAGGCTCTGGAGCAGTGGCAGGATACTTGCCATACAACCGGAAGGTAGCGGGTTAAATCTGACCCTAAAACGACTTCATTGCGACTTTGGGCAAGTTCAGTGTTTAATCTAGATTCTGGACTCCGGGGGGAAACTGACAAGGCAGGGGGAAGTCAGCTAGGAGGCTGCTGTTAGTTGATGTAGTATGCCAAATTTTCCGAGAGGAATTTGAAATTTCCGGAGGGGGAAAAGGGCAATTCCTCCGTAAACGGCCTAGATTAAACCCTGGGCAAGTTGTTCACCCTTAATTGTCCAGAACTTGTGATTATTCACCTTGTTATTATTACTTAACGTGCGTTAAAAAGTAAAAACCATATAATGATAATAATTAAATAATTAATTAATTAATAATTAATAATTAATAATTATAATAACAACACGGAGACTGTGTCTTGAGGGGGTTTGCGGGGGTGGAGGGTGTTTTGCAGGGTCTTCGAAAAATAGATGTTCAATTATACGAGCTAATCGCCGCATATCTATAGAAATTTTCTGGAGACAGTTTTTCTGGGTTTTAGACCAAATGGAAATGCTAAATTTTGCGAAAATTGAATGGCTGGATGGAATAAAAAGGTAGATGTATCCGACCCCCAATGGTTTAAGAATCAATAACAATAAGAGGGGTAACTGCATTTACTTTCTTATAGGAGTATCCAGAACAATCTCTATGATCACAGACTCTTCAACTGATATTTTTACCACTAATAGACAACAATGGTATGGTTTCTGGCCACCAGTGGGCGGAACAACAACCGACCTTGTTTAAACACTGGTACCCCCTATTCATCTGGGCTCTTCAATTGACAACCTGACCATTAAGGTGGTAACTGCACTTAACTCCTTATTCCATCCATCCATTCAATTGTTGGTGGATAGGATAATTAGACGATTTCTTTTTAATCATTAGGCTTCCGTTCTCAACCATTGTGGAGTGGGGGTGGTTTAACCCCTAATTCACAGAAAAATTGATCACTGCATGTTACCTGAAAGCTTTTAAAATTTTATGCTACTAAAAATTTGCGATTAATTTGCTATATTGGTTTAAGCTTACAACGTTCTAGGGCCTGTACATGTTATCGATTGGTCGCTCTCGACAACATGCTAAATACAGCCTAGTATGAATAAAATCATATCTTCACTGCCAACAATGAGTTAGTTCACTGCATGTGATGCACGTTGCTTGTCAGTCCACGGCATATTTCACGCCTTGCATTTTAAATCATTACTTTGTGAGTAGGCCAAAATAGAGTTGCCATTTCACAGGTTTTCATAGTCGAACAACTTTTTGTCACATTAAATCTGGAAAGAAAAGTTGATTTTTTTTTTTTTGGGGGGGGGGAGATTATGATTTATAATATAGTCATTTTTAATACACGTTTTCGGGGTTAGGAAATATATCAAAAGTTTGTCTTAAATTCAGTGTTGGAGTTGTGAAATTTGAGGGTGGGGGTGAAATTTTCATTAGACTGAAATTTAATGAATGGCAGAAACTGCATGTACCCGATATGCGATTTTTGAGAGGGTTACAAAGTTAGCTGTGGGGGGGGTCAACCACCCCTCGCCCTCCCGGCAACTCCAACACTGCTTAAATTATACAAATATATATTTTTTATTCCAGCTACGTCTGAATGCCAGGGTCCCAACTGTCCCGCTGAAATGGTCTTCATCAGTCACGCGTCGCCGACAGCGACGCAATCGTCCGTGACCTTCACCTTCCTCTGCTCCGTTTTCCTTCTGTTCGCCGTCAAATACCGGTTCTGAGGTTTCACTCTGAACAAGACGAGACTGTGTGTTGACTGAACGGTTAATTATAAGTCTCCGAAAAAAACATTTTGAACACCGGTAGGAGCTAGCACTTAACCAGTTGAGGGCAAGGGTTGGCCCGCCCTTTCTCCCGCCCCCCGTCCCCACAGTCTCCGGGTAAATCTAAGACTGTTAGCAGACACTCGGTCGGACGTCTTGCTGTGTGCGGCTCGTCAACGCAAAACTTAAATCAGGCGGCGACCAGGGTTTTATCCAGGCCTGTTACGGGGAGATCCCCCCAAGTCTCAAAATCTCCCCCCCCCAAAAAAAAAAAAACAACTCAGCACTTACACAAATTTTGCATTAATCTGTGTCTTTTCGCCTCCAGCCAAGTCGATTCCCTCCCCCCCCTCCCAAAGGCCTCAATTTCCTCCCAAAGGCCTGGAGTCTGGATAAAACACTGGGCGGCGCCAGTGGCGTAGCCAAGATTTTCCGAAAGGGGGTTATGATTACCATGATTTCCAATAACCAACTTCGAAACAAGCAAAAAAGTTATCGTTATTCCCTGATTGCAGTGGCGGCTCCACCGGGGGCCAGGAGGGGCCCGTGCCCCCTCCCCCCTATTGAGTGCCTGGCCCCCCAGTTGGGACCCTATACTTAATGCTACATACATTAAACAACAAATGGTTGCCCTCCATGATTAGAAGTTGCCACCCCAACGCCCCCCACTTGCCAAATCCTAGAGTCGCCACTGCCTGATTGGATTAACAGAAACACAGGGGAAAAGGTAGTCAGCTGTTATTTTTTTGGTCGCCAATAGGGAGGGGGCGTTTAACCCTCAAAACTCCCCTTCCCTACACTGCGAAAAGCCAAGAGGGCTTTTAACCCCAAACCCCGCCCCCTTGGATGCACCACTGGGCAGCGCACAGAGTTTTAGACAAAGCGTTTGAAATTTCGCGTTGAATATTTGTTAGAAACATTCGTTTGGTTTGGCAATATATAATATAGTAATATTCAAAGCATTTGTCAAGATCTTTTGGTCTAATATTATAATTAATTTAACTGAGCTTATGATGCTAAATCGAAATGTTGCTATGCTTATTGGTATTTGAATATTTGAGCTGGTGCTATAGAAGTTAATAAAAGTAATTTAGTGTACAAAGACTATATAATACCAGGCGATGCAGAAAATAGGCCTATATATTTTTAGCGTTGACTTCTTTTGGAAAACCGTATGTTGTTTTCATGCAGTCCAGCATAATAAACGCATAAAACAGGAAAGCGCGCTCATAAAAAGTTTGTCGACGCTGAAATTAATGTATAACGCCTTTTAATGTCCGTAACGCTTTGTCAGACCTGATTGACACCAGTGGCGTTAATTAACCCCTTAACTGGGGATCCCGGATATATCCGTCCATTTTACATTGAGTTACAGTTAAATACACGGTTAAGGGGTTAAATTAAGCAGTGGGTGGGTCCAAGAAAGAAAAGTTTTTTAGTGCAAGGGTTGGTGAACAAATGGAACAGTTTGAGCGAGGTGGGAGCAGTAGTGGCTCCAGGAATTTGGCAAGTGGGGGGGGCGTTGGGGTGGCAACTTCTAATCATGGGGGCCAACCATTTGTTGTTCGGTATGTAGTATTAAGTATAGGGTCCCAACATAGAAGCCACTGGGAGGGCAAGACACTCAATAGGGGCACGGGCCCTCCCGGCCCCCCTTTGGAGCCACCACTGGATGGGAGTGACAGTTGAAACAGTAAACGGATTGAAAGGAAATTTTTGCATGCGTTTGAGAAACCACATCTCTGCAGTTTCCAGTTTCCTTTCTGTTGTTTTTGTTAACCTCCATGTTTCTGACCCGTACATCAGAACTGTCCAAACATAGCTTTGAAAAATTCTGGACCGTGTTCAGGGATATTTTGCACCCCTACTCCCCCCCCCCCATTTGAGGCCGACACCCCAACACCCCCCACACATTCAACTGTGGGATGACCTTTTTGCTTGTCAGACTTCTTTGGCAGGGGACCCCCAGTGTTGACCGACACCCCCGAAATTGATAAACCTAGAAATAACCCTTACCGTGTTGTTGTTGTTGTTGTTGTTGTTGTTGTTGTTGTTGTTGTTGTTGTTGTTGTTGTAATGTATACAAATCCGAAAGAGTTTGCTGAAATGCGCAATATTATACGAGAAGAAGAGAAGGTTCCTCGGGTATATGATGACAATTAATTGAAAATCAATCTGTTAACGTCTTGCTGTCATAAATTCGCTTAGGGGAAAAGCCATAAAATCATCAGTATAGCCGAGACAGTTTTCTTTGTTCTTCATTCTCTCTGTTCGCGTCGATGGTTCGATTTGCTTCAGTCAAATCGATTCTCTTTGTCTACGCTTTATGAATATACAGTGGCATGTGACGGCGTTTGAACATATGAGTGAGCTGCACTGTAGTTGCAAAACCTCTGTATTAGTACTGTAGTCCTGTATCTATGCTGTTACGAAGCTTCCAGCGATTGTGTCGTTGAAAGCGCGCCGAGGAAAGATGATCGCGCAGTCAGTGATCGGTCTGACGATTGCCTTTGCGTGTTTCAACGCCTGCACGGGACTAATAGACCCAGCCCTTATGGACGTCCTAAATGAAGTTGTGCCGGTCTTAACCCTTAAGAGACTCCTGCTGTTCTTCCACAAAATGGACCTCAATGGCAACGGAATCTCGGAAATGAAAGAACTCTGCCAGTTCAGCGATTGTTTAGGAGACCTGCTTCACATGGGCGAGGAGATGAAGAAAACAATGTGCGAAGAGAAGGTTCCTCAGGTATATGATGATGATGATGATGATGATGATGATGATGATAATGATGATAATAATAATAATGATAATAATAATAATAATAGTAGTAGTAGTAAAAAACATTTTTAATAATAATAATAAGGGGGCCCTTTAATAATAATAATAATAATAATTGGCCAGGTTGTCCATAATAAATATACGCCTCTTATTATTATTTGACATATTGTCCAAATGTCCGACAAATAGAGTGTAATAATATTAAAAGAACTTAAGACAATTTATAGAATGGCCCTAATCGATAGGCGGAAGACTTTAAGGCATTAGTCCATTCATCGTCAGATAGGCCACGAATTGATTATTAGCAACTCTGTAAACAACAGCGTCTTAGACAAAGGAAGATAAACAAATCAGGGAAGTTAGATAATTCCGCTTGGTTTTCGGCTTAATTGAGTGCTAGTCAGTGTTTAATTGACTCCTGGACTCCGGAAGGAACTGAAAAGACAGGGGTCTTGGACGGAGGGGGAATTCACCAATTGACGGCTGTTGTTAGTCCATGTAGTATGCCCGCGATTGAAATTTCCGGGGGAGGGCCGTAGAAACGGCCTAGATTAAACACTGGTGAGGATAGACTACCGCTCGCTTCCATGACGATGGAAAGTCTCCGCTGCTTAGAGAGGTCGACAGTAGAGTCGTCAGAAACGGAGCAAGCATCTCAACGGACTCTTTGAGGAGCCACATCAGGAGGGGGTCTCGGCTTGGCATTGTTTACAAGGCGACGCCATCACGATGGACGCAGTGTTTATTCTAGGCCTTCTCTGGGGGAGAGAATTTCTCCCCAAATTTTAAAATCCCCTTCCCAAATTTTTTTTTATGTTGGCTGGGGATGGAAAAATAACCCCCTCAAAAAAAAGTGTGGAGACTCAGACCTTGTCCCCCCAAACATTTCAAAATCCCCCAATGTCAAGGTGGCTAGGATAAACACTGCGATGGACGTGACCTCTGCAATCGAAGGAGCAAAGAACGAAGTGAAAACGGACCCAAAGTAATCCAGAAACTTGTGTGAAGCTAGATATTTAGGCCTGTCGTGCTGCGACTGAGTAGTAAAAATCGAAGTTTGACTTTGATATCTCACAATATGGCCACCTTACATGCAAATGAGATGAAAATGAGCAAACAGGTGGGGAAATATGTGTTGTACATGTGTGGACAATTTGATAGAAATATATTTAGGAATTTTTAAGAAATCATAGTTTTCTTCTGTTGTTTTTCAGAGACACCCTGTATACTGCTTGCGCCCTTTGTTGTAACAGATTCAGTGCATTTCAAAGTTTCCATTTCTTCTTTAGCACCGTAGTCTTTATTACTGTGTGCTTTAGTGTTTCGCTGTATTTTATATATATATATATATATATAACTTCTGTCGGCATATCTTAGGCGTGGAAACGGCTTGGATTCGACCTGGCGGAACTTGGAAATCCGTTAGACGCAACCAAAGTGCTCAAATTTTTCAAGGCTTCGGGTTTTGGGAAGATTGTCGCAAACACATTTGAACTGGTTTTCGAATCTCTCGGATGCTACAGCAACAACAAGACCATAGCCTTCGACCAATTTCGTGCATTTCACGCCTGCATACAAGTTGGCCTGGACACCACGCGTGCAGCTTATGTCATGGTTGACACCGATAAAGACGGAAAAATCAGTAAGGATGAATTTTGCGGCGCTGCGACGGATTTCGTCTCCTGTACGGGCGAGACCGGTCCAGGGGCCAAGTTTTTTGGAGAGATCAACTGATCACGAACAAACAGTTCTCCCAAAATTTAAGAACATTTAAAATGTTCGCTTTTTATGTAGGCCTATTGATTGTCAGGCATTCGGTCGGTCCAATGAGCAAATAAAAGTCTGCTCTTACTCGTGTGTTTAATGAAAATCGCTATTTTGCGCCAAACCTGCTGAAAATAGATGAAAATAGAGACGGGCTGCCGCAAAAATTGGAGGTGTCCACTGCCCAGGCCTCCCATGGAATGAATCAGTCATTCTCTCTCCTTCCTTTTAACGGCGGTCGGTGACCACGCAAATAGTAACGTCATTTCAGACTTCTTTGGGGGCGAGATAATTTTTTTGCCAATTTTGGGCAAATTTTGGGCAGTTTTTGACAAATTTTTGGCAATTTTGGGTCAATTTTGGCAAATTTGTAAGTCTTTGACATTTTTGCAAATTGTTTGCAATTTTTGGCGATTTTTTGCACATTTCACATTAATTTAATATATTATACATTATTTCTTCATTTCCTCTGGGGCCGTGTCCCCTGCCCTCCAAATGACGCTACTGCCCGCAAATTTTCTAAAATTGTAGAAAGCAGGCTTAAGCAGCAAGTTAGTTTTGGACATTTATCACGTCCTTTACTTATACTTTGTGTTATTTGCTGTGGCCTATCAAATAAAACCTGTCATACAGTGGACCAGATGTCTAAAGACGCGGGTCATGCATCCCTCAATCGACTTACTAACCATTGCACGAGCACAAGAAATTCAGTAGGACTTTTCATTTTTTATGTCCCGTCGTTTTCGTACAGTCGTTGGCGCTATAGTGTGTAGTATGAAATGGCTGGGGGTCACATTATGAGCGCTGGAGATCTAAACTGCGGCGGCCAATATCAATAATACTCACGCACGATTTGATGTAATGAAGATGAGGACACACGAAAATACAGTAGAATAGCGGTTCTAGTACATAGCAGACCCTACCGAACAACTCTAAATCCTGCTTCGATTATTTCATTATTATTAATAGAAGTTTTTCCGGTATGAATTTTTCATCAACTTTTCAATAATTGAGTAGGCTAGGTATGTAAAATCAAGTCGATTTCTATAGCACTTTAAAGATAACACTGCTGTAGCGGCTTAGGATATTCTTCAGCACTGAAGATCATCTTTTCGGATGTGCACCTTACTACATAAGTTGTAAGCATATAGTTTTCCTAGTATGAATTCTCTCACGGACTCTAAGTTCACTTTATAAGAAGTGCAAAAAATGATAATGACTTGAAAACAATAGGTCTTTAATTCGGCGCCATAGAGCTATGACTTTCTGTCACGTGACCGCCTGTCGACCGAAGTGGAAGAAGATCGAAGATGGCGTCGAAGAAGAAGCAGGAGGAGGAGAATCTTCGCGTTCTGCGCGAAATGGTCACAATGGCACACAACAAGCACTGCTTCGACTGCAACCAGAGGGGCCCGACGTACGTCAACATGACGATCGGGTCCTTCATCTGTACGTCCTGCAGCGGCCTGCTGTAAGTCTCCGCGGCCCCTCCCCTCGCTCTTCACTCGCGTGTCACTTGTCCGATTATATAGCGCCAGTTTTGGCACGTTTCTTATTTCGAGGCAAATTATGAGGCGCATATATTTGCGGTAGAATGGTTAGACGTGGGAAGCTTTGAACTTGGAGATTGATTCGCCCATTTTTAGCTCTTGTGTTATTGGATGTTTTCTTCGTATTCAAGCTCTTTCTGACTTGTGTGCTTATGACCAGCCGGGTTTGATAATTGTACGTGTTTTCATAATTTGGCAATCCTGCATTTTGGGTGTGTGAATTATTTCTTTGTGTTAAGCGTAAACGAGAGAGCAGTTCTTATGAGAAAAATGTTTTACCATAGCATTAACGTCATAACTTTCATGCACCCATCAATTAAGTCATCAGATGTATTTCAGAGTGGATTTCAAAAGGTATAGTTCTCTGAGATGGTGTTCATGAAGGTCACAGACATGACTTGGCTTCGGGACTTGTTTCTGAATACAAACTTGTACGAAGGGAAGAGTTCTTGGTACATTCCATACTGTTGGTGGAGTTTATGCTTTGCTCTCACCCACAAGGTTTCCACGTTTTCAGTGTGAAACTTCCTATTCACAGGATCGATAAAATTCTGTTGGTGAACAACAGCGTCGTGCATTTATATGCCATTGGCAATGCTGTCAATGTTTGCATAGGCTTATGTTTAATGTGAAGAAATAATTTTGCACAGGGGCTGTCCATTAATTACATCAACTTTTATTTAAAAATTTTTACCCTGCCCTGGTGGTTGTATGCGTTTTAGTAAATGTGTATGGCTGCTTTGTCAGGAATTTGTTAACCGGCTGCATGTCAACATTGCTGACTATCACCACTAGCATAGCTATGCACGCCAAGACACAACTTGATGCATTGACAGACCATGTTAACTTTAAACTCTGCACTGATGGACATGTGTCTGCCTGAGAAATGTAATGTACGACCTCATGTATCGAACCAGGGCTGATCTATCACCTCAGTGTAGAGACAATGCTCTAACCGAGCTAAGTTAGACACAGTCTGAAATGATTGTATGATCTGGATAACTTCTATAGAGCCATTGTAATTATGCCATGGTATAGGAATTAGTCACGGTGTTAAATTTATAGACCAGCATCGTGGTGTAAGTCATTTTGGAATGGAATTCTAAATCTTATACTGGTTAAGATAGGTAATGAACGTAGCAGGAACTAAATTATGAAAGGAATGCCAAAAAGAATTTCCTTTCATACATTTTTTTTATATCGCTGATTTGATTGTAAACAAAGTAATTAGATGACCTCATTTGTTTGAGGAGGCCATCCTTACATCTGATATGATATATGTAGCTGTGCAGATGAATTATACAAATGCTTTGAGCTTCAACACTGACATGGACATGGGTTGGGTTCACCTATGGGTTGGGTTGGGTTGGGTCAGAAATTTCCATGTTTATGGTGGGTTGACTGAGAAAATAAGTCCTGTTTTATCTTTGATTGTTTATTATGGTGGATTGGATTGGGTTGGGTCAAGTAACCCTATTGCTTTCGTGGATTGGGTTGGGTCTGAATCATGATGGGTTGAGTTCTGTTGTAAAAAATGGACCCATGTCCGTGTCTGCTTCAACATGTAACAATGGCTCTGTGAATGCTGCTATAATTATAATGCAGTGTCTACATTCCATGAATTTTAAACAAAATCAATATTGCCGCCTTGTTTGGCATGTTCAGGAGTGCTCGGTTTTAGTTTTCAGACAAAGATATGTTCTTCTATAGTGTGCATCTGAATTGTTTTTTTCAGCCGTGGCCTCAATCCTCCGCATCGTGTCAAGTCAATATCAATGGCCAGTTTTACTAGTGACGAAATGGAATTTATAAAGATTAGAGGCAATGCGGTATGGATTGAGTGAACTGAAATTAACATTATCGGAAATGATCTATATATCAGGGCTCTAATTCAGTTTGGATTTTGTGCGCCATTGGCTGATGCCCTGGGCATTACGATAGTGGCACCATAGAAGTTTCTTGATTGATTGATTGATTGATTGATTGATTGATGTCTAGAAAAATCACTAGTTATATGACTTTAACAGAAGTATGTTATCTTAGCAGAGCTGCATGCAATATCTTGAATGCAGACTATTTGAGAAAGAAGTTGAAATTATTTCAAGCAGGTTTTATTCAGAACACAGGGTGGCGCAAAAAAACCGGGCTAGTCACATTTAGGTTTGGCATTTAATAGTCCGAATTTTTTTGTGCCACCGTGTATATGTTTGATCATTAAGATTAGGGAACGTGGTTCTTAGTAAACTGCATTTGATTCCATTTAGCTATTATTAATATTAAACTCTTAGTAAAGCAATTAGAACGGCACTTGGTATGGGTAGGCACTTGCTCAGATTGTTCGCCATTCTTGGCAGTTTTACCGACATCTTGCGCTTGTTATTTGTGCCAACTGGAAACTGAGGTCCATTTGTAATTTTCCAATTGGTTGATGCCACTCTTTGCAATTCTCCACGTCATTCTGAGTGTTCTCAGTTGTTCGCTTTTGCCGTTGTCTTGTCCACCATCTTGTCTTGTCTGCCATATTGTCTTGTCCGCATGTCAGCTTTGTCGACTGTAAGGTTATACTCCATTGGCCAATGTGGACCCGTTGGAGAACTGAAGGTTTAGCGCCTTCAGTTATACATGGCAATGGCTGAATGAGGGCCAGTGATATTTTTACACCCCCGCCCCAACGCCCCAATTTGAGACCAACACCCTCCAAATCAAATTTTCCCCAATCCGAGCCTGACATGCACCCCTAACACCCTCCAACACCCTCCAATTTGAGACCGACCCCCCCCCCAAATTGATAATCCTAGAAATAACCCTGATGAGGGCAATTTGCCATCCTTTCCATCACTGCCTTTCCTTCCACCAAGTTAACACCCGATGTAATCATTCACAGCTGAGTCAACTGAGGGCACTTGGGGCAGAAACAACCGAAAAGTTTCTTCCGCGGCCGGGAGTTGAACCACGGACCTCAAGATTGGCAGACCAGTTTGCTAACCACTGCTCCACAGAGCAACCCTGTTGTCAACTGTGCCTTTGGTGTTGGCCTTTTTGTAGTTATATGGCGCTATACAAATTGTCTTTCAGAATCAGGTACTTTCCCATTATCTGGACCCCAGTGAAGTGTAATGGCTTTTCGGTCGGGAACCTGACCCTAAACCATAAACCTAACCCTAACGCCAACTACACCATCCCTCTTCTGGGGTCCAGATAACGGGAAAGAACCCAGAATCAGGTCCTTTGAAGTTGTCTGAAAGTTGATGTTTCTTCTGTTCGTAGTTCTGCAAGAGGGTCTGGTTCGGCCTACACGACGGTCGGATGCTTCCCGACTCGGACCTGAGAGACGAGAACAAAATGAGGGATCTTATGGGTCAAAAATACGAGAAGAAAGCGCTGGTACGTCCACCCGACGGAGGAATTCTACGAAGACGCCAGGAAGCAGAATGCTTGTTCGACGCAAAAGCATCCAAGTATCAGACCAATATCGACGCTCGTTGGCCACAATCTTCCGGCATTGAATGTCAGTACAAATCAGGTGCACAGCTTAATGAATCTGATCTTGCGTAGATATATTGGTTTGCATATGTTCCTTGTGTTGTGTTTTGTAGACTTTGTGTGACAGATAAGTGATATTATTGAATTCATTTTTGATCCCTTGAATGACATGCGATCTGCTGTTGGTGGCAGTTTATGTGAAGAGTACACCGTTATTCACTATTAAATTTACACTGTAAGTGGTTCAATCTAAAGTGTGCACTGTAAGTGATTCAATCTGAAGTGTACACTATAAGTGATTCAATCTGAAGTTTACACTGTAGGTAATTCAATCTGATGTGTACGCTGTAAGCGATTCAATCTGAAGTGTACACTGTAATTGATTCAATCTGAAGTGTACACTGTAAGTGATTCAATCTGAGATATACACTGTAAGATGATAGTCAACAGCTGAATAGCTTCTGTTGTTTTGTCGCCAGTCATCGAAGCTGGGCGCGCCTCAGTCATCGGCTCCGACCCAGTCCGTCCAGCGACCCCCTCACGGCGCCGTTCATCCCTCCACCGGTCCCCTTCAGTCGGCCGCTCCCTCGGCCCCTCAGTCACCAACGGCCAGGCAGGAGCCGCAGCCACCGCAGAAGTCGGCCTCCCTCAACATTCTGGCAAATCTCGGAGGCGATCCGTTTGCCGGGACGACTGCGAATGAGCCGCAGCTGAGTACGGATTTCATTACTCTCTATGCTATTGTTTTGTTGCTATCAGGGGCGTCTTCAGGGCGCGATTTGTAGGGGGAAAGGGGGGATTTTTTCTTCCGCTGCCCAACTGCATCCCCCCTACTGCTACATCTCCCACCACTACATCCCCCCCAGTGATACACTTCTCTAACACCTACATCCCCAAGCTCAACATATTCCCCCCCACTGCTCCAGGTCACAAATCGCATCCTGGGCATCATCATCATCATCATCATCATCATCATAGTTGCTTTCTGCCAGCTCATTAGCGGCAACAGCTAGACACAAAACTGTTCCGTTTATCTTTTTCCGTTGTTAATCTCATTCCATCTATTGTTGTCATTTGATATCTTTCGAAGTCTTCTTTGATGTTATCCATCCACTTTTTCCTGGGTCTTCCTCTTCCTCTTTTGCCTTCTTTGTATGTGTAGAGTGCTTTATATGGGAGTCTGTTGTTTTTCATTCTATTTACGTGTCCATACCATCTAAGTCTTTTTCTTCTGATTTTATCTATAGGGGCATACCTAGCATATTTGGTGCCCATCGCAGTTGTCGAGAGGGTCAGAAAATTAAATTGGCTTGTTGTTTATCGAAATCTTTAGTTAACAAATCATGACGTTTTATTGACGTAAGATTAAAACTGCAGATGCACTTTTCTTGCTTTTACCGATGCGAACCTGGTCTATGGCGTTCTCGAAGTTAGTTTCCTCTCTTGCTATGGTGAGTAGAGAGCAGGATCACAGAGTTTTTTGGCAACCCTCTTCTAGTGGTGCGTGGGGCATCTACCCTACCTGCCTAACCCTTGGTAGACCACTGATTGCTGTGTAAGAATTTTAGTGTCTTTAACCCTTTCACCTCCGCCGCAGCATGGTCAGAAACCTTATGTTGAATTGCTTTCATGTCGTGATGCCACAAAGAGTGCTGAAGGCTCACGATGTGCTAACGGTGCTAGGACAAAATGTCATGGTCAAAATGTCATGGACAAAACGTCATGTAGAAAAAATGTCACGGACAAAATGTAACCCTAAACCGTGACATTTTGTCCCCATGACATTTTGTCCCCATGACATTTTGTCCTCATGACATTTGGTCCCCATGACATTTTGTCCTCATGACATTTGGTCCCCATGACATTTTGTCCTCATGACATTTGGTCCTTATGACATTTTGTCCTCATGACATTTGGTCCTCATGACATTTTGTCCCCATGACATTTTGTCCTCATGACATTTGGTCCCCATGACATTTTGTCCTCATGACATTTGGTCCCCATGACATTTTGTCCCCATGACATTTTGTCCTCATGATATTTGGTCCCCATGACATTTTGTCCTCATGACATTTGGTCCCCATGACATTTGGTCCCCATGACATTTTGTCCGGCCACAGTGCTAGCACATAATAGTGGCAGTTGAAAGCACAGAAATGGTGCTGTGGTTGGTTCAACAGAGGTGAAACAATGGACCTATATTCACAGAGTTGTACAGGAAATGCTAGAATTTTTAGTTTAAACATGCAGATTTAATTAATCTATTTCTTACACAGTTTTGCACAATATTTCTTTGTAAGTGGAGATTTCATATATTCTGCAACTCTCCTGTTAGGTATGAAACTCGCAAATATCTTTTTACAACTGTATTTTTTTCACTTTAGCTGCCGAGGGATTTGCTGATTTTTCTGCCTTTGGCAACCAGCAACCATCTACTCAGAAGCCAGTCGGTCAGTCTGCTGTTGATAACACAGGAGTATTCTGTTATTTTTATGCATATATTATAGCTGTTATACTGTGTTGATTATTTTGATATTTGTTTGATTTTAATGTTCATAATTTTTGTTTCTTGAAAAATCACTTTAAGATTAATAGATTTTCAAATGCAGCTTGGTCACTCTATGTAAGTGTAATTTAATAAGGGACTTATATCAGTGATAATATTTGCTGTGTTTGACCACCACTAGCCACTGCTAGTAGCCAGCATCACTGTGAATCTCTAACATTTTTGAATATTTCCACATCTTGTCACTGCACTTTCTGATATGGTCATCTCTTGGGTCCCACAGTTTCTCATAAACTGTGGAAGGTCGAATCGAGTTGATTAAAACCCAAAATATTTATTTATCAAGCTCATGGTGTCATATTTTTGCCCCGTGCAGTAGTGAGTAGGTTGCTCCACACCTTTGCAAAGATTGTAAAACTCTTCTGGATTGTCGTTCTCTACGGAGGATTTCCGTTTGACAGGTCTGTCACAACAACAACAGCGCCCACAGTCCACTCCGTCGCCGTGGGCGACAGTCCCTGCGCCAAGCGCGGTGCCGCTGCAGCCGCTTCACTCCGGCGCCGCCAAGCCGGCCGCAGTCGCGGCGACACCGGCGCTGGTACCTGCGGTGGACAAATACTCGGCGCTGGCGGAGCTCGAGAGCGTCTTCAGCGCCATGTCCGGTCCGTCGTCCGTAAACTGGGACGGCGGTTTGGGTCCTGGAATGAGGGGCGGCGCGTTCGGGTCGAATCCGGCGCAGCCGGTCATGTCGTCCGGTTTCGGATACGGCGGGACGGGTCATCATGCGATGGGGCCGCCGCCACCGTCGTACGCGAGCCTCGGAGCGACGACCGGTGAGATGCTGCCGCTGTGGGTTTTCGTAGCGTGAATGTGTCAGATTTTGCAGCTTGTTGTTTTTTTGTTTTTTTGTGTTGTTTTTTGTGTGAGGATATCTTACAGGTCTTGTGTATACATATATCTGAAGTCTCTTTATTATGCATTTTTGTGTGTGAGTATGTAAATTGTCTTTTTTCAATTTCATCACATGTGATTTTTTTTCATTATGCTTCAAGCATTTTGATTGATTGATTGATTGATTGAATTATAAGTTCTCTGTTTAATTGACTGCTGTTTTATCTATTGCTAAGCCTTTGTGCTATTTCCTCTGCAGTCGCCAATCTATTTGGGATGAGCGGCCCGATGCTGTCCCAGCCGGCCGGGCCCGGGCCCACGGTCAACCCTTTCATGTCGAATCCCGGCATCGCGGGACATGGATACAGCCAGCCGGCCGCGGCGTCCGCCGGCGGTTTCGGACAGTATCGTATGTCGCAGGCCGGTTCTGCTGCCGTCGGCGCGAATAACGTTCCTGCAGTTACCGGGAGCTACCCGGTCATGAGCTACGTGGCGTCTCCCGGGACGGTTCAAAATGGAGGCATCGGTGGAGGAGTGATGTGGGGCGTCATGGCCCCCGCGCAACAGAGTCAAGTGCCTCAGCAGAATTCTGGGTGGGGGCAGCAAGTTCAAGCAAATCCTTTTGGGGTAAGAGAGATTTTGATTTTATTTTTGGGTATCTATGTTTAATTTTAATTAATATCTGTTGAATTTGAGCATTAGGGTAGGGTTTTGATTTTTGTTGAAACGTTTACGGTAGTTGAATGTCTTGCAAACTTTGACCCAAAGTTTATTAATTATTTATACCATGTTTGTTAGGGTTGTCTTTTTTTTAAAGTTTTCCGAGCACCCGTCCAATTTTCGAACGGGTACCCATTGCCATCTCGTAGTGTTTATATGTCTTACGTTCTTGTGTTTATGTTTCATGTACATTTAGTATGGACTTTGTTCTGTTGCATTTTATGTAAAGAGAAATTGATGAGAAGTTACCGGTAGTGTGTAGAGGGTGGCGCAAAAAACCCGGACTAGTCACATTAGGTTTGGCATTTAATATTGTCCGTTTTTTTGCACCACCCTGTAGTTTGTTTGCTCTGTTTAATTTTGTAGTTGTAAGTCATGCATAGAAATGCCATAAATAATAGATGTACACTGTACAGCTGTAGACTATGCAGTATGTATTGTGCTGTTGAAGGCAAATGTTCCCAATAAATGTACAGTATCAAAGTCGGGTATGAATTTTTTATGCTGATGTGTGCTAACCGGAGCAGAGATACTTATACAAGATACTTGTTCCTAGATGTATCTAGATGCAAGATACTTTTTGTGTGTGCTTAGATCTATATTACAAGTCAAAGTATTTTGTCTTTTCATGCTGGTCAACCATAAGGTTCTGCATGCAGGGACTAGAATATGGTTTATTAATAATTTATTACAATTTTTTAATGTTATTTTGAATTAAGCAATGTTTCACGTGTCAGCTTGTTTTTTGCTTTGCAGGGTGTGGCTCCACCTCGGCCTAACAACGTTACGAATCCATTCCTGTAAAAAAAAATCCACGTAACTTGCCAGCTAAGACTTAACCCAAGGTTTTACATTTGGTTAATCGTAACTGCTGTCAGTTGATTGTTCATTTAATTCTTTGGTGTTCGCTACATATCTCGGCAACTTCCATCGTGTGGATATGTTGGCTGCCTGCATCTTGTGCACCGACATCATTGGCATTCTTGTGTTATACGATACGTAATTACATTCAGTGCTTTGCTGTGCAAGTTATTTTTAGTAATTTTTTTCAAAATAAATATGCATTTTGTTAAATGAAACCCACAACTGAAGCTGTTTTAGCTTTAAAAAAATAGTAACCAAGATAGGAACAAGGCTGAAGGAGAGTGTATTTTGCAGGGAAAGCTTAAAATCCTTTATTTTGACAGCAGGTTTACCCTATGGGGCTGTCCATTAATTACTTCTACAATTTTGGGGTAATTTTGACCCCCTCCCCTTGTCAACAACTGTCAACTTTCACTTCCCCCATAATTACGTCAAAAACTTTTGACCTCCCCCAGATCAATGACAGGTCCCAATAACAAGGTTATTATGTTTTGTGGTGATGACCATTCTTTCTTTTTTTTGCTCATCGAATGTCAAAATGTGGTGGTGATTACCTTTTTTGTCATGCTTTTTTCATTGTACTAAGTAGTATTCCATGAAATTTCCTATTTTTTGATTATTTGTAAAAAGTGACATTGTTGACGTCAACTTCTCTTGACCCTCTCCCCCCTGTCAACAACTGTCAAACTTTTTCAAACCCCCTCCCCCTAAATCGTTGACGTAATTAATGGACAGCCCCTATGCTAGTAGTATAGCAGTTCGTCACTAAACACTGACACCATTGCTATCTAAAGTTCGCTGGCAATTTTCATTCTGTATAGCAGGTTTTTAAATCTTTGCAGATCTGAAAGCAATACTTTGGCGCGTAAAGTATATAAAGTGTGCCGAGTTAGTTGTAAAACATGAATGTTGGGCAGTGCTATTGTTCTAATATAATTAGCAACTTTTTCTAATAATTGTGTGGTCTTGACTTCAAGCGTACAAATGACTTATCCTGCTTGTCGGTTAACAATTATTGTGCATTAATTTTGCATTTTCTTTCTCTCTTTATCAGCAGCCCATATTTTCTTTATTTTCTATAGTTCTTTATAAGGAATAAAAGTATTTGTAATATCTTCAGTGCATTTTTTCTTTGTATGTGTGTTTAATTTGCTTTTAACAGCATTTGTCTCAATGAACGGTTCTGGCAGAAAGTTTCATTGTCTCCTTAAGTGGCGTAGCGAGGGTATCTGGTGCCTGGGACAAGATTTACCGATGGCACCCCCAGCTTCCAAAAAATCCTCACCAAGTTCTAAAAAGCCTGAGGGGTAAAAGAAAGAAATGGTTGACTATTTTGCTTAGTTAAGTTACATGAACCATATATGTCTAAATTCTCCATATCCAACCGTGATAAAGTCTATCTTAGGAACATTTTCTAGCGATCAATTTGGCATCCCCTCTTCGGCACCTGGGGGGCGGTTGCCCCTACTACCCCTTGCTATGCAACTGGTCTCCTTTATGATTGAGGGAGACAATTTTTTCTCTACAAATTGCTTGTAAAATGTATTGAATGTTCAAGGTGCTGTGTGAATAGTTATGATGGCATGAAGCTTGTCTTAAATATTACCACCATGAAATTTGGCCTAGGCTAGTTGTACATTTGTTGTTGTACATTCCAACACTGTAGTGCTTTTTCCAAATATCTGTGTCTTCGTTCGCTTGCAGCGGTTAATTTGGGTTTTGTTGGATGTTTTTCTATTATACGTAAATCTATCAGTACTTTTAAAACTAAAATTTGGTGTTTAGTAACTTTGGATTTTCTATAATTAATTATTGCTCTGTTGATGATTTGCATCAAATTGTAAAAGTTATCGCAAAGCTAACATTCCACACGATGTTTCAGTGTTAGGGGCTGTCCATTAATTACATCAACATTTTTTGGGCAATTTTGACCCCCTCCCTCCTTGTCTCAACAACTGTCAACTTTCATTGATCCCCCTATAATTATGTCAAAAACTTTTGATCCCCATCCCCACTAAGACCAGTTATGAGACCTTTTCCCCTTTCTTTTGTTTATCAAGTGTCATAATGTGGTGGTGATGGCCTTTTTTCTTGCTTGTCAGGCTTTTTTCCATTGTAATAAATAGTATTCCATGAAATTTCCTAATTTTTTATTATTTGTAAAAAAAATGAAATTGTTGACATCAACATCTCTTGATCCCCTCCCTCTGTCAACAACGGTCAAACTTTTTCAAACCCCTACCCCCTAATTTGTTGACGTAATTAATGGACAGCCCCTTATTATACCCGATCAACCATTCCTGATATTGATACATGTATCTTGGATCGTGGTACTGTTAAAATTTACAAAATTTCGGCAATTTGTAGGATATGATAAATGGTTTGATTGTAGGTCGAAGATTTGGCTGTTTGGTGTTTTTAGTTTTAAACTATGTTAGGGCTCATCCATATAGTACGTACACAAAAAGGCATATTTTCAACCTCGTTGCGCACACTGTACATATGCAAAATCCCCTCAGTGTGTACGTACTATACGGATGGACCCTTATTGTGAATGCATTGAAATCAGTCTCATTAAGTACGTGTAGTAATAATAAAAATTATAATATAAGGGTTATGTCTTGCAGTCATTTTACCTAATTGGTAGAAGAATAGCAAAAATTAGGCTTTGTTTATCATTTAACATTAATTTGTCTCATTTCCAAGTATAATAGAATTTTTTTGTGTGTGTGTGTGTGTGTGTTTATGTATTGTTGCCACAAGCCAATTGTATTTGTTCATTGTGTGGCTGGCTTGGAATTCCTGAACATTCACTGTAACGTAATAAGCCAAGAAAATTATTACAAGCTTAGCTTGCTGACGATCTTTGCAAAGTGCAACAATGCTTTCATTTTGAATTTTTGCTACATTTGCTGCATAATAAGTAATAAGACTGATCAGCTCTTGCTACTTTTATCTCTTGTCTCACACTCTGTCGCGCATATCTTTCAGCTTTGATTTCTAGCATAAATTGGTAAAATTGTGAGCACCATAAAAAAAATTGCTATTTTCCCCCATAATTCCCTTCTAACTTTTGGTAGACATCCCAACCTTACTGCCTTATCATCGTTATCAATATATAGCAGATAATTTGAAAATTTTAAAGTGCAATATCTAAACATTGTCTAACTTTCTGTTAATCGCTCTTGTGGTGTGTGTGAACAGACAAGTTTCCTCGCAAATTTACGACAATAGTTTGTGCTAATAATGTAAATAAACTGTTACGTAGGTTGCATTAAAATTCATCAGTGAACAAGAACTAGTCTTTATAGTCTTGTAATTAATTGTGAATAAACTTGTCTTGTTATCATTTCTCTACATATAAATTGAGTATTCAGAATAACATGAAACCTTATTTTTTATTATTATTATTAATACTTCACAGAATTACAGATTACATTACTAATTACGATGAAGTTAGTAAAAACGCTCGTAAAATCATTTAGCAAAATATTTTCCTATTGATCAACGTAGAAGTCACAGGTATTCTAAAGAGGGAGTGTGTATCACAGAGTGGTGGGTTCAGCACAGAGAATTTGGGGAGTGTTCTGCCCTTCGGTCCACACACAGAACGGAAATCCCGGATAAGACTGATTGGCCTTCACACTTCCTGCTGCTCCATACCTGCCCTGAAATATAATTTACAGAAGCCATTACAACATTACATAACAGAATACATTTTTAAAAATAATGTATTTGAGTTGTGGATACAGATACTCGGTACTTTCAGAGGGCCCTTGGGGAGGAGCAAGTGCCCTCTCTTCTGCAATGTGTGGGTGCCCATGTTACATCACTAAGCACATATTCACCTATTGGTGCAAAGTTTAAAATTTATGCGTACTGGGCAAATATGTAATTTTCAGAGGGGTGTAAATTTGCCATTGATTGCAACATTTAAGTTATACTTGAAATCATTGAAGCTGTTTACTATCCAACCATATTTTATATAACATTTTATCCCAAAAAAGTCAAAAACATTTAACATGTTCTGTGTCCTTTAGTTGTCTTCTAACTTTGCTCAAATAGCCCAAAATAGGAAGGGCCAAGGCAAAGTTACAACACAACCCCATTAACATATACCTCGGTCAACATAAGTCATTTAAAATGGTATGACTGCAACTCAATAATGTTTTTTTCTGATATCGGTCAATACAGATTTTCTGATAACACAAAAGCCTTCTCTTAAGACAAATGAATCAAACCATAATAGGGTTTTTTGGGGAGGGGGTGATTGAGCCTTCTCACAAGGTGGACCACTCTTATGGAACTCCATTCTGCATGAGAAGAATAATGAATGACCATTTTCAAGCACCAACTGAAGTTCCCCATCTCTTCCAAGAGCCATTCCCACGAACATTGTAAAGCACCATCATCTTTGACTCTGCTATGCTTATGGTGCTATATAAATTGGCCAATGTACATAGACATACACACTGCACCTGGAATCCAATGGCTCAACTTTATAACACAAAATAAAAAAACCACGTACCAGACACATATACACATATACATCACTAAAAAAAACTAGAAAATGTATACAAAAATGTAATCAACTCCTTGCATCTGTAACTTTGTCATCTCACTTTCATGTCCATGGCGATAATTCCGATCTCAAACATCTTTTTGTCGCCAATTCTCGAGCGTATTTCTCTGACAACCTGTCTACACGCGTCGTACGGCTCCGCGCCGTGTCTCATTAGGTCCACGGTTCGGACGCTCGGACAGAATTTCATGATTTCGTCTCCGTCGCCGGTCGCACAAGCAGCGCCGGCCAAGTTGTCTGCAAAGTCGACCAACAGAACCCGGAAATGCATAAGAATCTGACATAACAGCTTCTTTTGTGAAATACGATCGCTTCTTGATGTCAATTATTATAATTCCTTTAAAAATATCCATTCACTTTAACCCTTGAATTCCAGCTGTCCTAATCAACGACAGTAGCAAAGCCAGTCAGTGGTATTTTGAGAGTCAGACTAATGGGGGAAGAGGGGAAGAACCAGACCAGTGGGGAAGAATTTGTAGTTGTTTCATTATGCCAAATAAGTTAGCTAAATAAGTTACCAACAGCACGAAACTTTCCCATTTTCCACGTACGGAGCGGACCAGTGAGTGGGTTAGGCAGTTAGTAAGCAGTGGTCAGGAATTTCCTCCTTCTCCTCCTTCCCCCACAAATACCAAACCAACGTACAGGAGTGATCACCATTGTCCTGGAAACATGTTTTATTTGGCAATCCATTTTTGACCAAGAAACTCCTGAATAAAATCAATAACGTTACACAAAAAACACATTCGTAAAATGGGTCAAAAAAGATTGTCTTCAAAATTTATAAGCATCATTTTCAGAATTTGGCAACAATTAAAACTCAATTAGCAAAAAACTGTTATTAAGCGAGTAACTTTCCTCCTTCTCCTCCTTCCCCCACAAATACCAAACCAACGTACAGGAGTTCAATCACCATTGTGGCATTTGCGATGAGCAAAACTGGGCAGCCATGTTTTGTTCTCAATGAAATTTTTGGACCAAGTAAATTGTTACCACTCGCAGAGAGAATTTATAATTCCTGGAGACTATTTCGAACACAAGTAGAGGCAAAGAAATACATTAAAAACGTAAAAATGCAATCAAAACTACCGATAATTTCCACCATCGCAATAGCAAAATTTCACTGAATTTCTCACAATCAATTTTCAACGTTAGTTACCTCTTAAAAAGATGGCAATGCAAGTAATATTACTATTACTATTACTATTATTGTAGCAAACAAATATAGTTATTAAACGAGTAACTATCCATAGAATCAATTCAGTAATTAAATTTTCTGGACAGATCCCCAACATACCTGCATAAAGTCCACAACCTGGAAGAGGACTGTCACCAACACGTCCTGGAAACTTATTTGGCAATCCACTTGTAGAAACTCCTGAATAAATTCAATAATGTTACACAAAAAACTGTCATAGGTTAAAAAGATTGTCTTCCTATAGCATCATTCCAGAATTTGGTACAATTAAAACTCAAATATTATTTAACAACTTTAATAAAAAAGGAATGTAAATACACTTCAAAATGTACAATTGTATACTGTAGAACTCATAGCACCTAGTAACAGTTGCGTCCTCAGTTTTATAATAACACGGTTATGATGTACTTCCATGTACGGTCCTGTGTGATGCACTATGGTATTGGATGGTATTGGTTGTAACGTACCTCGGATGTAATGTACTGAATTTTACAGACTTACTGAAGTAAGCATTGTTAGGATCGCTGGCGAGCGGTAACTTTCAAGCGTTCTACTGTAATTCATATTTTCACTATACTTCAAAGCAATGCTCAACTGGTTGTCCCCTCCTCCTTCATTGGTAACATGGCAACCCTGCTTCGTGAAATGTCACCGTCACCCCTGAGCGGTTCAGTTGAAAGAAGATGCACCTGTTTAACACGTTTTGTCGTAGCCCTGTTTTAAACTTATCATATCAAGTTTTCATCATAACCAGATTTGACTGCAAATCTGGGATTGCTTCATCAGTATTTGCAAATTACACTGTAACAGGAAAAATTAAAAAATCGTTGACAACTGTTATGCTTTTAAAACTGTTAATTTATAATTCTTCATTTAGTGAAAGACTTAGTGAATTTGTGTCAACACAATCACATAATAATAATAATAATAATAATAATAATAATAATAATAATAATAATAATAATAACACTAAGCTGCACACTTTTTGAAGTTTGAAGAACTTTAACTGTTATTTATTTTTTCACATATGCTGATTCCGAAAATGACAATAGTACAGTCTAATCAAAAATAGCAATTTACGACCAAAAAATGCCCTTTTTACGGCCATGCATTATTTTTAGGCCTAGACTTATAATTTCGGGCGCCTAAAAACTTCAAAACATCGGACAAAAAATAAAAATTTGCAATGTAGCGTATAATAACAGCAATAATAATTTTCACATTAAAAGAGTAAAAATAAAGTACCCAAGCATGTGCCTAATCCACTGTCACACAGAAATGATATCTTAGCTCAATTCGTGAAATACAACAATGAGAAAATCCCAAGTAAAATTTCAAACTCAACAACCTACTGTACGAATATATTTATTATTCCAGCAGTTTAACCCCTTAACTGGCTGTCCCGAGAATACTCGTCCATTTTGCATTACGTTACAAATAAATGGCCGGTTAAGGGGTTAAGACTCCTTCATACCAGCTGCGATGTTTTGCAGCCGATCGAGTGCGATCAATCCAATCGTGTCGTGAGGATGATCAAAGTTGGATGAGAGATCTTCACATTGACCAATTTCCCTGTAAAACAGCTTCATTTATTACCAGCAGATACCATGATAACATTGACAATTCACAGTGGTTAAATAACTTTCTCAGAGGTACCGGATCTTCTTATTTTTCCTCCGACCACAAAATTTCTCCACAACTTTTTTTCATTCATTTTAAGCGAACATTTAGAGTACAGTTCACATTTTATTTTCTTTCCCGTACATGCAAAGTGCTACAGTAAACAATGAAATATCACAACGAATAAAAAATTACGTTCCGTATGTGATGCCGCCTGCCGTGCCGGATCTTTTGCCAGACGTCCCGGATCGGAGATCCTGCAAGATCCGGCTCAATTTAACCCCTGGCAATTCATTTTAGTAACAAGAAATATTGCAGCAGGGTGCTTACAGACTTGACATTTTAAGATTCCCTGAGTTTTCCAGTGTTTTCCAGACAATTTCTGAAATGTTTCCAGATGCATTAGTCATCATAAACTGGTTTTGGTTAATAATAATTATGAACTGATTATGGTGGCATATTGTACAAGTACTAAAAACTGATAGTGAAATTACTAATGTGTACAGTTTTAAGTTCTCGTTTGAATGCTTCAAGTGTCCTACCATAGTTGTTGATAGTGGCAAAAGTTTGATTGCGTGTCGGAACAGCCCATGATCGCAATCGTTGGCGAGTTGATGTCAGAAGTCTTGCAGAAACCAGAATATAGACACGATAAGCAAGGATCGCCAATTTGTATTCAATCAGAAGGATCATAAAGAAGCGGTTCACATGATCTGATCTTCTGGCTTGATTACAAGACGTGCTGCTGTATTGAGGACAGCCTGAAATCTGTCAGGATGCCCAGCCAAGAGCTCATTACAATAGTCATGGCATAACCAGAGACACCACTAAACTCTTTGCAACAGAAGGTAGAATTGAGTTCTGAAAATTCTTCTCAGGATTCAGGATGCCGTTTTCTGAACATGTGTTGTCATGGAGATGTTACAATTGTTATTGTTACGGACACAAGCATCCCTAGCAATGTCTTCTCCAACCAACGTGGATGGTGGTAGGTGGGATCTGATACTGACATTCGAGCACCATAGTATCTCCGTTTATTGACATTAAGTTGCAGATGATTCAATGTAGTCCAATCAGCTATCTCACTGATCCAGCAACTCATCTGATTAGTTAGAAGATCCGTATCAGCTGCCTTTCAGACACCTTACACCTACTGTGTATGGTGCCTGCAAGCCAGAAAAAACTGATAGCGAAGTTACTAATGTGTACATAACAATTAATTATTGACAAAATTTTAAGTGCTCAATGACATTATGTGAATATAACGATGCGGCCTTACCAGCAGATCATAGCTTTTGCTGTGACTCATATTATAATAATGGAAATAGCTTCCTGGATGTTTTTAGCCAATCAGAAGCAACACAGTAGATCCTTGTTTGACTGCATGACAGAGGAAGTCACGTGCTGTGAATACCCGGAACTAATAGCGTGGCAATAGATTTTTTTTTACTAAGAATTCGTCAGAATGACTTGTTTAGTGTCTCTTCTAATAGCCATCGTTGTGATGTCAGCGTTGGACAATGTCACAGCTCAGACTCTGATGACATGCTTCAGCTGCCTAAAATCTACCACCTCATGGAATTCCACAAACACCTGCCGGAATCTTTCCAGTCGACAAGAGCAAACACTTGCCAAGGAAAGGCGTGTCTTATGATCTTATCAGAATACGAAGGCGACGGTGAGTAGATGTTTTTCCCAGGTTTTAGCTTATTTATTTAATTTTAAATTTAAAACATTCTTGCTGCCCTTCAACTTGAAAAGAATTTCACTCATTGCAGGCAAAATTAAAATATTTGCAGGCAAGAAGTTTGCTGAAGAAAAAGAGATTGGTTTATCAATAATTCAACATGACAGCCTGAAAAAATATTTGACGTATCTTTCAATTTGAATCATTTTTAATCCAATCCTATATAATCTCATCTTAAACTTCTATAGTGTCACCTCATACTGCATTAGAAGCATCAGCCGATGGAACACCTAATCACAATCAAATCACTCACAATCCAGGTCAAATCCAGGATATCAGGCCGGACAACCGGACGACAATCTGTGGTGATAAGCCACAGTTTAGCATACGGACCATAGAATTTTGGACATGAAATTCTCTGATGGTCAAATTGTGCGTTCAGAGCAGAGATTTTGATTAAAACCACTCTCTTCTTGGATTGACAGGCAGTCAGACGTGAAGATTGTAGAGAATACGTATCTTTATTTTCATGCTGAGTTTTCTGTCCACATGGCTCAGTTGGTAAAGAGTCAGCCCTGCCAGCTGTCAACCTGGGTTTGATTCAGGTACCTTAGGATATTTGGCACGTGGCAAGAGGGTCAGAAAATTAAATTAGCCGGTTGTTTATCAAAATTTTAATCAACAAATGATGACATTTTATTGACAAAACTACAGATGCATTTTTCTTGCTGTTACACATGCAAACTGGTCTATGATGTGCCCTTCAAAGTCAGTTTTCTCAGTCTCTTCAATTTCTGCGCCGAGTAGAGCACGATCACAGAGTTTTTGATGCCCCATTCAATGGGGCCCAGGGCATCTGACCTATCTGCTTAACCCTATGCATGCCCTACCTGCCTTTCCCACTTGGCATGCCACAGATTCTGGGCACTCACTTATCTACCAACATAGAGTGTACACTAATACTGTATGGTCTGTTTAGCACTTTATTCTGAAGATTAATTTATTATTATCAAGGTGCTTTAATACACATGCAAGATTTTCTGCACAGTCCTAGTTAAGTCTTTCCATGCTTTGCTTCATTCCATCTTATTGTATTTGTTTTATTGCTGCTAAATGTCACTGTTGTATTATCCTATAATTGAAAACGATTGTTGTTCTAGGTTCAGTGCTCAACGTCAGTTGTCTTACGAATGAACTCGATCAGTTGATCTCACAATTGCCAAGTCAAGTACCTCTAAGCGTGGCATTTTGCAATCTTTTGAACCAGTTGCAGTCTGAGAGAACCTTTTACATATTTGATGGCATGTGCTGCACCACAGAGCCTAATAAACGAAGCCAAGCCAACCAACCTTACAACAAAACCCTTTGCGCCTGCGACTCCGACTACTGCAACAGGAACCTGACAAGCTTCCAGCACAACTCAGGCCAACGACAGCAAGTCAGGTCATTGCGCCGGCAGCGTCCAGTCAGGGATCGATTTTCCAGCAGGGTTTGATCGCATCGATGGTTTCACTCACAGCAATGGCTATATACCAAGGCGGATTCTGCCAGAGATGCATTGAGTTTGTTTAATTTTTAATGTTGCCGCCCAACCATACTGCCGATCTGTTGCTAAGAGCACTATATGCCATGACAACGCAACGGACTATATTGTAGCTAGCGCAGTCTGCCATGTAATAAATTGCTGACATTGTTGATAGGAATGACCGGATACTGCTCCAGAAATCCGCTCCGGCCGGATAGTGTGGTAGCTGGCAATATCCGGTCCGCCAAATACTTATCTCACGCTACCAAATCCAAATATTGCTTTTTGCTTTGGCTTTTAATTTGTCTGTTGAATGATTTAATTGTAACTCTATAGATTTCGCTTAACTTTCACTTTGAATTTGCAATTGTGATTTTAAAATTTTTCAAAATACTTTATGCTTGTGTGATGTGTGATTTATTGCTGATTCTTTTTAGTTCTGAGAAAATGATTATCCCATTTACTTTCAACCCCAGGCAGTCAACCTGCAAACTCAAGACTCATTCTGGATTTGACAAATTTTGACCCAAAATATCTGGATCCGGTATAAAATACACATCCGTCATCATCGTCGGCAAGGTCGCTGCTCGGAGCGTAGCCTTTTCCACTAAACACTTCCAAGAATCTAGGCTTTGAGCCGTCTTCCAGGTTGTGAAAAGTCCAATGTTACAAGGAGCCAAGTCAGATCGAAATGTTTTGGACCAAGTAGTTCTTGGGCTACCAACTGGTCTTTTTCACAATTTTGGGGGTCTTCAATTACTTCCTGTAGGGCTCTTGCATGGTCCGTGTTTGGGGCTGCTCTCGCAACATGCCCCAAGTAGTGGAGACACTTTGATTCATATTTTTATGGATGCGGGTTCCTCTCCTGTACATCAGTACAGCTCTTCATTTGTTGTATATGAGGTGTACGATATTCAAAGGATTCTTCTCAGGCACCACTGGTGCATACACAATACACATCTGGTCATTCCCTAATTACTGACAATTATGCTTCTCTGGAAGTGAAACACATCTCATCCCTGACCACCGGTACTTACATACTTTGAGATGAGTTTTATCGTTAACAACGGCTGTGTACACTGAACATCTATAAAGTATTTTACAATAAAAAAGAAAATATTTGAAATGCACGTTTGTAAATACCAAAAATGACCAAACACAAAGCACTAAGTTTTCAGCGATGGTGATTTTCCCATCCCACAAAACCAACAATCGACAGTGCTCTATTCTCACATGTGTGGAAGAGATGTTGCCACAGCAGCCTTCGGAAGCAACCTTTCAGGAGGCTCAATGCTAAAGCGTTCGTTGATGGCAAACTGTTTAGCTCCAGCACCAACAAGAAAGCTATGATTCGACTTGGTCATCACACGCGAGGCAACTCGAATTGGTGTTGCAACTCTAAGAACAATATCATGGGTATTACATTTGGTAATGTAATTACATTACAACTAGTAATTACAACTAATCAGTAATTACATTACTACATTACAACTGTTTAAAGACTGTAACTTAGAATGCACTTCTAATATTTGTATAGAAATACCTGAACCAGGGATATTTTTACACCCCCTAAAAAACCCCAACACCCCCCAATTTGAGACCAACACCCCAACACCTCCCCAATCTCAGCTACGGGATGACCTTTTTTGCTTGTCAGACATTTCTGGCAGGGGACCCTCAGAATTTACCAACACCCCCCCCAAATTTGATAATCCTAGAAATAACCCTGACTTGAACAAAAGCAAGCATCAAATTCTTAACCCTTAAACCGCAGGAACCGAGTATACTTGGTTGCATTGCATATAGTTACAAAGCATATGGGAGTGTAAGGGTTAACAACTGCATCTTAAATACCAATTCTCTATCTTGCTGATTTGCACATTCATCTAAACACTGATAATTAATTTATTTTATTTTATTTTTCTTCTTCATCATACATATTATATACAGTAATTATATAATACAGTAATTTCAAAAATTCAAATAAAAATTACAACAAATTAACATAGAGAACTTTAATCTTAACTAGCAGAGACATGATGTTAATACTTGAAAGAAAAGAAGAAATAAGGTTTTAAAAATGGATCGGTAATCTCGTAAGAAAGTAACCAAAAATTATTATATGTGGTATAGTAACAGCAGACATAGATTAATGCATGATTATTAAAACAGAGGTAAATAATTTATAACAGATTTACCAATAATTTCATATTATAATTAATTAATTAATAATAGCAAATATATTAATATTATTATTATTATTATTATTATTATTATTATTATTATTGTTGTTATTATTATTTATTAATGTCAACAAATATAAGCCCATAAATGGTAGACAAAATGAAACTCAAGGGACACTAATGCAACAACTCTAATACCTTTACAGCACAATTTACATAATAACTTGTTAGGCTAATATTTAAGATAAGAAATACACTCTGGTGGCTGGCTTACGTCAGGGACGCCTTAGTAGCGACTGACCCCACTGTCATGCCATAATGAAGGGCAAGTCCAAGGGAGAGGGCCTCACAGAATCAACGGTGGAGAGTAGAAGAAGCATCACATCAGTTAAGAACAGGGTGCAATTTGTAGGGGGGATTTCCCCCCCCCCACTGCCCAACTGCATCCCCCCTACTGCTACATCCCCCACCACTACATCCCCCCCACTGCTACACTTCCCCGACAACTACATACCCCCTAAGCTCGACATATTCCTCCCCACTGCTCCAGGTCACAAATCGCAACCTGGTTAAGACCAGTAAGCAATTTCACCCTTCGAGAGCAGCCACGGCCCCAAACGATAGATCGAAGCCGTTCATAATGGCCGCATCGCACTGAAGGACGCCAGACATGTTTGGAGCGCCGCCTCGACCGACAAAATGCCGGCCAGTCTCGATGTCGTCTTCTACAACTGAAAAAACAATTCTCACTCACAGTAGTTCTTAAAATCTTCAAATAAACTGAGCATTTTCAGATCTAGGTTTAAAACACATATCTTCCAATTGGCATTTCCTCCATAGTCTTTCTTGCTGTTTCTCTATGATTGATCTCTGGAATGACCTGGTCTTTTGCAGATGGATATGAAGTACCATCGATTGATACACTTGAGTATTAGAAATGGTGCTATAAAAGTGCATAATTATTATTATTATAATCAGAGCAATAAATATGGCTCTTCAGTAATGTAATGCAATGGATACTGGTCTCCCATTACCAGATTTGTCATTCCCAGGATCAATTAATTAATTATGAAATTAGGATCAACTGCAGCTATTAATTTTAAGAATAGTGGACCCTGGAATGACTGGTTGGTACCATTATTCCATTAATACAGTTCACCCAAAGTTCAATAATGCAAAATGTTCCCAATTTGCTCTGTGCCATAAGCACAACTGGTACAAAATATAAGGAGGTAAATCTGAGGGAAACATTAATAACGACAATAAGAAAATAATAATAACTGGATTGCATTTTAAGTGGTTTAGTAGAATTTCTCCTGTGCTGTAAGTCACTGGCATGCATGTAAAACACATGATAAATCCTGTCACAGCACCCATGACAGCTCTATATACGCTGACAAGATATAATTACATTACTAAATCAATTTTTTTAAATAAAAGTATTTGTTAAAGTAATCTTTAAAATAAATTGCTTTGTTATTAGTGTCCATATCATTATTACATTTTTATTAGTGTCATTAAGCAAGTAAAATCTCGTTGGTTTATATAGTGCTTTGTGAGTAGTAAAATAGTAGCTGATTATTCTTGGGCGCTTAGTCTTTCTTAAGATACTAATAATACAATTATTATTATTATTATTATTATTATTATTATTATTATTATTATTATTATTATACGTACGAGAGACTGCATATTCGACGGCTTGTAAGGCCGTTTCATCGTGTAAGAGCTTTCCTTTGGCTGTCTCAACAGCCCCCAGACTGAATGACCACGTTCCTATGCACGCCGCCATCACATACTCCTTCTCCACCCCGACAAACACAACACGCTGAATATTGCTCAGTTATATTAAAGATTTAACCATGGACTTTATGGACTTTGAATGCGCGGACACTGTCCGTCCATCTTTGACAAATTGACAATAACAGTGCAAAAACCATGTGGCACTTTTATAGCACCATCCGTAATTTATACGAGACTTTTATAGCGCTATTGTTTTTATACTGTGTACTCGAAAGATATCCCAATCTCAAGGTACAGTGCGATGATTCAAAATCAAATTCACTGATCTATAATAATAATAATAATAATAATAATAATAATAATAATAATAATAATAATAATAATAATAATAATAATAATAATAATAATAATAATAATAATAATAATAATAATAATAATAATAATAATAATAATAATAATAATAATAATAATAATAATAATAATAATAATAATAATGTTAGAGGACATGTCAGATATAACATTCACAAGGGAATGCGTTCTTGAAATCTTCAGTCAATTGAAAACTTACAAATGCTATGGCATAGACTGCATCCCAGATTTTATGCGATGTAAGAAACGATATAACATAAGACTTTGAGCATCGGACAGCAGAGACAGTTGCAACTTTCGCGATGTGTTCGGTGCAAAATACTCCTGAAGGTCAGAAGGTATTCTGGTGCAATCTGGTTTATGGACTTAAATGCAAGAAGAGAATGTTTGTACAGTGTATTCAATTCTCTCTCGGATAATATTATAGGCCTAACTTGCACAAGTTTCTGGCTTTTTAATATTTTATTGTAGCCTGTGAGTTACTAACAAAATAGACTAGCTATTGTTCAAATGGGCCATTCGTTACATTTAATTACCTAATTTACCTCGCGCACACATTCGAGCGTCGCCATCTGGCGAATGCATTATTTTATGTGCCATATTGCAAGAGCGGGAAACTTTCCTTACACTGCCAAGTTTTTGTTAATCAGGATTTCATCTAAATTCCAGTGATGGGCACTAGTTAACTAAAATAGTTATAACTATTAGTTTAACTGGAAAAATTTAGTTGAGGCAATAGTTTAACTACTTTTTTCTTAACTAGTTACAGCAATAGTTTAACTACTTTTAAAAATAGTTACAACTAAAAGTTTAACTACTTTTTTGCCAACTTTTTTATTATACTGCCTTCTTATTGCTCTTTTTACTGAAACATGAAAATGAACTACACAAGTCTTGCTGCCATTGTTGTTGACCCTTCTGATCGTGATAGTTAATCACATTATTTGGTGCAAATACTGCCTGCATACCGGTAAGTCTTCAGGGGCAGTTCCACGTTGAGGATGACTGGGGATGCATCCCCCACCAGCCCACCAAAAATGCATGTGTGGCATTGATGAATTTCTGCGAACATTTTTGAGTATTTATTTCTTGGTAGTAATTTGGTCTAACCATATACTTACTGACTAACTACAGTTCATTTTGCACTATGACTCTGTACAACCAGGCTAAAATCACTTTTATGCATTGCCAATTCTGAACATTATATTTTATAAATCAAATCTACAGATTTCTTCTAAACCTTTTGCATATCATTCCTTTGACAATTGATAGGATCTTTCCTAGAAACTCATTGCATCCAACACTGAGAGTGCTTGCAACTGTCACTGTAAGCCTTCATAGATTACAGCGAGTTCTTTTTGTTACATTGAAAGGAGCCAAATAATAAAAAAAATTACAAAAAGTTGCAAAATAGTTGGAAATAGTTTAACTACCTTAAAACAGTTTAGTTAAACTTTTTTGGAAAATGTTAACTAATAGTTAAAATAATAGTTTAACTACAAATATTTAGTTAAAAATAAAGTTTAGTTTAACTACTTTTTCCAACTAGTGCCCATCACTGCTAAATTCTAATATAGTTAGATGTCCAGTGGCGGCTCTAGGATTTGGCAAGTGGGGGCAACTTCTAATCATGGGGGGCAACCATTTCTTGTTTAATGTAGCATTAAGTATAGGGTCCCAACTGGGGGACTGACTCAATAGGGGGGAGGGCACCGACCCCCCGGTGGAGCCGTCACTGTAGACGCCCCACAGAATAAATATGACGACTGAGCACGTTCAACCAGGCCTAAATCCAGAATTGCCTTGGGGTCCATCCATATAGTACCTATGCACTGAGGGGGGAGTGGGAGTTGGATTTTGCATATGTACGGTGTGCAACGGGGAGGGAGGGTTGAAAATTTGCCTTTGTGCATACATGATACATAATACATGGATGAACTCTTATACATAAAGTATTCAATACATGCAGGGAGTAGTGGCAGTTTGGACAAATATTCATGTGGCAACTTTCATCATATCCCAAAAATGTCAATTTCTAAATAAAATTATAGATGTTTCACAATGGGCAAGGATTCAAACACAAAGTGGACACAATATACACAAGCATCTTATTCAGTTGGGAAGGCAGTTTTAGGCTTTTAGGATGTACAATATCAATTTTGCAGATTAAAAACTGTCAAACTTTACTTGCCAAATCAATCAAGTAGTAAACAATATAACTGCTCTCATATGCAAGTTTTTAATTAAATTGTCAGATAAATTAGTATTCATTAAAATTCTTAACTTATTCAAAACAAGAAATTTCATGTAAAGTTTGTACATTTGAAACCATTAAACGGCAAAATATAACAAATATATGCTAAAAATAATTATAAGTTTAAATTACTTTTATCAGACAGGACCAATGACCTGCAATTTATAAAAGCATTAATCATTCAGCACTCAATGTTCACACACACTCACAGATATGCACACAGTCATCTAAAAGGGTCTCAAAGATTGCAATGTATTAAGTTAGTAGCAACTGTTCAGATTTAAGTCACTTTATGATGCGAAAAACGTTCACTTCTTTGCTGCCGCCTTCTTCGGCTTTGCCGTTTTTGCCGTTGACTTTGCTGCTGCCTTTGGCTTTTTAGCTTTTGCAGGGGAGGCTGCTTTCGGCTTCTTCTCTTTCGTCGCCACTGGCTTTGGCTTTTTGGTCACTTTGGGTTTGGCTGCCTTAGTAGCTTTGGCCGGTGATTTCGGCTTTTTCGCCTTTGGTTTCTTTGGTTTGGCCGCCTCTGCTGCCTTTTTCGTCGGCTTCTTTGCGGCCTTCTTGGGGGTCGGTGCCTTCGTCGCCTTCTTGACTGCAGCTTTGGGCTTTTTAGTGACCTTGGTTTCCTTCGGATGCTCTTTCTCGGTTCCGAGCTTGAAGCTGCCCGAAGCACCGACTCCTTTTGACTGCTTCAAAGTGCCATTCTTTACTCCAGCACGAAGAGCCAATTTGAGGTGGGCATTGACGACCTTTTCGTCTTGACCAAGGTTGTAATGTTTTGCGATGTATTTAAGCAATGCTTGGCGAGACGACCCACCTCGTTCCTAGAATCACACAAAACCCAATCATAAAATCACCGGCCATGGTTCATAACTTCAAACAACCGATTACTATTAACACAAACTGCTGGCAGAAAGCAAATATATACATGTCAAATGGCAAAATAATTCCCAAATTTAAATATTTAATGAACAAGCAGCTTCATTTAAAACCAATAATTGGACAGAGGTGTCATTTTGGGAGGAGGGGACCACGCCCCCAAGGAAATGGAGAAATAAAGTATAATGTATTAAGTAAATAAATAAACGTGAAATGTGCAAAAAATTGCCCAAAATTTGTCAAAAGGTTGCCCAAAAATGTCAAAAATTTACAAATTTGCCAAAATTGATCCAAATATTGGCAAAAATCTGCCAAAATTTGGCCAAAAAATTATCTTGCCCCTCCCCAAGAAAAGTGTAAAATGACACTACTGCAATTGGAGTAAAAAATTTCATTAGTCAGGATTTACAGTCAAGTAGAACCCAATTTTAGCAAAGTTTTCAAAAATCGGGCTGCTAGATACCTGAAATTTTCATATCAGAATGCATGGATCTCAAGCCCCAAAGTCAAATATTTTAAAAAAATAAAAGCCAGATAAGAAAACAAGACTGCATGTTCATTGACGTAAAGCATAACGAAATTCTACTGGAAGTCTGGAACCGACCTACAGATTACTGAATAAAAATTTGTTAACATTTAAAAAAAATTCTCCCCTCATACTTTGTTTTAACAAAAAAGGAACTGAAAAAACACATCTCTGTTCAATATCAAACTCTTGTAAACCTCTAAACTACTAATTCTCGCCAAGATTTCTATTACTTCGAAATATTTTAACCTTCAGCGCTGTCAAAGCTTCTCTGATCATAGACGAATACTTCGGATGATCTGCAGCCTTCTTCGGCTTTTTCGTTGCTGCTGCTGCCTTCTTTTTGCTCGCCTTCGCCGGGGCTGTGGACGCCGGTGCCGCTGCACTGTTTCCTCCTGCTGCCGGAGTTGCCGTGTCGGACATTTTTCGCGAATTTCTTGAACGATTTCTTCTGAAAATGCACAGAACTTCAACACCTTCCACGCCGCTAACTTCAAACTGACAACAACTGCGGAAATACAGAGGAGCGTTTATATAGGAGGCGCGCGGACCTAGTTGAGGTTCCCGCTTCGTTGGTCGACTTTAGTAGAGATTTGCTCCAACTGTGACCAAGAGTGTGTGCTTCCACGACCAAACTCAGAACGGTTTTCCCATCAAATTTCAAACGCTGGTTCGGCGCAAATGATCGGAAAACATTCTCAATAGTCTTGGCGTTGTGTCTGAACGCTTTTTGCGCGTTGTCTTTGCCTTAAGAATTACTGGTTAGCAGTCAAACTGAACCAGACCTATTGGTGTAAGGGACACGACCTGCGATTCGACATCGATTTCGGCTAATTCGTGGTCGATTTTTAGAATTCCTTTGGATAAAAAATTAATCAAATGTCTCCCGAATAGATTAGCACAAGTTCCAAGTCTCTGTGCGACGAGTTGTTTACACAATAGCTGTTTGAAACGAACCTCACAAACACAGGACGTCATGTTTTGCAATACTAGCAGCAACTACTGGTGCGAAAATAGCACAACAAATTTGCGATTTAATTCACAAATCACGACGAAAATTCATTATTTCTCATATTAAGAAAGAACTTATGTATGTTTTCGGCAACAGGAAATACATTTTTGTGTTTGAAACAGCCGAAACACAGTCAATCTGTACACAGCGTTATTCACTCAATGAACCGAGTGTCAATGCAAGGCAATTCATCCATACCAACTATGGTGTCTTATAAGTCTTTTAATTCTACTTATTCTAAATTTAATATTATATTTTCGCACTTTTTACAATTATTTTGATTCATTCTGCATCATTTATGTTCAAGACGAATATATTTAAAGCGTAAAGGTCAAAAGATCAAAGTCAATCTGCCTAGTTATAGGCTATCAGTGCACTGAGTCACATTAATAAAAATGGTTTGTGCATTCTAAGTAATTATAGAGTTGCTTATTTGCCTGATTTTTATCAAAATATCAATTCAAATTTCTCTAGAAATGAAAAAAGTAGAATTACTATCACGATTGAGTGTAATTTGATCCCGAACTAGAATATTTTACGTGGACGCGAATACATGCATTGCGTATGTGCATTGATTTGGCGACCCAATGAAATACATGACCCAGTGGCAGTGGCGGTTCCAAGAATTCTTGGTGGGGATTCAATGAATTTCTAGGAACTTGGGTGCAACGTGAAAAATTTGACAAGGAAAAAGGGAACTTGTTAGTTATCTGCTACCATTTGCCATTTGCCAACCGGGGCGTCGCGTCGGCCCGGCCTGGACCAACCCTAAAACCCTAACCCCACAAAAAATGTGTTGACGCCCTTTGTTCTACCGGCAGCGGTGGGCGGTTGGCAGCAGATCACAAGCAAAAGGTCATATAGTGTCTTGCCCAGTAAATAATGTAAATACCTTCCCAAAGAAAGACTGTCGACAAGCAAAAACGGTCATCAGCTCCGTACCCATTGGCAAACCACGAGGATAGCTGCTCGGACCTCGTAATTCGGTAAACCCTGACAAGCAAAAAAAGCTCGGGGCCCGGGGGTGTATCCCCAACGTGGAACCGCCGCTGCCCAGTGGCTAAACAGGCTACAGTTTGCATTCTATATTTTATTAATCTTAATCTTAAAAGGATTTATAGTCATGGAAAAAGCTTGACATATCCCCCAGTGCTCCAGGTCACAAATCGCACCCTGGCTATAGTGGTAGAGTCCCCACTTTTTCATCCAAGTTTACGCCTATAGCAATTGACAGTTGTGTCAGTAACCAATGAAGAGGCCAAAGAAAGCTTGGTTCACAAGGAAATAATATTGGGCTAATCAGTCTGAGGCACTAGAAGGCAAAACTCCCAACCGATTAATGGGAATTTGTTGACACAGCACACAAATAGACATAGAATTTAATTGGTTTAGTAAGGAAACGCATTATTTTAAACGTAACTAATGCTGCCACCATTTAAAAATAGGTCTATGCACGTTATGAACATTTGACCCTAAAGCTTATATAGCATCATGTATTGCATTTTTGAAGTTACAATTTAAATGCTTGCCCTATGTGTATACTTTAATCATCCACTCTCATCATCATCATCATCATCATCATCATCATTCATCATCATCATCAAAATCATCATCATCAACAATAATCAGACAATATTTGAAAATGGATACCCATTTAATACTCCCCACACTCTGTAATTCTACAAATTTCTATGCGGTTTTGAACATTAAATTTTATGGTTTTCATATAAGAACACTCTGAAATTTTAAACTACTTTAGGTCATGGAAACACCTTTGCATGGATTACATCCATAGCACAACTATATATAGACAGCACCAACAAAAGCAACATCATTACAAACAATCAATACCGACAATAAGATTGTCATTTTAATTCCCGAACACAATCATCGTAACCAAAACAGAACAATATAATTAACTCATCCAAACAAAACAATATAATTAATTCAGCTGTTCTAAAATGAATGAAATAGTTCAATATTGGAGTCAGCTCCCATATAAGCATCAAGTCATAATTATAATCAGTGATGTGAAAAGGGCACCCCTTTATGATATTTAAATCCAAGAATGAAATTTATTATACCTGAAAAATGCCAAATTTCATGCTGATAGCTTTAGAGTTTCAGTTTAAAGAGACCCAAATTTTAAAATTGACAAACAGAAGATAACGTCATAGTAATTTGTATCATTTTTTAAGTCTAAATAGACATCAAGTCATAATCAGTGATATAGATTTACAGGACAGATATGCTTGAGAATGCCTATTTATATCTTTTGACTTTTTCTGGGGAGAAAAAATAAATCAATATAAAATGTGACTGATTAAATCAGCCAAAGCCACAAAACACACGGAGTTGAAGACTTTGCTGAAGAATATCTAAGTTTGCCTAACCAGATTCGATACTGTCAGTAGCGCTTGTCGGCATGTTAAGGCTAATGCACAAAAATCATCTGAAATCTTTAAAATGGCCCTTTTCAGGGCCAAATAAAAAAATTAAATTTTTATCAAGATCCAAGGTCAATTTCCAGGACATCTGGCACAAGCTATGGCAGACAAGTCAGGTAAAAAGATGGGTCTTTAATCTTGTTCTAAAAATTAATTGGAAATGAATTTGCTTTTGTATGGGGAAAAAACATAGAAAATGTGGCAATTAAATAAAAACATTGAAATTAATGTTAACCCTAAATTGTAATGTATGATACATTGTAATGTAAACATTAGCAAACCAATTCACTATAAGAATCAGGTCATATCCAGAACATCTGTCACAAGCCCATCCAGATGGCTTTAATCTTGTTTAAAATTAATTGGCATGGGGCTGAGGCAATGAGTTACACATGTTAATTGTAATCACATTGTAATGCAAATATAAGAAAGATTTATGCACTGGCTTTAAATAATGGTACAAAGTAATCAATGTATGCAATATAGAAAAATTTAGACGATAAAGAAAAATTTAGATCTGTATTTAATTGTAGAGCAGCTTTCCACAAAAACCACTCATAAATTTTACAGGTAAAGTGCCTTATTTGTAATCCAAAATTTAGGCATAATCAATAATGAATTTAAACATGTACAGTATTAGAAATCCATCTGATATTTATGCCTAAAAATACAATGCTATATACAAAAAATGCACATCAGACAGTTGAATACAGAATTTGAAAATCACAGAATTGAAGAGAATTTTGGTTTTGACCAAAAAAAAACTGATATTCAGTCAAATAGTTCCACTACAATACAGTAATAAACTTCTAGACATGATTGTTACAACTGTTCCATCAAATACACGTTGGCTTGCAAATGGAATTTGGAAATTGATTTACAGTTGCTGTCAAAGTCTGACGAATCAAATTACTCGAATCTGAAACTGTCCTCTGTTGAACAAGATAAGAACCGATAATAATAACAGTTGCATCTGAACGTGGTCCAAATTCTCCAAATTCTGCCTCATCGTTGAAAAATCATGAAATGTCGAAGAATTCGGTCGCATCTGCCGTTAACTGCCGATGGTATTTCATCGAACCTCGACAGAAGTTTGGCATCTCCGAATTCAGCGATCGAGTCACCTTCTCTACAATACACACCAAGAAGCAGATGTTTAGAAAATTAAAATGCATGAGTTGTTTTAGTTGAAAAAAGCAAAATCAGACAACAGTTTTTGCTTACTGCTGCATTCCTACTACAGTATACACACCAGGAAGCATCACCCACCTGAAAAAGCTATTTACAGATTTTCAAACAATAATTCCATATTATTATTAAAAAATTCAAAATGCAATCAATTTGTCTCTTTTATGAACTTTCCAAAAACAAGCGTTGATTTAGATTCTGCATAAAAAGTCATCGAATGAAATGTCTTTCTCAACAATTGAAGCATTCCCACAGCCAATACTGCGTGCATTCGGTTAGTCAATGTTTATTCAATCACTTTTTAGCATAGTATTAAGCGATAACTGCAGAATCTAAAATGCATAATAATCAAAGTTCATAAAAGAGACAAATTGATTGCGGAAATTGGTGCAGAATTGAACAACAAACTGGTATATTATAGAAATGGAATTCTGATGTCAGAAACGTCAAGAAAAGGTCAGTAAATAGCTTTTTCATGGGTGATGACTATATAACAAGAAATCTAAATTGATCAAAATCATTATGATTTAAATGTGGAGAATTTGCTGTGACAATAACAAGAAATATTAAAATCAATTGATTTAAAGTGGACTTGGTCAACCTATCTTTCTTCACTTCATTGGTGACCATAATGCATTATCGTCATCTGCCTAAGAACCGATAAGATGTCACGTTTATGTTTAATGTATCAGCAGACTGCATTGAATTTAACCAGTGGCAAATGAAGTGCATGCATAGCATACTTGAGTTCGCACAGCATAAGGTAATATTTCAATTTCAATTATTGATGCCCATAACAAGAATCAGTTAAATAGAAAAATGTATTAAAATTAAATATCTAATCAAAGATTAAATAATAAATGGGCATACCAAGACTTACAGAAAATGCTAATTTTTCCAGGAAATGACTTATGCCATTTGGATGAAAAACTTCATATCCAGATTCCAGACCCTGAATGGATGAGAACTGAAAAACAGAAATAAAACTGACTTTTCACAAATACAAAAACGTATTTCTTCCACTAAAAACATACAATTATCCATATGCTATCTATTGCACAGAATGCATGTACAATTTGAAGCAACTCGACTAATCACCACACTTCAGATAGCAGTCGGTTGTTATTTTCACACAGTACACCCCAAGACAAAAACATGACTGTTGGTCACATGACCATCATTGTGACCATCCAGCCTATTGAATGCTTGCCTGGGGCGCTGCACTGGTAAACACTTGCCCATAACCACCTTGAGATTCTAGTAAAAACATAGCAAATGCTCATAAGTAAATATTATTAAACAGGAAATCTTAACTGCTACAATATTATATAGAGTAGAAATACATTATAATGGATTCGGTTATAACATATACTTTGCTATAATGTACCGCAATGTATGGTCCTGTATGAAGTGCTACCATGTTGGATGGATTATTGGATTATTATTATTATTATTATTATTATTATTATTACCAGACAATTTCTTCAGCGCAATAGACAAGACTAAGGCTCAAGACAAGAGCATTTAACAAGTGGAGTCAAACTCTATCCTAAATAAATATGTTTTTAGATTCTTGTGGAAAGATTCAGCTGAGACTGTCTCAGTCAAGACGTCAGGCAACTCGTTCCATAGCAGTAGGTTAGCCTTGGAAAAGGACCTCTCAGTCCTATAATGGCCTTGGCAAAGAACCTCTCAGTACTAGATATAATGAACCTCGGATATAACGTACTCAATTCACAGCCCAGCTATGTTATTATTATTATTATTATTATTATTATTAAGAGCATTTCTAGAGTGCAAATATACACAAAGCAGCAATTGCACGTATGCACTAAGTACGTTATAACAAAGTTCTATCGTGTATGCATATATAACATCCTATGCAGCATTTGCTAAAAAGTAACTTACACTGTAAGTGTTGCATCATACCTCCGATAGAGCAGGACTGGCCAAGATTTGGCTCTGATGCAACTCGGAGACCATTTTCCAACACAGTTACCCACCCGGGTCTCCTCGTGGTGACCAGTGATGCTCTTTGCATAGACTGGCGAAGATATACATGGAACTGGGCTTGTTAAAGGCGTACGATTTTGTATTGGCAAATTGTTTGCTGCATCATCGGACATCATCATCTTCTCCTTGTTCCTTCATGAACTGAAGTTAAGGTGACAGCATGAATTTCTTTCCTCCAACCACGTCGATCCCCTGTCTTCTCGCTCGACTGCTGCTGACATTTTCATTCCTGTCCACTCTTCCACGTCATCCGCCCATCTTCTCCCTGGTCGCCCTAGACGAAGAGGGCGATCATTGGACATAAGACGCCAAAATCCAGTCCCTAACCTTCAAAGGCAAAGAAAAAGTAAACTGTTGTGAGATAATGCAATATACTATATGTCGTCATCATCATCATCATCATCATCATCATCATCATTGCTCTCTGCCAACTCATTAGTGGCAATAGCTAGTCATTTCCAGGCTGTTATGTCAGATGTTAAATTTCTTCCATCTGCAATTGTTGGTTCTTTTTCTTTCAGATCTTTAATATTACCTATCCATTTTTTCTGGGCTTACCTCTTCCTTTTTTACCTTCCTTGTATGTTATGTTAATATGTTGATTTATATAGCGCAATCAGACAAGAGCACTTTACACACTGCACTTATATAATTATACAATATAATATATTTTATACAAAACTTTAAACAACAAATGTGAACTCAATCTTAGAAATAGAAACAGTATTTACCTTCAGAATGCATCAATTAATGTCAGATTATTAATATAATAATTTCCTTCGTCTGTCTGTCTGTCTGTTTGTCGGTCACAATACACGGCAGATGTTGGAAGACGCTGTTACCATTGCCAACTAAACTGTTTAATCAAAACTGCATAATCAACAGAGCGTTCAACAAAGCATCTTAATTGCAGCTCAAACCCCCGTTCCCTTCCCTCTCCCAATCGCCAAGGCCCCAACCCATCTCTGCCCCGCCCTACCCCACAGGCCCCAAACCCCCGTTCAGGCTCAAAAGATTTCATGCGCACAAAAGAGCCGTGAGGGTCCACAAAAACCATCCTCGCGTTTCGGACTGTGTACCGCAGGCGGCGGTTTGAGTACCCCTGCCTTAGGGAAACCTTTTTTCATAAATTCTGTATTTTTAAATTAGCAAATTCTGTAATTTAAAACAAAGAATCCCAGTTATAGGCTCACCGATCGGATGAGAGAGAGAGAGAGAGAGAGAGAGAGTATTCCCAATTAAGTAATATTGGCGCCATAAAAACAGCCTTAAGAATAGGCAGCTACATTGCCTCAAGCGCTATAGTTTTCACGGGATTTTACTTACTCAATGTCATCACATTAGGTCCTACATAGAAAGCATGAGAAAATAATGTAATAAACAATGGATAATGTAAAGTAATAGTATAATAATAAGACAACCGCAAATTATTGCCAAATACGACTTAAATTATCATTGTTCAGACAATAAAAGAATTTACTAAATTAATTCAACAAAGTCAATCAACCTGAAAAGGATTTCCCTATTATCGCCATTCCACTGAATGCATAAATAAGGAAGAAAGCTAATGTAACTTCTACAGCGCCGCTATTCGACGAAAAGGAATAAAGTAAAGTAAAATCTCGTAGATTTATATAGCGTTTTGGTTAGCAACAGGCTGCACAGCAGTAGCTGCTTAATCTTAGACGCTCAGCCTTCTTAAAATAGCTATGGGAAATCCAAGGAGTAGAAGCCATCGCCAGTTCCAAGAAGACCGAGGAACTGTCAGGAACATCGTCGTCTACGTTGGAGAAGAGGCCGAGACCTTCAGAGTCGATAAAATGGTGGTGTTCATTGGGGATTCCAATGTTCGGCAAGTGGGACAAAATTTGGTGCGCACTGATGACATAGAGAAAACGTACCTAAGTCGTCACAATGGTACTTGCAAAGTAACCTATAAAATTTCCGTTACAGTTCCTCATAAAAGTGTCTAGTTACAGTTACTAGTTACCTTTTAAAATGTAGGCCCTATCTAGTTACAGTTACAGTTACTGATTTGCCCGCTAAATTAGCCTTCTTCTTTTCCCCAGGGTGTTCGAACTTACTTTACTGCCAATTTAGCATGAATATGTCCGCAGGGTAAGCCTATTCTGTGCGAGAATTAGGATTATAGGTTGCAGAATTTTGCATAGTAACTTGTAACTGTAACTAGATACAAATAAAAAAGTAACTTACCCAACACTGTACTTATCCTACTTAAAGGCTATAAATGAACCTTCTGTACAACGAACACATGTCCTAATTCGGCAGAGCCTGGGGCGGGTGACCTCAATTGGCTGCTAATACTTAGTCCTCCATTGTACGCCTCGACAAACACGTGATTTGTACTCCTAATCCTATAAAGTAAAGTAAAGTAAAATCTCGGTAATTTATATAGCGCTTCGGAAAGTAGTACAGTAGTAGCTGTTTATTCTTATGCGCTTAATCTTTCTTGAAATAGCCATGGGTAAGATGGATTGTCGGCCGGGCAAAGGTCAGTGTATCTATGAGGCGGCGGACCAGGTTGTTATTGCTATGGGGGAAATGACTTTTCGAATCGGAAGGTTTTAAGTTTAGACCTAAAGGCTTGAGGAGACAGTGAAGGAATTAAAGGAAATGAGGATTCGTAGCTTATTGTTTGACCACGTCGTAGGCTGCGGAGGGAGGCTGGAATTGAGCTTCAAAGTTCTGGTGCGCGTATGAGAAAGCGCGGTTGCAGATTTTGAGTGATGAAACAGGAATAGCATTGTTTTCTTCATTCTCAATGTGTGGCCAGTTGATTGGTCCTTTTTGTAGTTATTTCATGAGAAGCGTCTTTAGAATCAGTAGCGGCTCCAGGATTTGGCAAGTGCGGGGGACGTTGGGGTGTCAACTTCTACATGTAAACATGGGCCAACAATTTGCTGTTAGGTACATAGTAGTAGATGTAGGATTCCAACAGGGGGTTATTGGGGGGGGAGGTATACAACCAACAGGGAAACGGGCTCCACCCGGCCCCCTATGTGTAGCCGCCACTATTTAGAATTTAAACCTATTTACAATTTTTGCCATCGATAAATGAAGAGCGATATGGAATTCGATATGAAATTAGTCTTTCTGGAAATAGGGCATATAGCGATGGGTAGCCAGATATAGGCCTAATAAAATATATACGATCAGTTATATTGTGCAGAGATTGATACACAAATGCACATATACTGGTGGCTAACTTGATAAAACGCCCGCAACGATCATAATAGCAGCATTTCTGCGGGAATAAAAACAAATTAGCAACAAACTAAGTCATTGTTTCCAATTTTCCATTGTGCAGCAAACATTGAAGTATTTGTAGTTTAGGTTTAATAGAAATATAAATGGCGTCAATGACACAAAATCTATTATTGTATTGGAAGCAGAGATGTGCGGTTCCAACAATTTTTGGACCGCGGATAATCCTGTTCCCCAGGTTTAGATCCGCGGAGGATCCGCGCATTTCCGATATCAGGAGCCGCGGAGGATCCGCACCCGCAGATAGTAAATAAATTTGGTCTTTTACTATCACCCCTCCCATGATTTCTGCAAGTCTAAGGCCTATCCTAATGTATTTCTATAAGCAGTAAAATTATGTGCCTATGTCCGAGTGTGTCGTCCTCAATGTGCACAAATAGTCGCAATAAACGAAACGCTATAGTATAACATGGATTTTTCTCAAATCTAAAATTAAAGTTATTAAAACGCGTTCATTTTATAACAAACGCTACTGTTTGCTTCTGTACACATGAGATTTTAACTTAAGTCTGGTCGGAGAGCATTCGCTCAGTTCTCCAACCTTAATCTTTTCCATTATTTTATCGGAATCGTTTTTGGTCGACATGGTATAACAACGAATAACAACGACGCGACGACGTAGGCCTAAGTTGCATTTAAAAAGTAGCCTTGACGGTTATTTAGAAATGCACTGTGAAGAACGTAAACTATAAATGAATGTCTCGGGAGTCTATAGGCCCTATGTACGTTCATATATGAATAACGTATAATTATTGCACACCTCGACCAGTACAACGCAAATTTAGGCAATAAATTGGTTACTTCATAACCAAGACGTTCCAAATTCCCCAATAGGGCGCCTACCTCTTCAAAGGGGAACGGACATTCTCCCCCTGGACATAATCCTCCCGGACATTGTCCCTCCTGATGAAATGAAACCCTCGACATAATCCCCCTTTGTTTACTCGAAGGGTTTTGACGAAATCTACTGGCGCTGAAAGAGAATTAGTGTCGCTATCACTATTGAAATGTTCTCTATTGAAATCTCCTCTAAATCAACATTGAAATCGTTTCTATTCACCGATCTATAAAGGTTTCGCCTATTCATTCTAGTCAATACCCCCTCGTGATTTTCCTATAAAGTCGGCGCTGGGGATTAAATGACATGAAATCCGATGAGGGTTGTCTGGACTTTGAACTTGTGGGAAGCTGTCTCCGGTGAGTGAATCTGATCTCTGATGTAAACCTCCTAACTTAGCGTTTCTGTTGATCAAAGCGGTAATTGCCGCTTTGGTCATCTGAAACCATGCCATAGCCATAAAATTCAGAGAGGTAATTTGAAAATGTAGCAAGTAGGCCTAACAATGCACAATGTGTATGTATTTGTGTGTCTGTGTGTGCGTGTTGCCAGTTGCCAGGATCCGCGGATAATCCGCGTCCGCCGGCTATTTGATACTTGGGTCCCGCCGAGGTCCGCGGATCCATTAAATACTTGCGGACCTGACTCCGCCTGCGGATCTATCCGCGATCCGCACATCTTTGATTGGAAGCCTGATAAGATTGTCGCTCTTTTCGTTCATTTCCATCTGCTTGAATTGCCTTCAAAGCGACAGTTTAATCGAAGTAGAAGCCGAAGACTGTCGATTGCGTTAAGATATTAATCGGAGTTTCAAATAGATTTAATTTAGTTGTGCGTCGAACGAGCGACGTTCAACTGCTTCGTTTATAAGAAAGGCTTTTGAAGTTTTGAGAAATCCATTTCAGCGTTTGTGCAATGCTGCTGAGTGCGTCTTTCGTTGCGTTTCTTTCGATCATCAGCATCGGATCAACCGAAGAAGAAGAGACATCCGACTACGGTGAGTATCTTACCATTAGAGATATGATATCGACGAGTTTCCATGTTATAAATTCAACGCTGTTCTCAGATCAACCGGAGAACAAGAGACATTCGACTATAGTCAGTGTCTTACATTAAAGCTTGAACAATAAATATGATATATTATACATCCAAATTCTACACGAATTGAAATTCATCTTTTTTTTTATCACTAATTGCTTTCCCTTTATTTGACAGTGTCAATAAAAGTTTTGCAATCAGTATTTTTTATTGAATACGTGTTTTGTAGGCTAAACATAAAGGCAAACGTTAAAATTATTGTTTTTGTCAAATCGTCAAACATTTTTGTTTTTAATAAGCTCTAGAATAACGCAGATTTGCTGGTGATTCACCTCTCGTCTATAGCAGTTAATCCCAGTTATAGTAAATAAGCTAGCTATTAGCAGGTTAATTTCAAAATTAAATGAATTCATTTGAGTGACAATGCTTTGTAATAGAGACGTTTTATGACATCATAAAATTGTCGACTTGTAGATTCTTTAAAGGAAGTTGGTTCAATTGAACCAGTCGGTGGCGTCATCAAGGCTGTACACATAGACTCTGACTACATTTACGTCTTTAGCGTGTATCTATATCTATATAAACTCCCTGACTATCGATACAACATATACGATAAGCAGAAACCATTCGGCTTGCTCTCATTAATTCTGGTTTTTGATATTAAAGGTGGCTATGGTGAACTTGATAGCCAACTTAGCGAAGTGTCAAATTGCTTCTATATTCACAATTTTGAATACAAAGTCTGGAGAATAGGAATACACGATCATGTAGTCACAACATTTCTATCCACTAACTTTTGGATTCGCAGCCTTGCAATCTCTCCCAATGGGCAACTGTTTATTCTAGTTAAGAGCAGAACTTTCAATATACATATATACGCAACAGATGGTTCCCATGCCGATATAATTGAGCTTCCTTTTCTGAATGGGCGACCTTCTGTAGTTTATGCTGGCGGCGGCAATAGTATTCTAATGGCCAATTCTGAGTGTGATAATCATGTGCGCGAATCATGGATTGGAGCCTGGAGCATCAATAAACTGAAAGATGGAATGGAAGAGGGACGTTTTATATGGAAGGAGGAGAAGGTCCGCCAGAAAAGACCAGTTGTACGCCTTCCAATGAGTTATATCGAAGAACCATTATACTCTTCAGAATGGAAATGGGCAGAAGTGACAAAGAACGATGAAGGAGTGACTACGTACTTTGATCTTTATAGCAACATGACTAAAAACATGTCAAATGATGATTGTTTGGGAGAGATGGAAGTGTATGATGAACTGTCTTTTACGTATTTTGACATCGATCGAAATATGGGGTTTGTTTGCAAGGATAGGTTTGATTCATTTACATATTGCGTAGATAAAATGAGTCATGAATGCAATAAGTTTTCCGTAATTCGAAAAAGCACAGTACAACAATCGGAAATGATTCTGATATACAAGTGCCTAAATCAAGCATCTTTGTGCCAAAAGACAATAACAAAGACTGACAAGATGCAGGGAAGGGCTTGCCCCGTGTTTATAGCCCAGCACAGAAGTAAAGGCAATTTGTTTATTAAGCCTTCGCAAGTAACTGTTGACTTTTACAGTTATTTCGACGTACTCATGATTTACACTATGAAGTGAAGCGCATCCATCGAATAACCGCCTCGACAGAACTGAAAGTTCGTCGATTGTTAGAAGTTAGATAGTAACATTCGCTTTTAAAAATTGCACGGCTTGTAGTATAATGCTCGCAAATTTGGTACAATCGTGTTTAGTTTGTCGACGATTTTTTTTACACTGTAAATGCAATAGACTGTCATTGCTCGCCTGTTTCCGGTTAAATTCAATATACAATGACTGCTGAATTTGATTTCCATTGCCATTACTTTGGTTCATTGCATTTAATAAGAACTCTGGAGCATGATATTTAAATTCGAAATTTGACGATTATATAATTTATTGTTTGCTCTGTATTTGACAGTGACAATAAGTTGCTTAGCAATCAGTATCTTAATGAATACGTATTTTGTTGGTTAAGAATTAAAGCAAACGTCAAAATTATTGATTTTTGTCATCCTTCAACGATTTTCTTTTAGTCAAGAGGAATAGCGCAAGTTTAATAGTTGATTCTACTCGATCCTGATATTTCTCATGCATACGGTTGTCCATATATATATATATATATATATATATATATATATATATATATAAATTATATATATATATATATATATATATATATATAGTAGTATAATGTGCCTCCAATTTCGCCCTCCCTAGGGTGTCAAAATATCTTGCACCCCTTCAGGTGGGCGTGGGATGCCCGGAGGATGCGAGGCCGCAGTACATTCGGCCAGACGCTTTATCCTGAACATGCCTGAGGATCATGCCCTCGTGAAGCTAGACTTCACGAACGCTTTCAACAGCATGTTCAGAGATAGCATGCTGGCCGAATTAGGAAATATCCTACCCGAAATATCGGCTTACTGCGACCTCTCATATTGCAAGCCCAGCTCCCTCCAATTTGGTGACTTCTCGGTGCTTTCGCAGCTGGGTCCACAACAGGGGACCCCTGGGACCGCTTTTATTCTGCCTTCCTCTCCAACCCATACTGAAAAGCCTAGCTTCAACACTCACTCTAGGCTACCTTGATGATCTGACCTGGGCGGCCCCACCATCGACGTCGCAGCGGACTTGGCAGCAATAGAAAAGGGATGTAAAAATCTAGGATTGTCCCTTAACTATGAGAAATGCGAAGTCATTTGCAAGGGTCCAAAGACAGACACCAACACAGCTATGGACCGATTCTCGCAGACCAGCCAAGAGGATGCCATTTTGCTAGGCGCGCCCTTAAGCACGTCCACCGCTTTTGAAAATGTGATGTCCTGTCGCATTGTGGAGTTGCAGATGGCACTGAGCCGTCTGCCATTAATTCCAAGGCAGGACGCCATTTTTTCTTCTCAGGAGCTCTTTGAGCCATTCCAAGCTCCTGTACTTATTGCGCTGCACCCCTTGTGCTGGTCACCCGCTGCTAGAACGCTTCGACGCCATCATGCGTGAAGGCCTTAGTAACATCCTAAATATACAATTTTCTGACAGTCAGTGGCTTCAGGCGACGCTCCCAATCAGGAACGGGGTCTGGGGATCCGTCGGGTGTCCATGCTTGCACCTTCTGCCTTTCTGGCTTCAGCTGCAGGCACCCGACCCTCCAGTCCTCCATGCTTGTGAGGGCATGCCCTAACATCGATTCTCATGAATCACAAATCATGGACCAATGGTGTTTCATGAGCCAGCTTCCAGGCCCAACGTCCGGTCAACTTGACAAGCAGACCACCTGGGACCGTCCGCTCATCCGAAAGGACAGTGACGCCCTGTCCCAAGCCCACCCAGGACCTTATCATCAAGCCCGACTCAAAGCCGTCTCGGCATGCCACGCCAGCGATTGGCTTCACGCGCTGCCCATCTCCTCTTGTGGCTTGCGAATGGACGACGAAACCATCAGAATCATCATCGGCCTCCGCCTGGGCGCCAACATATGCGAGAAGCATCTCTGCCCCTGTGGTGCCCAAGTGCTGGAAGACGGCTCGCATGGGCTATCCTGTCTCCTGGGCCCAGGTCGTACCACTCGCCATGCCACGTTGAACGATCTGGTACAGCGGTCTTTGGTTAGAGCGGGGGTCCCTTCCATCAAGGAACCGCCTGGTCTTAGCAGATCCGACGGAAGAAGACCAGACGGTATGACCCTGATCCGTGGCAAGCCGGACGTAGCCTGGTATGGGATGCAACCGTGGCGGACACAGTCGCCGCCACCTACTTACCATCCACTTCTCTAGCAGCAGGAGCCGCCGCCGAAGCCGCTGCTGTCAGAAAAACAGCAAAATATCAAAGCCTGACCCCCATGCACACATTCCTGCCAATCGCACTTGAGACGCTTGGCCCCATAAATCAAGACGCCCTTTGTTTTTTCAACGTGCTTGGACGTCGTCTTGCTCAGCAATCCGGAGACACGAGAGAAGGAAGTTTCCTCTTCCAACGATTGTCTGTCACTCTGCAGCGATTCAACGCCATTGCTTTTCGAGGAACTTTTCCAGACCTCGAACCGGACGAGAGTTAGCCACACAATTTCTTAATGTCTCCGGACACTTTTTTCATAAGACCTTCGGGAATGAAGTACCGAGGGCAAAATATATATATATATATATATATATATATATATATATATGTATATATATATGTATATATATATATATATCTTCTTCTTCTTTCTTTCCTTCCGTCTTTCCCTATTGGGTTGGACGATGGGTCTGAATGAGTTCCTTCCACTTCTGTCTGTCTCTTGCTGCTCTGGTCATTTGGATGAAGTTCATTTGCATTTCTTCTGCATCCTGTTTTAAGTTTTCTATCCATGTTTTTTCTTGGTCTTCCTTTTCTCCTTTTCCCTTCAATATAGTTGTATAGTGCTTTCTTTGGTAGTCTATATATATATAGGGACAACATATACACTTAATATATACACTTTTTCATAAGACCTTCGGGAATGAAGTACCGAGGGCATATATATATATATATATATATATATATATATATATATACCGCTGACAGGCGTCACTATCAGGGATATGCAACGAGTTAAGATAGCTGCTGCCATAGACCCTTTAAATCAGCGGTTCTCAACCTGTGGGTCGCGACCCCTATGGGGGTCGATTGACGATTTGCCAGGGGTCGCCTGAGACCATTGCAAATATGGAGTTGCCTCTTTTCTGATGTGCAAAACTTCTAATTGTACAAGATTTCCACATTGGTATTACTAGATTTGTAAAACTGTGATTGCCACTCAAGGATAGACATTGCAGACAATTGAATCAGAATGATTTCAAATATTTTAATTGTCGTAGCATTATTATTTGTAACACTTTACATTATGAACACAAAATAATTTTACGGTTGGGGGTCGCCACATCATAAGGAATTGATTTAAAAGGGTCGCGGCACTATAAAGGTTGAGAACCGCTGCTTTAAATGGAAGGACTCGTGACGACGATCGCGCTCGGGTCCGCGAACTTGGGTTCATTGAATTTTTGACACCACAGCATCCTATTTCATGCCATAACTTAAGTTCGGATATAGATACAGCTGTAAACTTAGCAGTATAACTCAAAAATGAACTTCATACAAATAAGCAAGTAACCGGAAGTCGATGACGTCATTACTTATTTAATTTACACATTGAGACGGACCACTAGTAGAGTTACCGCGTCCGAGTGCAATGTTCCATCCATTGTGCCATCGGTTGATGCTACTGTGCCTTATGAAGTGGCGCTATAAAAGTTTTTTTTAGAGAATAGATTAAATTCCATTCGTGCGCTATAGCTGAGGGAGATCCGTTTCCGATCTGTTGGATCCAAGAACGTCGCGGTCTCCTACGGAGTCGTTTCCATTTCGCTGGAGGATGGCTTTCGTTACGACGACAAGACGCAGACAAGGGCATCGTGTGCTAGAGGGCGTTAACGGTTAACGTCCAGCCGAGCAACGTGTCCGAATGATGCCCTTCGGGGACGAGAGATCATCTTAGGTATTGATACTAATCCAGTACACGATTAAACAATGTCGTTTGATACATGATCATTGGCAAAACAGCGAACATATGCGGAATCTGACGTTGACAGCGGAGGTGGACTGTCTGCATCCGTTTCGTATCACGTTCTCTTCTTCGAATGCTGTAAAATAGTGTTTTATACAGGCCTGTCAGGAGAAGAGATTCTCCCCCCAAAAAACCCCTCAAAATTCCCTTCAAAAATCGCAGCACTAAAAACTTTTTGGTACTGAACTGTGCCTTTTCCCCTCCAGCCAAATCAATCAGTGGCGTAGCGTGACTTTTGGGGGCCCGGGGGCATCTTTGTCATGGGGGCCCCAAAGTTCCAAAGTTTCGGGCTGACGAGCAAAAAAAAAAAAAGGTCATCAGCCTCCTTTTTACCCTGACGAGCAAAAAAAAAAAAAAAAAAAAAAAGGTCGCCGGCACGTTCACTTCTATGGTTAGGGTTAAGCCTAACCCTAACCCTAACCTAGGGTTAACCCTAACCTAACCCTAGCTTAGGCCCCTCTTTGGGGCCCTCCCCGCCCGGGGCCAGGGGGCAGTCAACAAAGTGCCCCCGCCCCCCACGTTACGCCACTGAAATCAATCGCCCCCTCCAAAGGCCTAGAGTCTGGATAAACACTGGATGTAAATAATAATTTACAATGTCAAAACGATTTTGTAACTTGAAGGAAATATTTTCGTTTCTGCAAAAATGCGGTAATGATGTTATTGCAGTTATGTGCATCCAGGTTAAAGTGATGTTTCATATTTATTTTATGTCCATATATTGTAATGCATCATTTTCTATTAATCGCTGGTATTTACAAAGCCGCAGCGGTCTAGAACTAGTGCCCATGAATTGTGGTGATAATTCGACTTGTCAAATGAGGAAAGCAATTTAATGTAGCCACTAGACGAACCAGATTTTACAGTTACCAAAATGAAACAAAACTAACCTGTAATGCTGACTCTTCACAAACAAGCGATAGGCCTGAGTAGAGCTAACTGATAACTCAAATTCAGGGTTGCACAAGAATATAATGGGGCATGACGCCAAACTTGAATCATGTACTGTTCACTAGATACCCTCAGTTTCTTTTGAATTTTATTTAAATTGACGTTGCTATTCGATTAGCTACATGTTTGATCGATGAAGTCAGCATGTGTAATAGTTGTTGCACATCAAAGGAACTTAAATGAACGTAGGGAAGACGATATCTTGAAGCTTCTCACAGACAAACAACACTTGCTTCCTCAATAACAAGAGGAAAGGATCTTTGTTTCAGGCAATCGATTAAATGCATTTAGAACATCGTAGAAAGTGTATTTCGATACAGTCGATATTTTGAAAGAAGTGATTCTATGTGGGTTTGTTATTTCCTGAGTTTCAATAGAAGTTCACGAAGTCTGATCCTTTGACGCGTTTATACGATGCATCTGTTTTCCGGTTTCCTTCACAGATGAAAGATTCTTTATCAATGGATGTAGTGCTTTGTCACAAATCACCTTCATACAGTCAGCTTATCGCTGTGTTTATCCATAAAGTACTCATTCTTCCATCCATCCATTCTGTCTGTGTGAATGTCAGGTTCTCTCAGTCTGTCAGACTATCTCTGCAATCACTATGCCATCTTTTGTACCCGCAGGCGATGCATCATTTATACACCGTGTCCGGAAAAAGAATGTCGGCAAAACTTCGATAACTTTAACGGATTCTGAACATTTTCGCAGTTAATGAATTAAGATTATATTCTACAAAAACTATCGACTTTGCTTTGAATAAACCCACTTACAAATGCATCAATAGCGAGTTGCAATGAACCAATAACATTAGACATTGAACATATTGTGCATAACGCAAAGCTAATGCCTAGAAATCATGCCATTAAGCTAAATTTAACAGCGAAGCTTGACTGACAGTTTAAACGAACGGTATCAGTGTCAGAATTTAAGTTCACAAACGGTTTTTACGCAGGTCAAAAGTCGACCAGGCCAACGTTAAATAGCCACCATAATGATTCAGAGATCCAGATTTTCCCATTGGTATCCGTTTTATAGTTTCTTCAAGGTCAGCAATTTGTGCGATGTTCGCTCTTTCTTGGAGTGTTCCGCAGAAATCCATAGGAATTCAATCTCATTTTTTTCTTACCGCAAATCTTTAATTGGATGTTTATCTGCTTTGGTACACGCCATTTTCGAATTACGTCAATTTACGTCATCATATTTAAGCGTGACGTCACTTGTACGAATAAATTTCTGTTCTATCGGTAAGCAATTAATTTCAAGATAATTTGTTCCAAAAATCATGAAATAATTCTTATATTTCTCAACGTTGCACTGCAAAAACTGTTGGTTTGCATTTTCCGAACACAGTGTATATAGTCTCTGTAAATCAAAACAGAAATAATAACAAAACATCCAAGCTACTGCCTTTGTGGCCTTATATGCCTAATGGCATAACTCATTGGTGAGGGAGACTCAGGCAGCTGAAGCCTAGTGGCCTATTGTGGATGTGATCTTAACGAATATCATATCACAATATAGAGGAACCGTCTTCACTTGACTCTTCAGTCTCCTGGTTTCGACTGAGATTAGTAACTGAAGTTTAATCTTCGTTGTCTTCATCGTCGTTGTTTTGATGATGAAGGTGCTTTGTCTGTTGATCGTCGTTGCTTTGGTTGTCATAAGTTGCGATCCTTTATCAATCGCAGCCCACGTTAACACAGCGGTGGTAAATTCTATCCTTCGAAGTGCAGCTATTGAATTCTGTCTTCAAGTGAACAAGGATGTTCATCCAACCGAAATCGAACAGAGTTCTGTTAACGTAGACTTCGGGGTAAGAAGTGCGCTGCAGAGCAGTCGCTAGAGCACTTGTGTGCTAATCTTGAATTTCGGGAATATCGTTAAAGCGTAAACAGAAAACCCACATTTAACGAGGTTAACAGATACAGATTCACGAAACCCAACCCAACACATTAATTTTTCCATAATATAGACCCAACCCAACTCAACCCATGGGTTAATCAAAATCCCAATCCGACCTATAAATGACAAGTCTGCGTCTGCATAGATTGCATTGAACAAGACCTCAACCAAGATGATCAAAAGATTGAAGGAAAGACAATAGGAAGAGAAAGAGAGACACTCGAGGAACTGGGACTGAACAGAAGACAATAGAGAAACATTGCTTCAGAGTCAATAACTGAAAGCAGTTGTAGACGATAACCTGACCATGTCAGCTGAAATGGCTTCAACATTTGCGCGATCTTTAATAAAAGCACAGGATTAGCACAAAATAACTAAAGTCAGTTGCAAAATTTCAGAATTGTCGACTTAAACGGCTGCGGCTGTTCGCTCTTCGCCCATTTCTATTCTTGTAATTATTTTGTATTCTTGTAAACATTTTTATTTCGAATAACTGGTATAATTTGGGTAAATGCTATTGCTTTGTGCAGTTAGATGAGGCAAAAGAAACTATCGCGGTAGATTTACCTATCAAAAAACCCCAACCAATTCCGCATGGCAAGGTTAGTAGAAAGTTTAACGCTTATCAAGTTAAATAATTATTTAACTTTTTAATGACATGCAGCATTAATGGAAAGTGGCGCACTTTTACCAGCAAAAAGAAAGGAACCCATGGTTTAAGGAAGTAATAAATGTGGCTTAACTACTTAGACTCTTAGAGCCATCCGAGTTAGAAGTGAACATTCGAATTCCCTGCTCTTGGCAATCTCTACAATCGCCCGAGTGACAGTATGATAATTGATTTACTTCCAATTTTATACAATAGAATGCGGATTTATATTACTATTCCTCTGTGCTATTTTTACAACCAATTAACTATTGAAAAAACAGTACCTTAGACATTTTTGCTCCAGAGTTTTAATTTTTAGTATCTTAGCAACAGATCGCATCTGTAGGCCTACGGGCACGCGCAGACTTGGACATGGATCCATTTTTAAAACCCAATCCAACCCATCCGACCCATCATGAATTAGACCCCACCCAGCACAACCCACAATAGCGGCAGGGCTGCTTGACCCAACACAGCACACCGTAACATATTGCAATTTCTTAAACCATAAATTATTTTCTGAACCAACTTAAAACACCATAAACAGGGAAACGTCTTCATAACCCAATACAATACATGGACGTGGGTCCATTTTTCAAAACCCAAGCCAGCTCATCATAAATCAGATCCCACCCACCCCAACTCAAGAAAGCAACAGGGTTACTTGGCCCAACCAAACCCAAC